>CM060398.1:109690769-110290786 GCA_030545235.1 Helianthus tuberosus
TGGTGCCTTAACTTGGTGGAATGCGAAGGTGCAAATATTGGGCATTGAAATGGCTAATGCAACAACTTGGGATGATTTCAAGGAGTTGATGCGAGAGGAGTACTGTCCTCATGACGAGATTCAGAAGCTTGAGAACAAGTACTACAATTTGAAGATGGAAGGGTCTGAAATTGAAGCGTACACAAAAAGGTCACATGAGCTCGCGAATACGTGTCCTAACTTATCACGACCACCACCCCGAAGAATCGAATTGTACATCAAAGGTTTAGCACCGTCAGTCAAGAGTTTAGTGACTGCTGCAAATCTTGACAACCTGACTCGAATCATACGTCTAGCCCACAAGATCACGGATCAGGAGGTGGAGCGTGGCTCGCTACCACCACGTTTCTCTGCTACTACTGCTACTACTGCTATAGCTACTACTCCTGCTACTGATAGCAAGCGCAAATGGAGTGATGTGGACAAGGCGTCCAATTCGATAGAGTTACAGAAGAAGCCAGACACCGGTAGCAACCGCAGCTTTAGTCAGTCATCTTCTGTTAATCAGAACCAGAGCAATAATTCGAATCAGGGTTCTTATGCAGGGAAGCAACCAAAGTGTAACAAGTGCAACTTTCATCATCGTGGGCCATGTACCCGAGTCTGTCACAGGTGCAACAAAGTGGGTCACATGGTAAGAGATTGCAAGGCTCCACTCCCAAGACAGCAGCAGCAGCAACCCCCACAGCAACAGCAGCCACAGCAACAGGATAGGCAACTACCTCAGCAGAATCAAGGTAATCGCAAGGGTTGTTTTCAGTGTGGTGACGAGGGTCATTTCAGGTGGGATTTCCCTCAGCTGAGTCAGAATACTTGCAATAACAACAACAACACTAGGAATAACAACAATGGGAACAATGGTGGGAACGGTGCACGGGGGAGAGTGTTTACCATTGGTGCTGGGGAAGCTAGGAATGATGGCAACGTGGTGACCGGTACGTTTTCAGTAAACAATCTATTTGCTTCTGTTTTATTCGACTCTGGTGCCGATTGGAGTTATATATCTTTGGGGTTCAATCGTCAGTTAGAGTTGAGTCCTACACCCCTCGTAACCAAACATATAGTAGAACTAGCTGATGGTAAAACAATTGAAGCTTCACATGTTCTTGTTGGGTGTAAACTCGATCTTATGGGTCAAGTGTTCGACATTGATCTACTCCCCGATACTCTTGGAAGTTTTGATGTGGTCGTTGGCATGGATTGGTTGTCTAAGCACCAAGCCAAAATTCTTTATTTGGAGAAAATGGTGCGTATCCCCCTTTCCACTGGGGAATTCCTGTCAGTTCAAGGTCATCGTGGTGGCGCAATGGTCGGCATTATCTCAGCAATGAAAGCCCAGAAGTGTCTACGAAGGGCTACCCTGCTATTCTAGCTCTTGTCACTGATTCTCAACCTGAGGAGAGAAGGATCGAAGACCTTCTAGTTGTTTGTGAGTTTTCTGATGTGTTTCCTGAAGAGCTTCCTGGTTTACCTCCACACCGTCAGGTGGAATTTCAGATTGACCTCACACCAGGAGCAACTCCGATTGCCCGTGCTCCTTATCGTCTTGCACCAGGGGAGTTGCAGGAGTTGTCAAATCAACTCCAAGACTGTTGGATAGAGGTTTTATCCGACCCAGTTCTTCGCCATGGGGAGCCCCATTTCTGTTTGTGAAGAAGAAAGACGGGTCCTTTCGGATGTGTATAGATTACCATGAACTCAACAAGGTGACCGTCAAGAACCATTATCCTTTACCACGTATCGACGATCTGTTTGACCAGCAGCAAGGGTCAAGTTTCTACTCAAAGATCGACTTAAGATCGGGCTATCATCTGGTTCGAGTCCGAGAGGAGGATGTCCCAAGAACGGCTTTTCGAACGTAGCATGGCCACTATGAGTTTTTGGTTATGCCATTTGGGTTGACTAATGCACCAGCGGTTTTCATGGACATCATGAACCGCGTGTGCAAACCGTATCTCGACGGTTTTGTTATTGTGTTCATCGATGACATCTTGATCTACTCCAAGAGCAAGGAAGACCACGAGCGACATTTACGTCTTATCTTGGAGCTTCTGAGGAAGGAGCAACTCTACGCGAAGTTTTCTAAGTGTGACTTCTGGATACGAGAAGTGCACTTTTTTGGCCATATTGTTAATGAAATGGGAATACACGTGGATCCTGCTAAGATTGATGCTATCAGAAATTGGGCGGCACCGAGGAATCCATCGGAGGTGCGACAATTTCTTGGCCTCGCTGGGTACTATCGCCGGTTTACTAAGGATTTCTCAAGGAACGCTCAACCTCTTACCTCACTGATGAAGAAGGGCGTTGTATACGCTTGGGGAACGAAGCAGGAGGATGCTTTCCAACTCTTGAAACAGAAACTCTGCAGTGCACCGATCTTGTCTTTACCTGAAGGTATCGAGGATTTTGTGGTATATTGTGATGCTTCTATTCAGGGTCTCGGTTGCGTGCTGATGCAACGCGAGAAGGTAATAGCTTACGCTTCTCGGCAGTTGAAGGTTCATGAGAAGAACTACACGACTCACGACTTGGAGTTAGGGGCCGTGATTTTCGCGCTAAAGATCTGGAGGCATTATCTATACGGTACCAAATGCACTATCTATACCGATCACAGGAGCCTCCAGCATATTTTCGATCAGAAAGAGTTGAACATGCGACAACGTCGTTGGGTAGAACTTTTGAACGACTATGACTGTGCCATCAAATATCACCCAGGTAAAGCTAACGTCGTAGCTGATGCCCTTAGTCGAAAGGAGACGAAGCCTAAGCGTGTTCGCGCTCTGCAGCTCACTATCCACTCTAACTTACCTGATCAGATTCGTTCCGCTCAGATCGAAGCATTGAAGGAAGAAAACCTTAAGGCTGAATATTTGCGGGGCATGGAAAAACGACTTGCGGAGAGATCTGACGGCATTCATTATTTTATGGAACGGATATGGATTCCTTTGTATGGTGATCTTAGAGAGCTTGTGATGGACGAAGCGCACAAGTCTCGATATTCTGTTCACCTGGGTTCAGATAAAATGTATCAGGATCTCAAAGTCATGTATTGGTGGCCGAAGATGAAAGCTCACATAGCGACATATGTGAGTAAGTGTTTGACTTGTGCTAAAGTCAAAGTGGAGTACCAGAAACCCTCGGGCCTGCTTCAACAGCCAAAGATACCCATGTGGAAATGGGAGCAGATTGCTATGGATTTCGTCACTGGTTTGCCAAGAACTCAAAGCGGAAATGATACCATTTGGGTGATCGTTGATCGTCTCACGAAGTCAGCGCACTTTCTAGCGATCAAGGAAACGGATAAGTTCTCACAATTAGCCGCTGTTTAACTTAGGGAAGTGGTTTCTAGGCACGGGGTGCCAACCTCTATTATCTCAGATCGAGATCCGCGTTTCATATCCGATTTATGGGGGTCACGAACTCACAGTCTTGCGTCTTCGTATCACAGTAACTCAAGCTTTGCCTGGCGTACACGACTACCTACAATCGTACTAATGTCTATTAGACGAGCGGGCCGTGCCTTGACTTAGTATTAATTAGTGTCTTTGAGTTACGTTTCTTCGTGTCTTCGATATTATTCCAAGTTATATAATTATTTGTTAAAATAATAAATATTTTAACTTAAATTATATTTATTAAATTTTGGAATAATTGTTAAAACAATATATTTTAACTTAATACTTTTCAAGTATTTATACTTGTATCCTTCCCAAGGATGGGTGTATTTGTATTCTTATACTTGTATATTTTTGTCATGTATGTGGGGTCGTATTCCGGAGTGTAATTATATGTACGAAAATACGTATCTCTTGTAATTGTGAAGTATCCTTAGTAAAAATCCATATATATTTCCAAAATATATATATTTTAAGAAATACTACTTAGAAAAAATATTTATAATTTTTCCCTTGGGCAAAAATATTTGTATTTTCATATAAGTTTAAAAAATAATATATTTTCAAGTCTAACTTGGAATATATATATATGTTTATTTTTCTCCAGAATAATATATTCCGTTTTTGTTTGAGAAAATATATATTTCTTCCAAAAATAATATATCTTCTAATATTTCCAAGAAAATACATATCTTTATTCACCCAAAAAATAATATATTTTCTTCTTGTCAAAAATATGATATAACTTTGTAATAATTGTAAAAATCATATTTTTGTTCCCTTTGGTGTCCAAAATATTATTTGCCAAAATATACACATATATATTATTTTCGGAGTATTTTGTAAGTTATATTCCTTAGTTCGGTTTCACCAATATTTTGTGTATAACTTGTATATTCATATTCTTGGAATTTTGGTAATATTTTGGATTGTAACTTTCGGTATTTTGATGAGCTATATTATTTCATATCCTAAAATAATATAACTAATACACAAAGTATACAAATAATCACACACATGGTGACTTCTAAATATATATTTCCTAAATACATATTTAGTCACTTTTATTTATAAAAATCAACCTCCAATATTTATAATTTTTGTAACAAAAATTATGGCAAAGTTTATGTAAAAATTTATGGTTTGAAATACCCTTGTAAATATTTGTTTAGAAATATTTTTCTAAGTGTTTAATTTTTAGAAAAATTTTGCCATGGTTTCCCCTAAAAATGGAGGTTTCCATACCTTGAAGGTATATCATTTTCTTTTGTAAAATTAACACCATCAACCAATAATCAACAACAAACAATCTTTACTTAACAATTTTGCCAAAAACAAGCATAATCTACTACTTCATGAACTTGAAATTTCACAAAAATTTGTAGTAACTTACTAGTGTTCTTAGTAAGCCTTGTTACCCTTTAAAGTGTGGTTGATTCTTTAAAAACATCATTTTTTAAAGAAAGTAGATCTTTACTACTTATATTCATGTTTTCTAAAAATGTTTCTTCATGCATCTTTCTTGTTACATAAGTGTTTGTACACTTTATTAACTACCAAAAATAAGGTTTATTTATGTAAGAACCAAGATCAAGTAAATATTGTGTTTTTAACTTGGTTCCTTTGAAAAACCATCCATGAAATTTTAGATCTACAAGTATGACAACTTACTTTGATCATTATTTTACAAGAAAACCACATATGCTTTCAAGTTCATGTTCTATGTGAAGATGATTTATAATCCTAGAACATTCTCATCCTCTCATTTTGCTAGATTATGTTTTTAATCATTATCTAGCAAGATCATATGATGATCAACATCAAATACATGAATAAACAACAATCATCAAGCATATCAACACATAAACATTAAGATTTCTTCATGATTTAAGCTTATGTTTAAGTTTCTTTCTTGTGATTCTTAATGTTCTTCATAATAATCAACATGTAACATCTTTTAACCACTTGAAGTAGATGTAAAATAGAGTGTATGATGTTCTTACCACTAGCTCAAGGCTAGGGATGATCAAGTGAAGATAAGAGATGGGTAAAAGCAAATGAAGGAGGACTTTCAACTTCCACAAGCTCCTAGCTCCTTTGTGCAACCTCTAACACCTTGGTATATGCTTGAAATGTATGAGAATGGTTGAATGATGGTGGGTGTCTGTGGGTTGGGTTTCGGCCGAGAGTAAGCAAGAGGGAGGAAGAAGATGTCTGTGTTTTAGTGTGTGAAGTGATGAGCCTCATGTTACAAGTGTGCCATTATTATAACCATTTTAAGAGTTTAACCCAAGGTTCTTATGCTCAAAAAGTGCCAACATAATCTAGTTTTTAATTGAAGAAAATCACAAGTGTGGGGGCCATGTTGGCCGTCCACTAGGTTGGGGGGGGGGGGGGTAGTAGACTAGGTTAAAACTATCTAGTTAGCTATTAAGTTAAAATCCAAGTATTGGTTAGATACTTTAGTTACTAGATATTTATGTAGTGTTATGATGTTCGGGGACCATAACTAACTTGGTAATGTTAAAACAGTGCTTCTAGTGAAAATTTGGTGTTTCGGGTAGTGTTCGGTTGTTCGGTTGGTTATCGGTTTGTTAAGGTGCTAAACTATGCAGTTTAATGTGCTTTATGTACCCTTTTGTGACACTTTTGATTCCCGACACTTAGGAAAGCATTCAAGACCATTTAACCATATTTCTGCATGACATTAGATTGTTTAAATGCTGAAAATTGCTGATTTTTGCTGAATTCAACACTTTATGTGAGTTTTAGGCACTTTCCGGCACTTAAATTATCACTAGAAAGGCAGTTTTGTGATCCTCACTTTCCTACACACTATACTAGTGTAATACTTGGTTTCTGACTCATTCTGTGTCCCAACACACTGTCTGACTATGTACTGAGCTCTGTCAACATTTTCCTGATTTGTCTAATAATTGTGCTAACTGTGTTTCGTGCACCATTTGAGTCAATAAAGTTCACATGCATTAATGATATAACATTAAGTAGTATGTGATTCACATGTATGTATATGGAAATAAACAGAAAACAATTCAAGTCATTAATTGTAATTCTGCATAGTTATTAAGCACTAATCATGGTTTAATAATTGTACGGATACCTTGAATTTTGACGGTTGTCACATAATTTACTCTAAAAAGATTCATACGCGGTTGAAAAAAAATGTTTCGACAATTATATATGTTGACAAGTTACATTATATTTTAATTAGTCCGTGTAATACACGAGTTTGTTCAACCCATGTCACGAAAAGTGTTATCAGAGTGAGAAGAAGTAACCCCCAACTGTTTACTGATTCAAAACACCATATTGACATAGCCTTAGAATTAATGATTTTGATTAATTATTAGGGGCAGTTTTTAAGTAAACCAAAACAACCTAACAATCCGTTTGATTATTCTAGTTACCCACCAATTTACAAACCCGGTAACGATGCAAGGAAATCACCAATACGCTTGATAATCGACAAACAATTCAAATATAATAAATGTTTCACAAAGATCAACACAAGTAGTCAAGAGTACCAGTTACAAGAATTAGAAAAACAAAGTTTAATGTGAAAAACCTAGCAATCGGTCATCCGGGGAAAGTCATGAAGAGTTTAGCCTCGCATGTTTATCATCACAGCTTCAGATCTTGATTCGGAATGATCTTGCATGAAGAAATCGGAAGGAAGCGATGTTGGAACCCTAAAATTGCCCTTATGTAGCCTCTGCGACATCTAGGGCGAAAATTTGTGAATTAACTTAGTCCCCAAGCTTAATTAGGTGAAAACCTAGTTTTTCCCGATTTTGCAATCCCCCGCGTGTCGCATGTAATCCTCTTATCTCTCATGGGATCCTCTTATCTCTCACATAATGCGCAAGAGAAATACTTTTTCATAAAACTATTTTGGTCATAACTTTCTGGTTTCAACTCCTCTTCCTTCGTTGTTTTCGCCTACGTCTTCATAATTCCATCCTCTATCATGTAATCCTCTTAAATCTTCAGTTGCATGTGAGATCTGTGCTTGTAATCATTGTAAACAATTCAGTTATCAATGAAATAAAGTTATTTGATCCCAATGTTTGTTTGTTTAGGTTTTACATTTTTCATGTTTTGACTTTTATTCAATTTCAAACTCTATATCGCTTTCTAGAGAGTTATACGCAAACTGGTGCATAAACGTAATCAGTTTAACGCGAAAAACACTCCGGAACATCAAAATATGCTTAACATACCTTAAATAACCTTTACATAACTTAGAAATAAGTTTTGAAGGCTTTGGTATGGCAAAATCAGGTCTATTCGCTTACAGGGACTAAATTCAACAAACTGCGAAAGTATGCCAATTTAAACTGTAACGAACATTCTAGAACATGACCATAAGTTAAACACACCTTAAATATCCTTTACATAGCTTAGAAATAGGCTTTGAGGGGTTCGGTTTGCTAAAATAAACTTTATGCTCATTCAGGGACTAAAAGCGTCAAAAAGTGCATAAGTTTGCATTTTCGCGCATAACTTACGTTCTGAATACATCCGGACATCCAAAAATTTATGTAAGCATTAAAATATTTTATTTTAGTGTTTGGCATGAGAAAAATCCATTCGTCGCGCAATTTGGATCGTTTTTCGCGCTTATGCGCATTCCGTCGTAATTAAGCAGACATCGCGATCATACGACCAAACGAGCCGACATCCGGCATATTTTTTAGCATGTTTCATGTACACAATGTTTAGGCATCATTTTAGGGCCTTAAAGTTGGCTTAACGGGCCTTAGAAGTGTCGAAATGAGCCTTAAAACACAACAGGGACCAAAACTGTCATTTCTGCAAAGTTGTTGCTGGTCTGCAGAGCTCAGGCGGCCCGCGTAGACTTCCTCAGCCTCTTACGCGGCCCGTGTGGCCCTCCCAGATATGCAGAAACTGTGTTACAGCTTGTTTCCAGCTGTTATACCTTCATTTTCCACTTGCAAACGGTTTTTGCAACACCATGGGCCATTTCTATGGGCTCTAATGGTATTAGAAAACAAGGGGCACACTTGGACGGCCTAGATCGAAGCTCGTTTCCTGATAAACGATCCTAACGGTTCTAGCTTTCCTATAAATACCCCCACCATTTCTTGTTGCAATCCACAATTTGAATCTGATTCATGCTCTCTAAGTGGAAGTATATGCTTCCTACCTGAGAGAGAATCGGATCAAATACTTGCGGGGACCCTTTGTAAGTGTTCCTTCATTCTTTTTATGCGTTTTTATGCTTGAAAGTCAAACTGCGTTTGACTTTCTGCATTGACCAGTTTATGGTCAACGCGAAGTTCGTTTGAACTTCATAACGTGAGCGTAATCACGATGGTCATAGTCCCTAGTGACTATGCCTACTGATTATCACGTTTTCTAGGCTCAGTAACGAGTCGTAGTTTCGGCCAAAATGCGTATTCTTGCGTATTTTGTAACCAAACTACTCTACGGTATCAAAACCGTTTGTTTTGATATCAAAAACCTGTTTTCTAACTTAACTAAACATGTTCTAGCATGTTTAGCTCGTCACTTTTAGATTTGTGCTTGTCTAGGGTCGTAAGGGTAAGCGATCTAATCAATCGCTTATGCTTTCGAACCCGACCCATTTGGTCGATCATTAGGATCCGATCAAATACTTTAGGTGACCATAGTTGTATAGGGAATAACCTTCCGAGGTTATACCATATGGTCACGTCGTTTAAGTAGTTGTATGATAGGTAGTATATATGCCTTAGGTAAATTACCAAAATGCCCTTTTTACGCCAAAATTCATTTTAAGCATATGTAACATAACTTTTGACATCTAAACTGATTTAGCAACAATATTAGACATGTTAAGGCATATTTTACTTGTCATAGGACTAGTTAGGCGGTCCGAACGTGTTTTACGCGAACGACGTGTTAAAGTAGCATAAGCTACCTAAACGGGTCGTAACGGGTCAAAAGCACTTAGGCTAGGTTTCGTTTTAGTATGTAGGCTTTGTTAAACCATGTTACATGAGTTCCTACACTCATTTGGTTTACGAACCCTCATGCTACCCGATCCTCCGAATAGGTCCGTTTATTAATGTAGTTACCTATATTAGGTGCCGTTTGATTCCGTAACCTTCTAGCTTTGCTTGGTGGATATCTAAAGTCTATTGAGCAATCTCAAGTGATTACATAGACCCCTCTTTTACTGTTTTCCAAACGTTTTGGGGTGAAACACATGTGCTTACTTGTTATTTTCATGCTTTCCATGTTTTCATATTATATACTTGCTATGTTCATTAGTACACTATTAGTACATAAATTTAATTTTGTCTTGCTATGTATGTTTACTTAGCATGCTAGCATATTAGTTTACATTACATCTTCTTTTGCTATGCATGTTTACTTAGCATGATAGCACATTGATTTTGCATGACTTTTTATGCTTTATATGTTAACTTAGCATATTTAGCACATTGATTTACATGACTTTTCTGCTTTGTATGTTGACTTAGCATACTTAGTACATTACTTTCATTACATGTTGGTTTTTGGTATGACATTTGGTTTGTACAACGGGACTAAACTACATTCATTAAAATTAGCTACGCCGCTCGGTAGTAAGTAATGGTACCATAGGACTTGACAAATCCCATTCTTGACATCCTAGGTTTGTTTGGGTGTAAGGAATGACTGAATCCAAAAACATTTTACTTTGGTAATCTTTACTCTAAGGTTATCCGTCTGTCTCAAGGCTTGAATGTAATGCGTTAACTTACCGCATAAGTGTCTGTATCAATAAAACATGCATTTATTTTACAAAACATAACTTTTGGTTTATTCAAAATACTTTGTTTTGTACATTTTTACTTGTGGTTTAAGTAGTCTTATTTTACTTGCCATACATAACTTTTGTTTACACATTACATGACTTATATTCAACTTGGATTATACTATGACATTTGACTATTAGACTAAACATGGATATTTTACAATGTTGGTTGGTTTGAGTGACTTAAATAACGAGGCGTGTGTAATATGATACAAGCATGGTGGATACGCCGCTGGTACTTCCTATATATAAGTGTTTGTATGATATTACATATCGTAGCGTCATTTAAACCACTTCAGTTTAGACATATTACATTTACAACATATTTTCACTTAAACATTGTTTTACAAATAACTTGGTTTATACAAACTATTTTCAGTTGGTTATCCTTTTAACCATACACTATTTTTTTATATATACATATCATCCATTTTGCTATCGTTTTTCAAATGATTTATAAAACAAAACAATTAACAAGGTTCATGACTTATTTTTATTAAACATTTCTCTAAACTCAAGTCATGAATCCTATTTTCACAAAACCTATGTATCTCAGAGGCATTTTTATGCTGACGTACCTATTTTCACATGTGTTTTCAGGAGCTGCTGCTTAGGATGATCGTGACATACTAGGGCGGACCTGTGCCTTAGAGACTTAAAATAAAGATAGACTTGGATTAATTATGTTGTGTACTCTTTGGTTCTTGTTTTGAAACAATGTATTCCACCTTTGGTTGTTGAATAAAATGTAATTTTAATTACCATGGTTGTGGAACAATAATTCTGTTACAACACTCCCCGACGTTTCCGCCACGATTTGATGTTTTACGTGGTCGGGGTGTGACAGAAGAGTTGGTATCAGAGCCAATGGTTATAGGGAATTAGGTTATTAGTAATGCTTTGACCTAGACTATAACCTTTCTAGGACCCCAACACAAGTTGTCTTGTGTTTAGATTTTAAAACATGCACTTCACCTATCCTTAGGTGATCACCAAAACAAGAACCCAACTTTTCCGAAACGCTTTTTAAAAATCAATCATCTGTTTTTTAAATGGTTTTGAACTCTTTGATTTTGAAAATTTACCATCCATTTTTGAATGATTCTTTTGGCCTTAAACCTTCCAAATTTTTAAAATCTCGTCAAAGTTTTGGGTTCTAAATAGTGTGAACACGTGCAAACTGGAAGAGTGAACGCCTGTACCCTGGGTTTTCTGTCTAAGGCTAGAGTGTTCGTACTAATCTACATAATCGGACCAGTCATTCTTACCTGGGAGCTCTTGGGGTGAGTGTTCACTTATAGGCGAGCATGTCTTCGCGATACATTATTTTTGACCCATTTACTTTGATTAGTCACTGTGTGTCATTTGTTTTCTTTGTGATACGAACAAATGACCACCATCTTTGCTTTCGTCGATTTTTGTTTCACCTCATTCTTTTCATCTAATCATCTCACTCGTTCCTTTCATGTTTCCTCTTCTAGAATGCCTCCTCGACGCGAAAATCCGCTATCAAATGCCGAACTGGCAGAAATAATCGCGCAGCAAATGGCTGCTGCGTTCCCAAATCTTATTGCTCAATATAACCAAGCCAACAACAACAATAATGCTCCATGCAATTTCAAGAGTTTTAACTCGGCTAAACCACTCAAGTTTAGTGGTTCTGAAGGGGCAACTGGGCTTCTTCAATGGTTCAAGAGCATTGAGAATACTTTCCATCACGTTCAGTGTCCTGATAATCACAAAGTTGAGTTTGCATCAAGCGTGTCTCAGAAGAGGGCTCTCACATGGTGGAACGGGGTTATGAGAGACCGTAGTGCTGAGGTTGCTCTAGCACAAACATGGGCTGAACTTAGGACTCTTATGATGAGGGAGTTTTGTCCTCGTCATGAACTGCGAGCTTTAGAAAGGGAGTTCGATGACTTGAAGCAGGATAGTGGCGAGCACTGGGCTTACACTGATAGGTATGAGGAGCTGAGTTTGTTATGCCCAACAATGGTTACCCCACTCGAGAAGTCTATCGAGAGGTATATCGATGGCCTACCTGACTCCATACAAGACACCGTTACTGGTAGTAACCCTACCACAGTCCGTCAGGCAATCGAGCTATCTGCGACATTGACCGAGTCACAGGTTCGAAGGGGTAAGCTGCATAGAAAAGGTGACAAGGGTAAGAAGCAGTCGTCTGACAAAGAGGATAACAAGAAAGGTAAAAACGAGAAGGGTAAGGATTCTGGTTCCTCGAAGGGTTCTAGGAAGTGTAACGCTTCTCAAAATTTCGCCGTTACTGCACAAGCTGCTCCAAATCAGCCTGCGCAACCACTTGCCAAGAAACCTTATCTTGGCAATGCACCTTTGTGCAACAGATGTAACGGTCATCATCAACTGCACCTTCAGTGCCGTCAGTGCACCAACTGTGGAAGATCTGGTCATCTTGCTGACTCATTCCGCATTCCTGCCAATCAGAATCGGGCAATTCAGAACCCGGCTCAACAAGTTGCTCAGCCTCTTGCTCAGCAACAAGGTCAAGCTACACGACCTCACTACCCACCAGGTTCTTGTTATAACTATGGGGATCTGACCCACTACCGTAATCAATGTCCAAGATTGGTGAATGCGAATCCAGCTCAGGCTCAGGCTTGAGGTCGAGTCTTCAACATGAATGCACAAGAGGCACAAGCAGACAATGAAGTGGTTAACGGTATGTTCTTTGTAAATAATCAACCCGCATCTGTTCTTTTTGATTCTGGTGCCGATAAGAGTTTTGTATCATTATCTTTTGAGCCATTGCTTCGTGTGTTTAGAACGAAACTAGGTAAGCCTTTGACAGTAGAAGTTGCTAGTGGTGAACCCGTTGTTCTTGATTATGTTCTTCGCAATTACCAATTGAACCTTAACAACCATCTTTTTCCTATTGACAGACATTATTGTGAGTATGGATTGGTTAGCCAAGCATCACACGGAGGTAGTTTGTTTTGAGAAGATCGTTCGTGTGCCGCTTTCGTCTGGTGAGATCCTACAGGTTCGTGGTGAGAAACCTGCTAGTAGCCTCAAGCTTATGTCTTGTTTTCAAGCTCGGAAGTATCTGCGAAAGAACTATGTGGCCTTCTTGGCACATGTTGTAGCAGATAAAGGCAAAGGTAAGTCTATTCAAGATATCCCTATTGTTCGGGATTATCCGGAGCTATTTCCTGAGGAGTTACCTGGATTACCCCCAGCGCGCCAAGTCGAGTTCCGTATTGATCTTGTACCTGGTGCAAATCCCATTGCCAGATCTCCATATCGTCTTGCACCGTCTGAGATGCAAGAGTTGTCTAAGCAGCTTCAGGAGCTTTCAGATAAAGGTTTTATCCGTCCTAGCTTTTCCCTTTGGGGTGCTCCCGTTCTTTTTGTCAAGAAGAAGGATGGATCTTTCAGAATGTGCATCGATTACCGTGAGCTTAACAAGCTTACCATCAAGAATCGATATCCCCTACCTCGTATTGATGATCTCTTTGATCAGTTACAGGGTGCTTCTTATTTTTCGAAGATCGATCTGCGTTCTGGGTATCATCAGCTTCGTGTGCATGAAGAAGATATTCCTAAGATAGCGTTCCGCACTCGTTATGGGCATTATGAGTTCACAGTTATGCCATTCGGTTTGACTAATACTCCTGCTGTTTTCATGGACTTGATGAATAGGGTCTGCAAACCCTATCTGGACAAGTTCATCATCGTTTTTATTGATGACATTTTGATATACTCTAAGACGCAAGCTGATCATGAGCAACATCTTCGTCGTACTCTGGAACTCCTAAAGAAAGAGCAACTTTTTGCCAAGTTCTCCAAGTGTGAATTTTGGCTTAAAGAAGTTCAATTTTTGGGTCATATCGTCAACGAACAAGGTATTCATGTAGATCCCTCCAAGATCAGTGCGATTAAGGATTGGGACACACCTACTACTCCTACCGAAGTTCGTTCTTTTCTGGGTCTCACAGGTTATTACCGTAGCTTCATCAAAAATTTCTCGAAGATTGCAGTTCCTCTAACTGCTCTAACTCAGAAGAATAAGCCCTTTGAATGGGGTTCTAAACAGGAAGTAGAATTTCAGACCTTGAAGCAAAAGCTTTGTAACGCGCCTATTCTATCGTTGCCTGAGGGTAATGATGATTTTGTCATGTACTGCGATGCATCCAATTTGGGACTTGACAGGTGGTTCGTTGGACAACCCTTAAATGGTTTAAAAAGATTAAAATTTCATGCTTTACTTGGTTATTTGCTTGAACTTAGTAACTACGAGTTGTTTGGTTTTGCAAGTACTTAAGTGCATAAAATATGCCTTTATGATGCTTAAATGGAAGTTGCAAGAAGTGGAAACAAGTTTGGACTTTGAGAGATCAAATAAAAGAAACAAGGGAGAAAATGTCAGCCGCCACCGTAGCCTACGGCTGACACCGTAGGTTATGGCCCCAAAAATCTACACAAGTTCCCACCGTAGCTCAGTATATCCGTGGTGTAAGGTTTCAATGGGTGCCGTAGCCTACGGCTGACACCTTAAGCTACGGTAGATAATATAAGCACACATGTTACTGGATGAAAGATTTAATGTGTGAAAAGAAAAAAAAAAGGAATAGAGAGGGGATCCACGTGAGAAGTCAGCCAAAGAATCATCACAGCTGACATTTAGACTTTTGGAGATGGATTGAACTTAGTCGCACACGTGGACTTGGGAGGATACAAAAGTCAATCATATCATCATTCTCAATTTTGGGGGAATCAAATTGTGGCAACAATATTAATGATCATATATCACCACACTCATTCACGTGACTTTTGAGCCGACAACCTCACATGACTAAAGAATCCATACATACACATGTGGGCTTGTGGACGCATGGAGTCTTTGGATTGGGCCGCACATGTTGGATGGTGGGACGTGGACATCTTTGACAGCAATTTGGAGAAGCACAAGTACACAAAAGTCAACAAATTAATGGACATCATCACTTCACTTTTGGGGCGGCAGACTTCTTTTGTTGGCGCCGGTTGGAGAACTTTTGTAACTCACCCATTAATGAGTCATGTTGATGGGTTTTTATGTTTCCAATAATCATGTAAATCGGTTACACAACACTTGACTGGTGAACGATTTTTGGGAGGAAGTTTGGAGACTAGGGGAGAGGATGGTTGTTCTAGCCATGAATGGCTAAACTCTTTATGGTCATCTTTAGTTGAAGGTTTGTAGAGACAATTGTGCTTGATTTCATATTTCTAGAATGGTAAATTGAATTTATGTTTTATTTATCATGGTGTGTTCTTATTTGCTTGTAAATTGTTGATGCTTATGATTATTCTATTTTGAAACCATACGTTCTTGGTGTCGTTGGCAATCGAGATATCATGGGTAGAACTAGGATCGGGTAAGGGTCAATTGGTCATCGGGTAACAACCTCACGTTCTAGGAATCTGAGTACTTAGTTCCCTTTTATCACAACAAGTAATTGCACATGAACTATGTCTATGTAGTTCTTTCTAGTGAATGATAGCACAAATGTTGAAGCAAACCGGAAACTAAAGATGGTCACTCGTCTCTAATTTGTTTACAAGCAAAACTTTTCTCTTGCAATTTAATTAGTTTAATTTAGTCTAAAACCAATTCACTCATATAAACTCTTGAATTTTTTACTTTTATTGCATTTAGTTTAATCATAGTTAACTTAGATAAACATTTAGATAACACATATTCCACAAACTCCCTGTGTTCGATACCCACTTACCGCTAGCTAATTAGTTGTATTTGGATTAAATTTGATTGTGACCACGACATCACGTCAAATTTTGGCGCCGTTGCCGGGGAGTAGTGCGCAACGTGTGTTATCTTGTGTATTAGTTTGAAAAGAAAATTAATTAAAAAAAAACCCAAAAAGATTTCTTTTATGTTCATGATTTACACTTGGTAGTTGAGTTGTGTTGTGCAGGATGACAGGGCATTACACAAATTTCAGCTTATTAACGTGTAGATTGTGCGGGGGTCAACGACATCCATGTATTGGTTGCCACGAGGCTCACTACAGGAGGGCGCATGGAAAACCGGTGTCTTATGTTTCACAGCTTCCACCTCCATCATACGATGACGATTATGAATCAGAAATGGAGGATGACTATTATTCATATGGATACGATCGGGATGAGGAAGTTTATTATGAGGAAAGGATGGATGGTCTATGTTTTTGTTGCGGTCGCGATCACACTTATGATTATGATGTGTGCCCGGTGTATTCGGAAAACCTGAAGTATTGGGATAAAAAGATGATGGATGCGCGCATGCATCTATAGACCGTATCAGGGATATCGACAATATCATCCCGAAGAATATTCTGAGCCCGAGGGTGTTTATGTTTATGAGACTGAGGAGGAGAAAGAGCTTGCTGTATTGGAAGTAACTTTGTCCAAACTTGAGCAATATTTAGCAACACCCAACCTGTCCGATGAAGACCGAATCAGCTGCTTAGTTTCTAAGTGTCATACTTTAAAATTGAAGATAGGGATAGAAGAACGCCTCTCACCATTACCTGACGATATTAGAGATTATTCTCACATGAAGGAGGAGGTTGTGGAGGATAATACCACACCAATGAGTCCTTTATCTGATGAAGAGTCACTTGTAGATCAGATGATGTGTGCAGATGATAAGGTAGAGCAGGCTGATGGGATGGATATGTGTACCGAACCTCTTCCCATATCAATGATTCAAGTTAACAAGTGTGGGGAAGAGGGTTCAAGGAACAAGATGAGAAGGGTGAAACTACCAGACATTAAGGTATATGTCATGAAGTGGACTAGCAAAGCCCGCAGGAGCAGCTTTAACATGCCAAATATACTGACAAATTTATGGAGATGGCATGTAAATTTCAGGGCATTTGTTGGAAATGCTGCGGGTAAGAGTGCATTAAGACCACCATAACGCATATCAGGTATGGTCTGGCTGAAGACCTTTAAACTTAGCGCTCTCGGGAGGTAGCCCGAGGATGTAGAGTATTGTATTTGTGTTTTGTTTTGTTTTGATTTGTTTGGTTTTGTTTTGGTGTTGGGTTTGTGTGCTGGCAGGTTATTACATTTCAACCCTCATGGATGCAATGATTCAAGTGTGGGGATGTTTGGCAACATCCCTGTTGAGATATCGGCGAATCTAAGAGATGTTTTTGAACCGGTTCGATTACCGCAGCTGCATCACTACCAACACTGCTGATTTACTAATCAGGTCGTGTGCTGTTCTCATCTTGTGCACCTTTGTATATATTCTTGTTTAAGTTTTTGGTTGGGCGGTTGGGTGGTGTTTTGATGTGTTTAGTTTATGGGTTGTGAAGGAATTGGTGGGTTTTTTTAATAATTAGAATTAAAAAAATAATTAAAAAAAAAGAAATTTGGGATTTGAGAGTATTAGCGAAAGCTAATGTTTTTGGTTAGAAGCGATCTTTCACTCAAAACCATACATTGGGACAATGTATCCCAAGTGTGGGGATGAGGGGAATTTTTTGAGAATTTTAAAAAATTTTGTGAAGCCAAGCGAAAATTGTCAAAATTTGAAAACTTGGTATTGTTCCACTTGACACACCGACACCCATTTCTAGTCCTTTATTGGTGAGAGTTTGAGCCACATATGATTATTAATGATGCTTTCTTTATGTTGAGTGGCGGTGTGTTTATTGTGTTAATAGAACTTGTGTACGAATTCTTGTTAAATCTTAGAGTTAGCATGCTTGTGAAAATGATAGGGGACTTTTAGGTAGCCTCGTCTAGATGTGTGAGAGTGTGGGAATTGAGGGTTGGACCTCATACGTTACATATATGAGCTTGGTATTGTGAGGGGTGGGGGTTTGGTCTTTAGAAAGCCATGTTTGAGCCTTATACCATTTGGTTGTGACCCGAACCTACTTTCTACAAAACTTTACCTTTTGAGATGACCCGGTTTAGGAGTCTAGTTGTGAATGTTGATGTTTTTGTATATTGTGTGAGTTGTTATATCTTATATGAAAAAAAAAAAAAAAAAAAAGAAAGAAAAATATGAGAAAAATACAAAAAGAAGTGATTGGTTGCAATAGTAGTTGAGAATGTTGAAGAAGTTGTGTATATATTTGATGGTTGCTTTGTTTAGTTGTAGAAATAAAAACCGGGTCAAATCAATTAGCTCTCGCATATATATTCCACCATTTTCCTACCTTTGCACCTAGCCCCGTTACAAACCGTAAGTCCTTTTGATTCATAAGCATGCTAAATACTCAATAGGAGGAGACTTGATTTTTATACAAGCTTATTGTCGCACAAACACACACACGCATTGAGTGGTTTAGCATTATGTGCTAATATTTCTTGTCACCGAGAGTTTTTGTGAGGGGTGTGTCTTGTGGTATGATTGAAAGTTAGTAAAAGGACGATACATTTTAGTTTGGTTTGCACGTTGATCGCTTGTGGTGTTGAAATAATTTTCGAATGGGTTGCTTGGGACAAGCAACGGGTAAGTGTGGGGATGTGATGGGTGGTCCGTTGGACAACCCTTAAATGGTTTAAAAAGATTAAAATTTCATGCTTTACTTGGTTATTTGCTTGAACTTAGTAACTACAAGTTGTTTGGTTTTGCAGGTACTTAAGTGCATAAAATATGCCTTTATGATGCTTAAATGGAAGTTGCAAGAAGTGGAAACAAGTTTGGACTTTGAGAGATCAAATAAAAGAAACAAGGGAGAAAATGTCAGCCGCCACCGTAGCCTACGGCTGACACCGTAGGTAACGGCCCCAAAAAAATCTACACAAGTTCCCACCGTAGCTCAGTATATCCGTGGCGTAAGGTTTCAATGGGTGGCGTAGCCTACGGCTGACACCGTAGGCTACGGTAGATAATATAAGCACACATGTTATTGGATGAAAGATTTAATGTGTGAAAAGAAAAAAAAACAAAGGAATATAGAGGGGATCCACGTGAGAAGTCAGCCAAAGAATCATCACAGCTGACATTTAGACTTTTGGAGATGGATTGAACTTAGTCGCACACGTGGACTTGGGAGGATACAAAAGTCAATCATATCATCATTCTCAATTTTGGGGGAATCATATTGTGGCAACAATATTAATGATCATATATCACCACACTCATTCACGTGACTTTTGGGCCGACAACCTCACATGACTAAAGAATCCATACATACACATGTGGGCTTGTGGACACATGGAGTCTTTGGATTGGGCCGCACATGTTGGATGGTGGGACGTGGACATCTTTGACGGCAATTTGGAGAAGCACAAGTACACAAAAGTCAACAAATTAATGGACATCATCACTTCACTTTTGGGGCGACATACTTCTTTTGTTGGCGCCGGTTGGAGAACTTTTGTAACTCACGCATTAATGAGTCATGTTGATGGGTTTTTATGTTTCCAATAATCATGTAAATCGGTTACACAACACTTGACTGGTGAACGATTTTTGGGAGGAAGTTTGGAGACTGGGGGAGAGGATGGTTGTTCTAGCCATGAATGGCTAAACTCTTTATGGTCATCTTTAGTTGAAGGTTTGTAGATACAATTGTGCTTGATTTCATATTTCTAGAATGGTAAATTGAATTTATGTTTTATTTATCATGGTGTGTTCTTATTTGCTTGTAAATTGTTGATGCTTATGATTATTCTATTTTGAAACCATACGTTCTTGGTGCCGTTGGCAATCGAGATATCATGGGTAGAACTAGGATCGGGTAAGGGTCAGTTGGTCATCGGGTAACAACCTCACGTTCTAGGAATCTTAGTACTTAGTTCCCTTTTATCACAACAAGTAATTGCACATGAACTATGTCTATGTAGTTCTTTCTAGTGAATGATAGCACAAATGTTGAAGTAAACCGGAAACTAAAGATGGTCACTCGTCTCTAATTTGTTTACAAGCAAAACTTTTCTCTTGCAATTTAATTAGTTTAATTTAGTCTAAAACCAATTCACTCATATAAACTCTTGAATTTTTTACTTTTATTGCATTTAGTTTAATCATAGTTAACTTAGATAAACATTTAGATAACACATATTCCACAAACTCCCTGTGTTCGATACCCACTTACCGCTAGCTAATTAGTTGTATTTGGATTAAATTTGATTGTGACCACGACATCACGTCAAATTTTGGCGCCGTTGCCGGGGAGTAGTGCGCAACGTGTGTTATCTTGTGTATTAGTTTGAAAAGAAAATTAATTAAAAAAAACCCAAAAAGATTTCTTTTATGTTCATGATTTACACTTGGTAGTTGAGTTGTGTTGTGCAGGATGACAGGGCATTACACAAATTTCAGCTTATTAACGTGTAGATTGTGCGGGGGTCAACGACATCCATGTATTGGTTGCCACGAGGCTCACTACAGGAGGGCGCATGGAAAACCGGTGTCTTATGTTTCACAACTTCCACCTCCATCATACGTTGACGATTATGAATCAGAAATGGAGGATGACTATTATTCATATGGATACGATCGGGATGAGGAAGTTTATTATGAGGAAAGGATGGATGGTCTATGTTTTTGTTGCGGTCGCGATCAAACTTATGATTATGATGTTAGCCCGGTGTATTCGGAAAACCTGAAGTATTGGGATAAAAAGATGATGGATGCGCGCATGCATCTATAGACCGTATCAGGGATATCGACAATATCATCCCGAAGAATATTCTGAGCCCGAGGGTGTTTATGTTTATGAGACCGAGGAGGAGAAAGAGCTTGCTGTATTGGAAGTAACTTTGTCCAAACTTGAGCAATATTTAGCAACACCCAACCTGTCCGATGAAGACGGAATCAGCTGCTTAGTTTCTAAGTGTCATACTTTAAAATTGAAGATAGAGATAGAAGAACGCCTCTCACCATTACCTGACGATATTAGAGATTATTCTCACATGAAGGAGGAGGTTGTGGAGGATAATACCACACCAATGAGTCCTTTATCTGATGAAGAGTCACTTGTAGATCAGATGATGTGTGCAGATTATGAGGTAGAGCTGGCTGATGGGATGGATATGTGTACCGAACCTCTTCCCATATCAATGATTCAAGTTAACAAGTGTGGGGAAGAGGGTTCAAGGAACAAGATGAGAAGGGTGAAACTACCAGACATTAAGGTATATGTCATGAAGTGGACTAGCAAAGCCCGCAGGAGCAGCTTTAACATGCCAAATATACTGACAAATTTATGGAGATGGCATGTAAATTTCAGGGCATTTGTTGGAAATGCTGCGGGTAAGTATGCATTAAGACCACCATAACGCATATCAGGTATGGTCTGGCTGAAGACCTTTAAACTTAGCGCTCTCGGGAGGTAGCCCGAGGATGTAGAGTATTGTATTTGTGTTTTGTTTTGTTTTGATTTGTTTGGTTTTGTTTTGGTGTTGGGTTTGTGTGCTGGCAGGTTATTACGTTTCAACCCTCATGGATGCAATGATTCAAGTGTGGGGATGTTTGGCAACATCCCTGTTGAGATATCGGCGAATCTAAGAGATGTTTTTGAACCGGTTTGATTACCGCAGCTGCATCACTACCAACACTGCTGATTTACTAATCAGGTCGTGTGTTGTTCTCATCTTGTGCACCTTTGTATATATTCTTGTTTAAGTTTTTGGTTGGGCGGTTGGGTGGTGTTTTGATGTGTTTAGTTTATGGGTTGTGAAGGAATTGGTGGGTTTTTTTAATAATTAGAATTAAAAAAATAATTAAACAAAAAGAAATTTGGGATTTGAGAGTATTAGCGAAAGCTAATGTTTTTGGTTAGAAGCGATCTTTCACTCAAAACCATACATTGGGACAATGTATCCCAAGTGTGGGGATGATGGGAATTTTTTGAGAATTTTAAAAAATTTTGTGAAGCCAAGCGAAAATTGTCAAAATTTGAAAACTTGGTATTGTTCCACTTGACACACCGACACCCATTTCTAGTCCTTTATTGGTGAGAGTTTGAGCCACATATGATTATTAATGATGCTTTCTTTATTTTGAGTGGCGGTGTGTTTATTGTGTTAATAGAACTTGTGTACGAATTCTTGTTAAATCTTAGAGTTAGCATGCTTGTGAAAATGATAGGGGACTTTTAGGTAGCCTCGTCTAGATGTGTGAGAGTGTGGGAATTGAGGGTTGGACCTCATACGTTACATATATGAGCTTGGTATTGTGAGGGGTGGGGGTTTGGTCTTTAGAAAGCCATGTTTGAGCCTTATACCATTTGGTTGTGACCCGAACCTACTTTCTACAAAACTTTACCTTTTGAGATGACCCGGTTTAGGAGTCTAGTTGTGAATGTTGATGTTTTTGTATATTGTGTGAGTTGTTATATCTTATATGAAAAAAAAAAAAAAAAAAAAAGAAAAAAAAAAGAAAAATATGAGAAAAATACAAAAAGAAGTGATTGGTTGCAATAGTAGTTGAGAATGTTGAAGAAGTTGTGTATATATTTGATGGTTGCTTTGTTTAGTTGTAGAAATAAAAACCGGGTCAAATCAATTAGCTCTCGCATATATATTCCACCATTTTCCTACCTTTGCACCTAGCCCCGTTACAAACCGTAAGTCCTTTTGATTCATAAGCATGCTAAATACTCAATAGGAGGAGACTTGATTTTTATACAAGCTTATTGTCGCACAAACACACACACGCATTGAGTGGTTTAGCATTATGTGCTAATATTTCTTGTCACCGAGAGTTTTTGTGAGGGGTGTGTCTTGTGGTATGATTGAAAGTTAGTAAAAGGACGATACATTTTAGTTTGGTTTGCACGTTGATCGCTTGTGGTGTTGAAATAATTTTCGAATGGGTTGCTTGGGACAAGCAACGGGTAAGTGTGGGGATGTGATGGGTGGTCCGTTGGACAACCCTTAAATGGTTTAAAAAGATTAAAATTTCATGCTTTACTTGGTTATTTGCTTGAACTTAGTAACTACAAGTTGTTTGGTTTTGCAGGTACTTAAGTGCATAAAATATGCCTTTATGATGCTTAAATGGAAGTTGCAAAAAGTGGAAACAAGTTTGGACTTTGAGAGATCAAATAAAAGAAACAAGGGAGAAAATGTCAGCCGCCACCGTAGCCTACGGCTGACACCGTAGGTAACGGCCCCAAAAAATCTACACAAATTCCCACCGTAGCTCAGTATATCCGTGGCGTAAGGTTTCAATGGGTGGCGTAGCCTACGACTGACACCGTAGGCTACGGTAGATAATATAAGCACACATGTTATTGGATGAAAGATTTAATGTGTGAAAAGAAAAAAAACAAAGGAATAGAGAGGGGATCCACGTGAGAAGTCAGCCAAAGAATCATCACAGCTGACATTTAGACTTTTGGAGATGGATTGAACTTAGTCGCACACGTGGACTTGGGAGGATACAAAAGTCAATCATATCATCATTCTCAATTTTGGGGGAATCAAATTGTGGCAACAATATTAATGATCATATATCACCACACTCATTCACGTGACTTTTGGGCCGACAACCTCACATGACTAAAGAATCCATACATACACATGTGGGCTTGTGGACACATGGAGTCTTTGGATTGGGCCGCACATGTTGGATGGTGGGACGTGGACATCTTTGACGGCAATTTGGAGAAGCACAAGTACACAAAAGTCAACAAATTAATGGACATCATCACTTCACTTTTGGGGCGACATACTTCTTTTGTTGGCGCCGGTTGGAGAACTTTTGTAACTCACGCATTAATGAGTCATGTTGATGGGTTTTTATGTTTCCAATAATCATGTAAATCGGTTACACAACACTTGACTGGTGAACGATTTTTGGGAGGAAGTTTGGAGACTGGGGGAGAGGATGGTTGTTCTAGCCATGAATGGCTAAACTCTTTATGGTCATCTTTAGTTGAAGGTTTGTAGATACAATTGTGCTTGATTTCATATTTCTAGAATGGTAAATTGAATTTATGTTTTATTTATCATGGTGTGTTCTTATTTGCTTGTAAATTGTTGATGCTTATGATTATTCTATTTTGAAACCATACGTTCTTGGTGCCGTTGGCAATCGAGATATCATGGGTAGAACTAGGATCGGGTAAGGGTCAGTTGGTCATCGGGTAACAACCTCACGTTCTAGGAATCTTAGTACTTAGTTCCCTTTTATCACAACAAGTAATTGCACATGAACTATGTCTATGTAGTTCTTTCTAGTGAATGATAGCACAAATGTTGAAGCAAACCGGAAACTAAAGATGGTCACTCGTCTCTAATTTGTTTACAAGCAAAACTTTTCTCTTGCAATTTAATTAGTTTAATTTAGTCTAAAACCAATTCACTCATATAAACTCTTGAATTTTTTACTTTTATTGCATTTAGTTTAATCATAGTTAACTTAGATAAACATTTAGATAACACATATTCCACAAACTCCCTGTGTTCGATACCCACTTACCGCTAGCTAATTAGTTGTATTTGGATTAAATTTGATTGTGACCACGACATCACGTCAGGACTTGGCTGTGTTCTGATGCAAAGGAACAAAGTCATAGCATATGCATCGAGGCAGTTGAAGGTGCATGAG
Source organism: Helianthus tuberosus (assembly GCA_030545235.1). Lineage (NCBI taxonomy): Eukaryota > Viridiplantae > Streptophyta > Magnoliopsida > Asterales > Asteraceae > Helianthus > Helianthus tuberosus. The sequence goes on from CM060398.1 coordinate 109,715,578, forward strand.
AAAAACTACACCACTCATGATCTTGAGTTGGGTGTAGTTGTCTTCGCTCTTAAGATCTGTAGACACTATTTGTATGGTACAAAATGTGTGGTTTTCACTGACCACAAAAGTCTTCAGCATATCTTTAATCAGAAAGAACTCAACATGAGGCAATGACGTTGGGTTGAGCTTCTAAACGACTATGACGGCAAAATTCGCTACCATCCTTGTAAGGCGAATGTCGTGGCTGATGCTTTGAGTCGTAAAGAACGTGTCAAGCTTCATTGTGTTCGTGTTCAATCTGATATTCAAGCTCGATCTGATTTCCAAGCACGTATTTCTCAGGCTCAACATGCTTGTGTTTCACAAGACTTGATGGATAAGGAATTACCCTATCACATTAAGCCTGATCTTGAACTGAAGGACAATGGATCGTATTATTTCATGGACCGTTTGTGGGTCCCAAGCCTAGATGATCTTCGCACCTTGCTTATGGATGAAGCTCATAAGTCTCGTTATTCTATTCATCCTGGCTCAGATAAGATGTATAAGGATCTTCGTACTCAGTATTGGTGGCCTGGAATGAAGAAAGACATTTCCTTGTATGTTTCAAAATGCCTTACTTGTCTTAAGGTTAAGGCTGAACATAAACATCCTTCTAGTTTATTGGAGCAACCAGAGATCCCAGTTTGGAAATGGGAAAATATTGCTATGGATCTCGTTACCAAACTTCCGCGCACTAAGAAAGGTCATGATGCCATCTGGGTAGTTGTTGATCGTCTTACTAAATCAGCGCATTTCTTGCCGATCCGTGAGGATTTATCTGCTGACAAGCTTGCTAAAATCTATGTGGATGAAATTGTATCTCGACATGGTGTTCCTTTGAACATTATTTCTGATAGAGATGCTCGTTTCTCTTCTCATTTTTGGAGAACCATGCAAACTGCTATGGGGACCCAACTTAATCTGAGCACTGCTTATCATCCACAAACAGATGGTCAATCTGAGAGAACAATCCAGACCTTGGAGGATATGCTTAGAGCTTGCGTGATCAATTTTGGTGGTAGTTGGGATTCACATCTTCCATTGATTGAATTCTCCTACAACAACAGTTATCACTCCAGCATCAACATGGCTCCTTTCGAGGCTCTCTATGGTCGAAAATGTCGTTCACCAGTCTGCTGGAATGAGATCGGTGAGGCTCAACTTACTGGACCTGACCTCATTCTAGAGACAACTGATAAGGTTAAGAAAGTTCGTGATAATCTACAGACAGTTCGAAGCCGTCAAAAGAGTTACGCGGACCAACGACGTAAGCCCTTGGAATTTCAAGTCGGAGATCGTGTATTACTTAAGGTCTCACCTTGGAAAGGTGTGATCAGATTTGGAAAGAAAGGAAAACTTGCACCTAGATATGTTGGACCATTCAAGATCGTCGAAAGAATCGGTAAGGTAGCCTACAGACTTGAGTTACCTCCTGAACTTGGAAATATTCATCCAACCTTCCACGTATCCAATCTCAAGAAGTGTTTAGCTGATGAGAACCTCCACATACCACTTGACGAAATTCGTGTTGATAAAACGATGCATTTTGTTGAGAAACCTGAGGAAATTATGGATCGTGAAGTCAAATGGCTTAAACGCAAGCGCATTCCTTTGGTTAAAGTTTGCTGGGAATCTAAGCGTGGACCTGAGTTTACTTGGGAATGTGAAGATCAAATGAAGGCGAAGTATCCGCATCTTTTCTCACGAGTTTCCTCTAAACAAATTTCGGGATGAAATTTCCACAAGTAGGGGAGACTGTGACATATGTGCTTGTAATCATTGTAAACAGTTCAGTTATCAATGAAATAAAGTTATTTGATCCCAATGTTTGTTTGTTTGTTTATGTTTTACATTTTTCATGTTTTGACTTTAATTCAATTTCAAACTCTATATCGCTTTCTAGAGAGTTATACGCAAACTGGTGCGTAAATGTAACCAGTTTAACGCGAAAAACACTCCGGAACATCAAAATATGCTTAACATACCTTAAATAACCTTTACATAACTTAGAAATAAGTTTTGAAGGCTTTGGTATGGCAAAATCAAGTCTATTCGCTTACAGGGACTAAATTCGACAAACTGCGAAAGTATGCCGATTTAAACTGTAACGAACATTCCGGAACACGAACATAAGTTAAACACACCTTAAATATCCTTTACATAGCTTAGAAATAGGCTTTGAGGGGTTCGGTGTGCTAAAATAAACTTTATGCTCATTCAGGGACTAAAAGCGTCAAAAAGTGCATAAGTTTGCATTTTCGCGGATAACTTACGTTCTGAATACATCCGGACATCCAAAAATTTATGTAAGCAATAAAATATTTTATTTTAGTGTTTGGCATGAGAAAAATCCATTCGTCGCGCAATTTGGATCGTTTTTCGCGCTTATGCGCATTCCGTCGTAATTAAGCGGACATCGCGATCATACGACCAAACGAGCCGACATCTGGCATTATTTTGAGCATGTCTCATGTACACAATGTTTAGGCATCATTTTAGGGCCTTAAAGTTGGCTTAACGGGCCTTAGAAGTGTTGAAATGAGCCTTAAAACACAACAGGGACCAAAACTGTCATTTCTGCAAAGTTGTTCCTAGTCTGCAGAGCTCAGGCGGCCCGTGTAGACTTCCTCAGCCTCTTACACGGCCAGTGTGGCCCTCCCAGATATGCAGAAACTGTGTTACAGCTTGTTTCCAGCTGTTATACCTTCATTTTCCACTTGCAAACGGTTTTTGCAACACCATGGGCCATTTCTATAGGCTCTAATGGTATTAGAAAACAAGGGGCACACTTGGACGGCCTAGATCGAAGCTCGTTTCCTGATAAATGATCCTAACAGTTCTAGCTTTCCTATAAATACCCCCACCATTTCTTGTTGCAACCCACAATTTGAATCTGATTCATGCTCTCTAAGTGGAAGTATATGCTTCCTACCTGAGAGAGAATCGGATCAAATACTTGCGGGGACCCTTTGTAAGTGTTCCTTCGTTCTTTTTATGCGTTTTTATGCTTGAAAGTTAAACTGCGTTTGACTTTTTGCATTGACCAGTTTATGGTCAATGCGAAGTTCGTTTGAACTTCATAACGTGAGCGTAATCACGATGGTCATAGTCCCTAGTGACTATGCCTACTGATTACCACGTTATCTAGGCTCAGTGACGAGTCGTAGTTTCGACCAAAATTCGTATTCTTGCGTATTTTGTAACCAAACTACTCTAGGGTATCAAAACCGTTTGTTTTGATATCAAAAACCTGTTTTCTAACTTAATTAAACATGTTCTAGCATGTTTAGCTCGTCACTTTTAGATTTGTGCTTGTCTAGGGTTGTAAGGGTAAGCGATCTAATCAATCGCTTATGCTTTCGAACCCGACCCATTCTGTTACAACACTCCCCGACGTTTCCGCCACGATTTGATGTTTTACGTGGTCGGGGTGTGACATTGCACTTCATTAATATTCTCCATTTATGCTCATTTTTAAACGCTTTGTAACATTTTAATCTAGAAGTGTGAAAAAATGAGGACAAAACTCGCATGGGATGGCCGAGTGCTCTAAGCTCTCATGACTCGTAGGAGTTTTCCCTTGATCCGAATCTTTTATATATATATATATATATATATATATATATATATACACTAGCATGGTGCCCGCGCGATGCGGCTGGGGCGACACTTTGCATTGCGGCACTCGTTTCTGGTATTTTCTTATTCGTATAATATTTATGATAACACTATTGTGGTTGATATATGTCATAAGTGTTCCATATATGTAAAGTTTTGTTTTTTTTTTATAAAAATTAATAGCAAAAGACAAAAAAATGTTGTTTTTTTTATAAAATTAATAATCAAAAGACAAAAAATAAGTTGTTATAATTGCAAAGTATGTTTATTTTATTGGTTAAAATATAAAGTATAATTTTATTCTTTAAAGTTCATAACTTTTTTCAAATATCCGCATAGTACTCATCCAATAAACTTTAAGTTTAAAATTTTTATTTTTATAAAAATAATAAATAATAGTATTTGACTTGTAAGTATGTTTTATACCTCTAACTTAAATTGTTAATTTTTTGTTTTTTACAGATATAAAAATTTTATATTATTGTAAAATTTTAAGAACCGTTTTTTATAAAAAAAAAAAAGGATATTAAGAGTTTATATCTTTATTAACTTTATATCATACTAAGTTCAGATTTTTAGTTCCTAACTAATCTTATCTATATGAGTCTACTTTTAACTTATAATACCTAAAAATATGCAACACAATCTAATATGTATCTAGTCAAGTTGGTAAAGATTTTTTTTGAAACCGACTAATATTATCTATAACAATATAGTTGAACTTATAATTCCTAAAAATTTGCAACACAATTTAATATTTATCTAGTAACGATTGTAAATTTCTGTAATAATTTATTTATATTACTTGTTACAAAAAATGTTCATAAAAGAATTATTTTTTATAAAAACAAAATGTTGTGTTTATAAATAAAGTAAAAAAATTGTTTTACACATGTAAAGTTTCGTTTTTTTAATAAAAGATAATAATCAAATGACAAAAAATAAAAGATAAGTTGTTATAGCTGTAAAGTAAGATTATTTTGTTAGTTAAATAATAAAGTTTATAATTTTGTTCTTTAAAGTTCATAACTATTTTTAAATATCCACATGGTACTCATCCAATAAACTTTAAGTTTAAAATTTTTGTTTTTATAAAAATAAAAAATAGTTGTTGACTCGTAAGTACGTTTTACATCTTTAACATTAATTGTTAAATTTCGTTTTTATATATAAAAAGTTTATATTTTTATAAAATTTTAAAAACATTTTTTATAAAAAAAATAGGATGTTAAGAATTTATATCTTTATTAACTTTATATCATAGTAAGTTCAGTTTTTTAGTTTAGCTTTAAAGTTTATTACTTTGTTACTTTTTAATTAAGAAATACAAATTATTATATTAATATCCAAGAATAACTGCAATATTTTATAATTCCAGCTTGACTATATCTAACTGCAATATCTATTTATTGTAACTTTGGGATATTAACTTATATAAGTTCAATTGACTTGTAAATTTAGGATACTAACTTTATTTTGAACTTTGTTACTATAGTTAATAACTACATTATATTAACACAAAAAATAAAGTTCAAATATAAAATAAACTTTATTCATACGTCTAGATCAAACATAACAACTGAAAATGAAAAAAAAACATAAAAACACTTGATAGATTTCATATTAGACTGCATGAAATCTGTTTCACTTCTGAATTGACAGTCAAGGTATTTTTAATCGGGTTTTCTGGGTTGTGCTTGAATAAGCAGTATCTTCTAATTCCTCTTCTTTGTCATTGTCCTAAGATTCGTCTAAATTAATAACCTCACTCCATTTCCATTTAGAGAGTCTCTTGGATCTCTTCCTTTGAGTCTCAAACTTCTAATCCTTAAAAAGGATAAAAATTGAATACAAAAGTTAAAAGAAGATTAAATAAACCTTAAAATTACATCTTCACTAAACATTGCACCATAAGAAATAATATCAACACTTTTATCACCATCATCCTGCAATAAAATACACATATAATAAAATAACGAACATGTTAATATGAAAGATATACACAAAAATAATACTTAAAAACCAGCAAAATCAATATTGTTCGACAACTAGGTTGTTTTAATTGGCATGTTCATGGTGCAACTGGATCTGAAAAATCAAATAAGTTAACATTCACATAAAAGTGGATAAAAGAAAACAATTATTCACTGCTGCGATATAACATAACTGACCTTAAAATTTTCAATCTCGCATGCTTGGTTTTTCGCAGCAATTGAATTCAGAATTGTATCCATTTTTTTACTTTGTTTAGCAATAGATATATGGGTGTCATGCTATGTATTTATGGTAGTAACTATAGAGATATATTAGGGTTTAATTTTAGATTTGCCACCACTTTATTTTGGAAGTTTGTTGTGGTTAGTTTTAAGTTTTTATAAGATATATCTAAGTATAGATATTAGGCTGTTTTAATAAAATAAAATGTGACACATAATATCTTCATTTATGGTACGATACTTTTAATTTCTTTTTGTTTTTGTTTGCATAGATGGAGACCATGTTTGTAGATTAGGCACATTAGATCACAAGTATTAATTACTTGTACATTAAAGCATTATTGACTTATACATTAAAGCATTACTTTGTTTAGCAATAGATATATGTGTGCCCTGCTATGTATTTATAGTAGTAACTATAGAGATATATTAGGGTTTAATTTTAAATTTGCCACCCCTTTATTTAGTAAGTTTGTTGTGGTTAGTTTTAAGTGTTTATAAGATATATCTAAGTATAGATATTAGGCAGTTTTGATAAAATAAAACGTGACACATAATATCTTCATTTTATGTTACGGTACTTTTAATTCTTTTTGTTTTTGTTTGCATAGATGGAGCCCATCTTTGTAGATTATACGCATTAGATCACATGTATTAATTACTTGTACATTAAAGCATTATCGACTTGTACCTTTTAATCCGTGAGTTGATATTGAACAAGACAACTACCGAAACGTCGACAAAAATGTGTAGGTCGTCATGCTATCTTTGGATTTTTTTAAACAATATAGTTTATAAGATATGTCAAGAATACTTAAAAAAATTATAAGCTTGTTGTGAGGGGGTGAATTGTAACTAATTATCTATAATTTTGTTAAAACCTCAGAGATTTATGTGTAATAAGTTTAGGGGCTAAAAATAAATAATGTTTAAAAGGCCAAACTACACTCATTTTAGGGGTCTTTCTATAAATAAAGGGGGTGAAAAGTTCTTATTTTTTGGGTATCTTAAAATACCTCTCCCTTATGCATTATAATATAGTATATATGTATATATATATATATAGGGAGGAGTTCATGCGATAACCACCCTTATTGCGAGAACCACGAGAACCAATGTGAACACAACCTAAAATAGCTAAAAAAACCTAAAAAAAACCTAACCCCCCCCCCCCCCCAAAAAAAAAACCTAACCCCCCCCCCCTCCACCAAAAAAAAACCTAACCCCCCCCCCCCCCCAAGCTGAATGCTAAAAACTAAAATCCCCAAAAACCTAAAAAAAACCTACCCCGCAAGCTAAAATGCTAAAAACTAAACCCCAAAAAACCTAAAAAAAATATAAAAAAATAAAAAAAAATCTAATTTTTTTTTAATATTTTTTATGCTCAAATCGCTACTTTTAGTGGCAAAAAAAAAATTTTTTAAATTTTTTTTTTGGCTTCGAAAAGTAGCGATTTTTATATAAAAATATTAAAAAAAAAATTGTGTGATTTTTAGCTATTTTTAGGCATTTTTTGTTGTGTTCACATTGGTTCTTTCTCCCTATATATATATATATATATATATGTATGTATTCGTAAATCTTATTTGGTTTTTCTTTATTAAAATATATGTAATACATGGGTAAAAAAACTAAACTACCTTTATATTATGAACTGAAAATTTTGATGACCATTCATGGAAAGGACAAGACTTGCAAGCTTTTCTTAGACAAAAAGTACGGTTTTTGACAATTTTTTAAGCTAAAAAGGAGCAGCTAAAAATGTGTGTAAACATAAAGGATGATAAATGTAATTTACTCTAAAAAGATTCATGCACACTTGGAAAAAAAAATGTTTTGACAATTATATAAGTTAACAAGTTACATTATATTTTATTTAATCCGTGTAATACACGAGTTTGTTCAACCCATGCAACACAAAAGATTTTTGTAAAAAACTAAATATATGGAAATTGAATTTTAATAATCTCAAAGGAAAATTGAATTTTAATAATATCAACTATAACATATTGGCTAACAACAGTCCCAACTAAGAAAATATTTTATGACAGATACAACTTTTAACCTATTTTCTGTCAGCGATCCCATACTAGCTAAAAGTTAAACCAGTTAGTTTTTGCTATGGATTCGCCCTGAGGATCGATTCCGTAACCGTTGAATGCGTAGAACACGTATCTTGTGCGGAATCCAAGTACGTGTGTAGACCAGACACACCAAGATGTAATTAAATGTTGATTTCTATTGATTGTAGAAAGTTACAAAACCGTGAAATCGAACTGACAGAGTTTCCCTTCTAATTCAGCAAAGTTACAAATGAATAAGACATGCTAGGCATTTATACTAGTTGCCCATTCGTACATAGGAAGCTACGGAGGGATCTCCATCCGTCCGGGTGTACAACTACGAATGAACAATATCTACGAATGGACATAAAGCTCCATTCGTACGGATGCACCTCTAAAAGTTACGGATGGACTTCTAAACTTACGGAGGGACATAGAATGTTACGAATGGGCTGCTAATTACGAATGGTCTACTAATGCTGATTCATACGGATGGACTCTATGTCAATTCGTACGAATGGACTTCAACGTTCGTACACTTTATGATTTTCTCTGTTCAGTACCACTCTTGTCTTATCTGATTAAGCTACGATACGTGATTGACGGAAGCGATAGACATATGCACTCACAGACTCCGCCTTGGATATTGCTCTAGTCAATCTCGTAGCTTTCTATCTTCTCTCTCTCTGAGTCTTTTTGATTTTTGACTTCTTTAGCACCATAGACTCCCCAAAGCTCTAACCAGCTTCTCTTAATTATGTGTTCTAAATCAGCTCCCCTATCTTCAGACTCTCTCTCCAGGCTCCCCCCTTTCTTTAAGCGTCTTGCAGCTTTTCAGGATCGAAACCTGGCTCTTTGATTGCAAGCTCCCCCTTTTTTGAGCTTTTCTTCAGACTCCCCATTAGCCTCAGCTATCAGGATCGTAATCTGGCTTATCATCTGAAAATCTAACAATTTGAACCACTTGTAAAGATATTTGACAATTTAGATCCAAGATCGTGAATCTAGCTCTAAACACAAATATTTAACAGTGAAAGTTCTTTGGTTATCCAGGATGGATAACCTGGCTCTCTCCCCCTATCAAATAACTAGATATCTGACAACGAAAGAATCCAAAATCCTCACAGATTAATCATCCAAGTCCAAATTAATGACCTTGGAGATTTAACAAACTGTTTTTAGATTTTTCCTTTAAAAACCTCAAGTTTCAATTTAATGAACTTGTTTATTTTCATAAACATGTTCAGCATACTTAGATTTTGAAACTCATCTTTCAGACATCGATTGTCAAAAATAAAGTAAAAGCAAAATCTTTTTGAATTTTTCAAAGTTTAAGCTAAAACTCTCCGAAAATCTTTTTGTGATTTTTTTTCTCTAAACAAATGTAGTAAAGAAATATTTACAGACAATATTTTTGTTTGAGTTCGTGTTAGAGGATCATATCAGTTTATGACAAATCACTAGCACCGTTGACCTTTTTAGACTTTAAGTTCTAAACGATTCACTTAGATTGTCAGTATACTGGTCCACTTAAGTTTTCACACAAAGTTCAACTGATTCGAGATACGAGATTTAGTATTTTAAGAACTTAACTTATTCGCGTGTCCCACCTCAGAATATACTCCCATATCAAGATTCCCTAGATTCAGTCTTACAGGTGAGTATACTATATTGATATATGTACTCTAGGTTAGTGCGAGACCTTGAGAGCTCAGGTTAGAACTTTCGTTCAGTCAAAGAGATGAAGGCTCGACTTAAGGTGTGTTCCACTTAGGAATCTTCTTTATAACTGCACTTGATTTATATATTTCGATATTTTCTCATTTTTTATGCAGAGGGAAAACTTTAAGTGCAAAAGCATTATACAAGTTTTAGGCCATTGCAGACGCAAAATCAGAAGACCAAGTATAATACCCTAGATATCAATAAGTATAAATACCTAGTATATCAGAATCAGGTAACCTCTCAAACGAAATTTCGGAGTACTAAGTCCATATATCCGAGAGATGTTCCCCATGTTATAAGAAAGTTATCGATATTTAGTTTATATCTCGAAATCAATTTACTGAGTGTGAAAAAAACTACTGACATATCATCAGTGAGACCGTTTATCAAATTTTTCTTTCCATTTCTTTAGCGTAATGTGAGTGTCTACTGATGTACTATCATTTCCTCTTTTTACACAAAAACTCATTTTAAATTTTCTCATGTTTTTTACCTTTTCAAATTTTCAAATGTTTTTGTATTTTCTAAATTCTTACTCCCCCTAAAATCCAAAACATTTAAAGAAAATTTGATAACCGATGTAGATAGTTTCATCTCACCATCCATTTTCTGCTTGACATGTTATTGCAGAAAGTACCCCCATGATTTACAACACATTTTCAACCAATTGTGAATTTAATCATGTTTGTTTAGCCGTGAGGGTTTCGACATATTCAATCAACATTTTTTCTAATTTTTGATTTTAACAAATTTAAAAACAAACATATTTTTTCATTTTTCAATTTTTGACAAAATAAAAAAACATATTTTTTAGTTTTTTAATTTTTCGATTTTTAGGGTTTTTGAATTATGATTTATTTATGTACAAAAACAATCAAACTCCCTGTTTTTCATTTGTAGGGACCTGCCACCTCCTGTGCCAGGCTGATCCTCTCTGCTTGTTGACATTCAGCAACCTTCTTGAGCACCTGCACATTCATCTAACTCAATTACTTTAATAATGCAACCCAGACCTGTTTGACCTTGGGTATTGTGACACAATACGAATCATTTAACTTCGGAAATCTTTGTCATTTTCAACAAACACTTTTTCTTTCTTATTATCAACCTTCTTGGTTGAATCGATTTTCCGTTGATTATTACTCACAGAAGTCTTTTGTTTCTTGACAACCCAAATTTGTCCATTTGAATCATTCTTTTGATAAAATCTTGAATAATTTTGAATGTTTCTTTTTGACAAATCATTTTTAGATTTCCAGATTTGGTTTGGTTAAAACTTGGAAGTTTTTGGTTTCCAATTTTGCTTTGTTTTTGAACTCTCAACCTTTTGTTTCAAAATCTGTTTAGTCTCAAAATTGGGTGTCTTTGGTTTCGGTTTCTAAGTTTGTTGTGATTCAAACTTCGTTGACTTCTGCTTAATAGCTTTAGTTTGCTGTTTCTTCTGTTCAACATCAACAAGCTTTAGATTCCGACATTTGCGACCAACATGTCCAATTTGATCACATTTAAAGCATGTTTTCTTCGAAACATCTTTAGCCTGTTGTTGTTGTTTCTTTTGAGCATATACCTCTTCATTAGTCTGTCGACTAAATTGGAGTTCTTTCTCCTCCTCAGAACTTGTTCCGTGAACAAAGTTCGTCTTTTTTTCTGAAAGTTTGTCTTTTCAGCCCGTTTTCTTTGATTTTGTTTCTTTTTATAACCCAACCTAGCCTTTGTGTTTTTCTTTTTGTACCCAGGTTTGTTATAAAAAGTTTTCTTCATCACTTTACTGGCAAATTTATCAATTTCAGTTTTTTCAATTTCTACCAATTTAAACACTTTGTCGATCTTGTCTGTAATCACATTTTGAATCGAAAATTCAATATCTGAGAATAATTTGTCCAATCCAATCATGGTATATGCCAATCCTATTGGATCATCATTCGCATCTTTCTCAGATTTTGAATTTTTAAGATAATTTTTGTGAAAACTTTCCTCATCTTCATCATGTGATTTGGACTTATCTGTTTTGGTAGATTCATCTTTCAGAACTCTTTCAACAACCTTACCTACCACATCTGAATCACCAACGTCATCAGATTTGGTTTAAGTCGCATCAATATTGTAGGCAGTTGGTCAACAATGTTTATTGCTTTTGCCACTTTGTCGTCATCATAGAATCTATAATTATTTTCCAACGATGGTGGTACCTGATGAAATTCTGACCCAATTCCCTTTTTGTTCTTTTCAGAATCTTTATCATCTGGTGTGATGTTGAAAATACGTTCCAGAATGTATGAAGAAGCATGATAACTTTGAAGTTTATTCACAACCTTTTCTTTTTCAGCCAATTCTTACTTAAGTTTAGCAACTTTATCAATATATTGATTTAAAACCCGTTGTTTATCTTCATATTTGGCTTCAACAAGTTTTGTTGTTTTTAAATAGTTTGACAATCTCCCATCCAAACTTTTAACTTGACTCTTTAAAGTTTCATAAACTTCTTTTATAGTATGATATGACAATTTCATTCCATCATATTCTTTTTGCAACTCTTGAATAATTTTATCTTTTTGTAAACACTCGTTGCATTGACAACTTAATTATGTCATAGAATTTAAGCATAAGTTCCAAAACACGACATTACCATGACATAATTAAGTTGTCAATGATCCTCACGGATCTTATTACATTCGTCCTAGAAAGTTTAAAAGTTAGTCCAACATTATTTTAGTGACAAAACATGCATCAACAAACACAAGACACGCCATGATTCCCGAAGCCGAACTCAAGTACATGTAGAACACGTTTAAAATCAAGTGTCAACACAAAGGAAGGTGAGTTCACATATTCAAATTTAAACAATTTGATCTTAAGGAAAAGCTTTCTAATTATGTGTTTATTATAAAACATTCATATAATTTTAGAAAGTCCATTTATTTCCTTAATAAAATTCATGGGTCATCCGTCGTAAATTGAAAACTTGACATAAGGGCATTTTCCCAAGTTTTGTATATTAAATTTATAGTGTTGACGTTCAGACTCACAAGTTAGCTAGACAATACGAACTATATATTAACCATGTAGGGATAATCAAGGCTATACAATAAACGGAATTTCAATTCGTCGTTTGACTTGACACGGGGCGACCGGTCACGACCGGGTTGTCAACCCGATAGATCTACCAATAATTCATCGCGTGCAATACTTAAATGATTAAACGACACCATTGGCGCAGGGTCCATAACGAGACCATCTATGATGTCTGCCTCACGTATAATATATATATCCTACTAATATAACAAATTTAATATAAATGGTTGTACGGAATTTGCTGAAATCCCTGAGACCAAGCAAACTCGTCCTAACAACAACACGGTCGGTTTTTCCTCAGAAATACCGTACCATCCTAGTTTCTTCTCGAAACATATATTCATCCAAAACGTTTTATCTCGAAACGTATGATTTATCAAAACTCCATATATTTTCAGTGAAAATATATAATTTATATTAAAAGGTATGTTTTAATCCAAAAACATTATTTTACCCTTTTAGGCGTGTTTTAGCCCCAAACATATACAAAACAATAAAAAGAGGGGTTTAGTTACACTCACCATTAGGTGCGTATTTTAAATAGTGCAATCCCACATATTGATTTCTACACGTCCTATTATATGTAGGAACGATTTTTAAATCAATATATCATAGAATTTTCTAAGTTTTTCCGTTTCTTAGAATTGTCACATAACTTTGAGATTTTCTCGAAAAGTTATCGTTTTGATTATGTTAGCACGTTAATATATATATATATATATATATATATATATATATATATATATATATATATATGAGTCCATATATATATTTTTAAGGTTTTGCGACTTGAACGATTTTATTGGTAACCGTTATCATGTAAATCCATTTACACACCCGTTTATACGTAATATATCTACGATTTGTGCGTCGTAATATATATACATAAACGTACACATAAATTATTATCGAAACACGCGTAATCTTGTTAACTTATCTATTTTGTCATTTTTAAGGCAAGTATACATAAAATATCTTATATGTATTAAATTTCATGCTCGACAAACAAGTTACGCGTTTAACGCGATTTTTACCGTTTCTATCACATAAAACGCACAAGTATACATGGATAATCTAAATTTCCCATTATCATGCCAAATCTTAACATATTTTCACATTCACATGTTTAAATCACATAACACATTTTATCACATAAAGTTCACTAAAAAACAACACATACTAGTGTACATTGAAAAATGCGTATTTTAGCGATTCGGTAACGTTTTCGGGCGTCGGAAGTCATGTATGACCAACGAAACACCAAATAAACTTAAAATTAGTTAAAATACTAATTTTTAAACCAAAAATATCAGTTTACTTACTGATATAAATCAGTTTCATAAAAATCGTTTGGAAAGCCGATTTTTGACCGTTTTAACGCATAGTTTTGCGTTAAACGTTACTATAATCATCCCAACTCAGAATGACTTGATATTTTAACACAATACATGTTATTTACTGATTAAAATAGTGGTTATAATCAGATTAGTCCAGTTTTTGTGTAAGTCAGATAAATCATGCGATTTCACGTATTTTACAACTTCTAATGCACCAAGTACAACATGCAAAGCTAGAGAACATTATGACAAAATTATATACCATTAAATACTTCAAATATTTACATTTTTAGTGTTTGGAATCTGTTTAAAATTCATTTTTACTAAGACATGTTCAAATCATCATTTCATGATCATATTCCAACATGCAAGTTCAAGTAAATGCATCCATAACATGTCATAATCAATTTGCATGAACTTAAATGCATCTACACCTAATCATGTTCTAAAAATTCAAACATTCCATACTTCATATCATCTTCATCTAATCATTCAACATAAATGCAAGATATTCACATTCTTACACAACTAAGACTTTTAACATCAAAAATTCACATGCATGCATATATACATATATATATATATATATATATATATATTCATGGCACACACACATATGCATATATATACATCCAAAAACTCACTTTATCATGTTCATCTTTTAATCATATGAACTTTCATAAATCACCTATTGATCATGCATTCATTTCACTTTCAAGAATCAAATCAAACAAGAATTAATCAAAATCAAAACTCAACTCAAATACACATGTATACACACACTCACGGCTATACATACATATACACATACATCCATTTTTATTTTCTTTGAAAACCCATTTGTTATTAGTTTCAAGTTTGTGTTTAATTCCAAGAACTAGAGAAACCTTTTTACTATCATCTTCATCACCAAGAATCAAGAACATTTTTAAAAAGATTAGTTTTTACACCTTCAAGATTCTAGTGGGTTTTTGAATAAAAAGATGATATGATGCTTGGTTCTTGCTTGAAACTCCCTGGAATCTCCTTTAAACCGTTAAATGTTCTTGAAATCACCTTGAATTGATTTGAATCTTCAAGGACAAGGTTGGAATTTTGAAAATGTATGGTGTATAGGGGTGTTCGGCCGAAACTTGTTGAGAGAGAGAAAGTTTGATTTTGTTTTGAGATTATTTCTTGGTAAATGAAAGATATTGGAAGATATGTTGGACGCTAATCATCACACACCATTTTCTAGGCCAACACATGTAGGAGAGAGAAGGAAAACTCCATGCATGGCTGCCAACAAATCATTATCTCTCATAAATACACCCATTCATACATATATATACATATACGTATACTTCCTAAGCTTTAAACTTGTATTTTGCTGGATACCGGGTATTTTATCTAGCGTTTTAACCCCGTTTTATGACGTTTTAAATTATTTTTATCACTCTATAAAAAAACTCATCAAAATATTACTGAAATAATTATCAGTTGCCTCGACCGGCTGCGTTGACAGTATTTTGTCAGATACGCGCGGTATGCGCTCAAACTCGAAAAATAGAGTTTCTTAGCGTTTTAATTTATTTTTACTCACGATTATGATTAAAATTACTATTCTAATCATAACAAACTATTTTAGCATTGATCGGGTGGTCACCGACTTTCGTTTCGTAATTTAATCGTTATGCGATAAGCGTTTATCTTATCGTTGCCAACATAATTTTTACCAATGTTTGGATTTACCAATTCATCAAATATCATATATAAACATCATAATCAATCAAATACAGCCTTTTTATCTATTCACAACACATGTTACAATTGTACGGTACGGCCTGAAAAGCCGGGTGTCACAGCCTCCCCCTGTTTAGGAAATTTCGTCCCCGAAATTGTACTCTACAGGTTTTATTTTCGCACTTGGTGGAAACAGTAAGAACAGTCTTATTGAATATGGTCTTCTAGTTTCTGAGAAAAACTTTGATTCTTACGAAGAATCCTCATAGACCTATATTATATAATCTCATTTCCTAATTTTGCGTCTCGACGCTCTCTACCTTTTCCTAGGTTTATCGTTTACGAGTACTAAATCAGGAAGGGTAAAGTCATTATTCCACCATTTCAGGTTTGACATACGTATATTCACATATACATTGTCTTATACCTGCGGTAGTCAGAGTCAACATATGATTGATCCAACTCGAGATGGGCTCTCGAAAGTATCTAATCCCATGAGCTCGTTTTCTTCCCTTCTTAAATTTATTTCAAATATCTACTCTCCACGGATTGCAAAATCAACGGATCACCTATACCGTTAGCAAATCTGAAATCGTCTCCCTGGTTATCAACATATCTCTTCTAACCAACCATACTGCTTCTACGGTACCTCGATAAACTTCCGTTTAACGCATAAATAAACCTCAACAAGAATATAATCAGTGTATTATCCATTATAGACTTTTTCAAACGGGACACATGTAACACATCATGTATTCTACTCAATCCCTATGGTAGCTTGAGCCTATAAGCGACTGATCCAACACAAGATGGGCTCTCGAAAGGACCTAATCAATGTGGCTCAGCTTTTCTTGCTATGCTAAACCTAATAGCACCTTCCAAGATAACACTTTCAACAAAACACAATCTTCGTCCTGAAACTGCAATAGCTTCCTTCGATTGTCAATGAAATTCTTCTGTTGATCAATGACGACTTTTAACCTTCCCTCGATAGGCAAACCCTGATGCTGGTTTCCTCGATAAGCTCGGGTCTGGTTAGTTGCCTTTTGCCATATTAGTTTAACAATGTGGCGATCGACACTTCCATTTAAATCAATCGCACACGTTCTCAATATTCCCTCCAATGTTTGAAAAGCTTCCTCCAACTTTTCTGTCCATTCAATTCCCCTTTTCCCTTTGGGTCATTAGTGTCGAAGACTGCGCTAATCTAGAGAAATTCTCAATGAATCTCCGGTAGTACCCAGCAAGTCCTATGAATTGTCGTACTTCCGACGGGGTCTTTGGCGCTTCCCAATTCTTGATCGCTTCAATCTTAGACGGATCCACATGTATTCCTTCCTCATTTATGATGTGTTCGAGTGAATGAACTTCTCGAATCCAGAACTCACATTTAGAGAACTTGGCTTGCAACTTCTCATCCCTCAACAGTTCGATAATCAACTTCAGATGTTACTCATGTTTCTCTTTGGTTCGCGAATAGACAAGTATTTCGTCGATGAATACTATCACGAATTTATCCAATCAGGGTTTGCATACCTTGTTCATGAGATCCATGAATACAACTGGCACATTTGTTAAGTAAAAAAGGCATGACTAAAAACTCGTAATGGCCATATCGTGTTCGAAAGGAAGTCTTCAGAATATCTTCGTCAGCAACCTTCAACTAATGATATCCTGATCGCACGTCAATCTTCGAGTAGTAGCTGGATCCTTGTAGCTGGTCGAACAAATCGTCAATCCTCGGTAAAGGGTACCGATTCTTGATAGTCAACTTATTCAGCTCTCTGAAATCAATACACATCCTGAAGGATCCATCCTTCTTCCTCACAACAAAACAGGTGCACCCCTAAGCGAAAAGCTTGGTCGAATGAAACCTTTGTCTAGTAGTTCTTGAAGCTGTTTCAACATTTCTTTCATTTCTGAAGGTGCTTAATCTATAAGGAGATTTTGCAATTGGTGCAGCACCGAGTACCAGATCGATTCGAAATTCGATCTGTCTCGCAGGGGGCAATCCAGGTAAGTCTTTCTAGGAAAACTTCTGGATAATCGCGAACAATAGGAATCTCTCTGATATTCCTACATTCGGCCTTCGTATCCACCATGTTAACTAAGAATGCAGGATAGCCTTTTCGCATCAGCTTCAACATCTTCATAACACTGACTACTCTCAACACTCGACTCGTTCGGCCTCTGTGAACAACTTCCGCTTCACCACCATCAGAACGAGGTATCCTCACTTACTTCTCCGAGAAATTAGTCCCAACTTCGTTCTTGGATAGCCAATCCATTCCCACAACTACATTAAAGCTCCCCAGCTACATTGGAAATAAATCGATAGTAAAACTATGATCACCTAACTAAATACTATAACCACGAGAGTCCTACCTAGATTCTATCAGCTTGCCAATTGCTAGTCCTATCGAGCACTTTTATACTTAGCTTACTTGTTGGAGAACACAAAACTGGTTCAAAGTTTTTCGAGACAAAACTCAAGTCAGCTTTGGTATTAAAAGTACGAACATAGATTGGTTATTAAGTAAATGAAATACCAGTAACAATAGCAGGATCATCACGTGCCTTCCCAGCACTCATCTCACAAGCTTTGCCCTCGGTATTCTGACCCTTCTATTTTAGGCAGTCCCTTTTGTAGTGTCCTTGCTCACCACACTCGAAGCATCCCTCAAGTGCAACTCCCTCCGATGTACTCTTAGCATAGCACTTGCGAGTCGCATGTCCAGTTCGGCCACATCTGGCACATTTCTCCTGCTCCTCACCGTGAGCCTTCTTCTCTGGACCACTCCTGCCATCTCTGACATTATCCGTTCCCGACTCTCTAGGGTTTGCGACACATGCCTTCTCCAAACTGCGTTTCTTCTCATGTCCCCCTTCGAGATTCTTCCTTGAGCTCTCAGGCTTGCGCTTCTTCGAATCTCCAGTTCTAGGTTCGGAACCCTGAACTACTCGAATGACCGACTCGTTTTGACAGCCCGATATCATGCATATCGCTACCACATCGTTGCATAGGGCACCTGTAATTGATATTGGGCTACAACCCTAGATTGTTTTGTGTACACATCTATGTACTGTTCATACGGTTAATGAAAATCAGGAATACGTTCCAATGATGTCATAACACATGAACTATTAAAACTTTCCGATCGTTATTTTACCTAGAGGGTTTCCAATATGTGCCCCACCAAAACCATGCCCGTGAGTACCACATCCACGTTCCTGGCCATCATTCTGGTTAGCATTACGTTGTCCCAAGGCAGTATTAACGTGTTGGGCTATGAGTTGTGCCAACTCTTCCGGGGTGGTAGGTAGTCCAGTACCCTGTCTTGCTTTTGGCGGCATTTCGTCGTTTCTATTATTACAACATAATATTAACATAAGACGATATCAAAAAATAATTCAATCATTAAATGCTAGTGGACCAAACATTGCGTATGTATAATATCCACATATTAATGAGAACAATTTTTAATCCAAAAAGGAACCCATTTGATGTTTATACCAGAAATTTACAAAGCTTGTTTTTAGTACAAAGACTAATCAAAATTTGGCGTGTCTACATCAACACCCGCATCAAGTCTATATGAAATTTCCTCCTAAATATCTGAAAATTTGGCATACAAGCCATAAATAGGGTTCATCAAATGAGACATAGAAAACAAACAACAACTAATGCTTCAATCTCAGGAAGTCCAACATCTTCCTAACAAGCTCTCCTAGCTCAACTATCCTCCAGTGCATCTAATCCCTAGCACTGTCATCCAAGTCCTTAAACTCATCATACCAGCCCATCTGTCCTTTTAAGTCTTTCATCTTACCCTTCGTTGTCTCCAAGTCTTCGCGTATCATGACGAACTGACGATCGCAGTGAGAGCGATTGACCCAAATCCCTTGCTGCTTCTTCAGAGTGAACGCTGCCTCAGCTCTTGAAGTCGATGCGATCTCTCCAACTGGTCGAGTCCTCTTCCTACGACGAGTCTGGACTAAAACAGGTGTAACAAAACACGTGACTCGAATAGCGGAATAGACGATTCTGTAACAACGGGCGAAGAAATCTCAAGTGTAGGCTCAACAGTATCAGTGAGCAGGAATACTAATGGCTCTATTGGCCGAGACGTGACATAACGTAACCGTACAAAGTAAGTGTGTGTTCAAATGAAAAATAACACATAAGGCCCAAATAAACAGATAATCGCGTATGCACATAAACACGCAATGGTTTTCATACATGATAAAAATTTTCATGTTTATTTAAAAATTTTGGCTTCGAGAATTTTGGACTTTAAATCTCAAAATTCTTCGGTTCAAGTGTAGTGTTTTCTCCCGAAAACATCTAGTTCGCTAACAACCATTGGATCTGATACCAACTTCTGTCACACCCCAAAAACATCGCAGCGGAATATAAAACGTAGTGGTGACGGAAGTTGGTGCCCATTTATATCTTGTTGTTTGATGCATTATATTGTTGGACATAATGACTTAGTTAAAACATAGAATTTAAGCATAAGTTCCAAAACACGACATTAGCATGACATAATTAAGTTGTCTATGATCCTCATGGATCTTATTACATTCGTCCCACAGAGTTTAAAAGTTAGTCCAACATTTTTTAGTGTCAAAACATGCATCAACAAACACAAGATACGCCATGATTCCCGAAGCCGAACTCAAGTACCTGTAGAACACGTTTAAAATCAAGTGTCAACACAAAGGAAGGTGAGTTCACATATTCAAATTTAAACAATTTGATCCTAAGGAAAAGCTTTCTAATTATGTGTTTATTATAAAACATCCATATAATTTTAGAAAGTCCATTTATTTCCTTAATAAAATCCATGGGTCATCCGTCGTAAATTGAAAACTCGACATAACGGCATTTTCCTAAGTTTTGTATATTAAATTTATTGCGTCAACGTTCAGACTCGCATGTTAGCAAGACAATACGAACTATATATTAACCATGTAGGGATAATCAAGGCTAGACAACAAACATAATTTCAATTCGTCGTTTGACTTGACACGGGGCGACCGGTCATGACGGGGTTGTCAACCCGATAGATCTACCAATAATTCATCGCGTGCAATACTTAAATGATTAAATCAAATCATTGGCGCAGGGTCCATAACGAGACCATCTATGATGTCTGCCTCACGTACAATATATATATCCTACTAATATGACAACTTTAATATAAATGGTTGTACGGAATTTGCTGAAATCCCTGGGACCAAGCAAACTCGTCCTAACAACAACACGGTCGGTTTTTCCTCTGAAATACCGTACCATCCCAGTTTCTTCTCGAAACATATATTCATCCAAAATGTTTTATCTCGAAACGTATGATTTATCAAAACTCCATATATTTTCAATGAAAATATATAATTTATATTAAAAGGTATGTTTTAATCCGAAAACATTTTTAAACCCTTTTAGGCGTGTTCTACCCCCAAAAAATATACAAAACAATAAAAAGAGGGGTTTAGTGACACTCACCTTTGGGTGCGTATTTTAAATAGCGCAATCTCACAGATTGATTTCTACACCTCCTATTATATATAGGAACGATTTTTAAATCAGTATATCATAAAATTTCCTAAGTTTCTCTGTTTCTTAGAATTGTCACATAACTTTGAGATTTTCTCGAAAAGTTATCGTTTTGATTATGTTGGCACGTCATATATATTTAAGGTTTTGTGACTTGAACGATTTTATTGGTGACCGTTATCATGTAAATCCATTTACACAGCCGTTTATACGTAATATATCTACGATTTGCGCGTCGTAATATATATACATAAACGTACATATAAATTATTATTGAAACACGCGTAATCTTGTTAACTTATCTATTTTGTCATTTTTAAGGCAAGTATACATAAAATATCTTATATGGATCAAATTTCATGCTCGACAAACAAGTTACATGTTTAACACGATTTTTACCGTTTCTATCGCATAAAACGCACAAGTATACATGCATAATCTAAATTTCCCATTATCATGCCAAATCTTAACATATTTTCACATTCACATGTTTAAATCACATAACACATTTTATCACATAAGGTTCACTCAAAAACAACCCATACTAGTGTACATTGAAAAATGCGTATTTTAGCGATTCGGTAACGTTTTCGGGCGTCGTAAGTCACGTATGACCAACCAAACACCAAATAAACTTAAAATTAGTTAAAATACTCATTTTTAAACCAAAAATATCAGTTTACTTACTGATCTAAATCAGTTTCATAAAAATCGTTCGAAAATCCGATTTTTACCGTTTTAACGCATAGTTTTGCGTTAAACGTTACTATAATCATCCCAACTCAGAATGACTTGATATTTTAACACAATACATGTTATTTACGGATTAAAATAGTGGTTATAATCAGATTAGTGCAGTTTTTGTGTAGTGCACATAAATCATGCGATTTCACGTATTTTACAACTTTTATTGCTCCAAGTACAACATGCAAAGCTAGAGAACATTATGACAAAATTATATACCATTAAATACATCAAATATTTACATTTTTAGTGTTTGGAATCTGATTAAAATTCATTTTTACTAAAACATGTTCAAATCATCATTTCATGATCATATTCCAACATACATGTTCAAGTAAATGCATCTAATGCATCCATAACATGTCATAATCAACTTGCATGAACTTAAATGCATCTACACCGTCATTTAAATCATGTTCTAAAAATTCAAACATTCCATACTTCATATCATCATCATCATCATCATCATCTAATAATTCAACATAAAGGCAAGATATTCACATTCTTACACAACTAAGACTTTTAACATCAAAAATTCACATGCATGCATATATACATACATATATATTCACAGCACACACACCTGTGCATATATATACATCCAAAAACTCACTTTATCATGTTCATCTTTTTATCATATGAACTTTCATAAATCACCTTTTGATTATGCATGCATTTCACTTTCAAGAATCAAATCAAACAAGAATTAATCAAAATCAAAACTCAACTCAAATACACATGTATACACACACTCACGGCTATACATACATATACACATACATCCATTTTTATTTTCTTTGAAAACCCATTTGTTATTAGTTTCAAGTTTGTGTTCAATTCCAAGAACTAGAGAAACCTTTTTACTATCATCTTCATCACCATGAATCAAGAACATTTTTAAAAAGATTAGTTTTTGTACCTTCAAGATTCTAGTGGGTTTTTGAATAAAAAGATGATATGATGCTTGGTTCTTGCTTGAAACTCCCTGGAATCTCCTTTAAACCTTCAAATGGACTTGAAATCACCTTGAATTGAGTTTGAATCTACAAGAACAGGTTGGAATTTTGAAAATGTATGGTGTATAGAGGTGTTCGGCTGAAACTTGTTGACAGAGAGAAAGTTTGATTTTGTTTTGAGATTGTTTCTTGGTAAATGAAAGATATTGGAAGATATGTTGGACACTAATCATCACACATCATTTTCTAGGCCAACACATGTAGGACAGAGAAGGAAAACTCCATGCATGGCTGCCAACTAATCATTCTCTCTCAAAAATACACCCATTCATACGTATATATACATATACATATACTTCCTAAGCTTTAAATTGGTATTTTGCTCCAGACCGGGTATTTTATCTAGTGTTTTAATCCCGTTTTATGACGTTTTAAATTATTTTTATCACTCTATAAAAATAAACTCATCAAAATATTACTGAAATAATTATCAGTTACCTCGACCGGCTGCGTTGACAGTATTTTGTCAGATACGCGCAGTATCGCGCGGTATGCGCTCAAACTCGAAAAAATAGAGTTTCTTAGCGTTTTAATTTATTTTTCCTCAATACTATGATTAAAATTACTATTCTAACATAACAGACCGTTTTTAGGATTTTAGCACTGATCGGGTGGTCACCGTCGTTCGTTTCGCATTTTAATCGTTACGCGATAAACGTTTATCTTATCGTTGCCAACATAATTTTTACCAATGTTTGGATTTACCAATTCATCAAATATCATATATAAACATCATAATCAATCAAATATAGCCTTTTTATCTATTCACAACACGTGTTACAATTGTACGGTACGGCCTGAAAAGCCGGGTGACACATTTCGTTACATTTTTCTTTAAAAATATGTTCTATTTTAGTAAACTCAATATTTCTGGATCTTAAATTTTCATCCTTCTCAATACAGGCACTACATGTTTCTACACATTTCTTGCACTGATTATCAGTGTTATTATCAATTTTATTTGATGATACAGAAGATTTAGTTTTAGTTATTACCTTAGTTTTTGGCACCGTGGCTTCTTTTGCCATCTGATTCTGATCTTCTTTAATCACTTGCTGTTTCTCAACAACATCTTCCTCTGCTGAACTTTTCAGATTCTCATCACCCTTCTCCTGATTTTCCTTACGAATCTTTTCTGCTGTTTTCTTCATTATATCCACAATTTTCTAGCTTTCGTCAACAATTTCCTTTACAGTATTCTTCTTCTCCATAATTGCATAAATCACCCTTCTTATGCCCTCTTCTACTTCGTTTTTGTAGTTTGGATCCTTTAAGATATTTGAAGACCATACTCCAGCAGTTGGAATAGCAGCAACAAGAGCTTCAAAATCTACCACTTTAGGATCAACTATTGGATTCCCTTGAGGATCTACAAAGCACTCTCTCTCACCATCCCATCTATTCACATGCTTTGCTTCCATGAAGATCTCATACACATCACTCAACCACATACGTGCATGACATTCCTCTCGGCTTGGTCTCGTCTCAGCAACCAAAGCAATTTTCTCTTTTGGAATATATTTTTTCCAATTGAAACCTTCATTGGATGGACCTTCATCGATCTGCTTTTGATTTGCTTTTGACGGCTGCTCATTTGTGCGATGATAGATAGCTTTCTTGTAATAGTCTTCATGAAATGGATTCACACTATCATCAGCTTGTCGATTGGTACACTCTCTTTTGAAGTGTCCTTTTTATCAAACCCTAGCTTCATGTCAGGACCTTCAAGACATTTTCTCCCAGTGATCTCCGTAAAACATTGAGCCCTTCTGATTATGCTAGCCATACACCATCGAATATTCCAGAATAGAAGACAAGAAACTCATATGCTGTCTAGCAAAATCAGTATTCAAGTTCGAAAAATCTTTCCAATTCTGATTCGGGTTAGATTTAGATGATGCAGAAGATGAATGATATCCAAAATCATAGCTTGGAGATTTTCTCTTTGAAGAGTTACCAGTGTGTTCAGCACTAAATGTCGTACTGATATTTGGTGCCTGATTGTTCATCAACATACTTTTTCGATAGTATAAATCAACATTCTGCTGATAACTTGAACTGGGTATTTTGTTTTGTTTCTGTAATCTAAATCATGACCTTCAAGTTTTTCAATCAAACCATCCAAAGCAATTTCATCAAACTTGGCATCATTTTTCAAAACCATCATAAACGTTTTCCAATCATCAACGTGCGGTAATGCCTCGACCAGTTTGTTAATAATCTCTTCTCTGTCCTTCTTGATTCCAAACCTCTCTAGTTCGATTTTCAAATGACAGAATCTTTCTATCATTTTTCAGACAGTTTCTCCCTTCACGCATCCGAACAGATCAAACTCCTTTTTCAACAATGATATTTTATTTTTCTTGATGTCTTTTCCACCTTCGACCTTCACTTTCAACGCTTCTCACATTGACTTTGACGTTTCACCATGTTGAAGCAGGAACAAAATATCTTCTCTAACGGATTGTTGTAACACTGTTATCATTCTTAGTTCGTTAGAGTGTTCCTTTTTATAATTATCTAAAAAAGTTTTAATATGAAGTTATTCATTTTTATCGTCTATTGGCTTTTCATATCCTAGTGTTAACATAACCCAACTATCATAAGCATAAGCCTTCACCCAGTTTTCAAATCTAGTGTTCCACCAATGATAATCTACTATATTCATTAGTTTTGGTGGCTTTTTGATGGTTTCCGTAAGTATTATAATAGTTCAAACTCTCAGAAATAACACTTGAAGCAGTCTTTGTCATGGGTGTTGCTTCAGTTGTGAATGCGTTGTAAAACTTATTATAGAATTCCTTTTCCATGATTCCTGCAAACAATCAAACAAATACTTGAATCAACTTTGCAAAACAAACAACACAAACACTCGTTTTGTACGGGATGTGGAATCATGGGTTCATACGAATCGACTTTGAGTTGATTTGTACAAATCAACTTATATAATATGATTTTAAAAACTGATCCTCGATTCGTACAGATGGACCTAAGTGGATCCATCTGAATGTACAACTTGTGGATTCGTCTGAATAAGGATAATGTCTATCCGGAAGAACGGGCTTTATGTAGATCCGGACGAATGACCTTTATCTAGATCCGTTCGTAACTGTTTCAGCATAAACATCCATGTTTTTCAGTGATTTTATGATGATTTTGTTAGAATTTTGATCTGAAACTTTGTAGGATTGATTAAAAACGTTTTTCACACAACATATCCAAAATTTAGCCAATTTTAACCGTGAAATCTTTGCAAATCTGAGTTTAAAGTTCAAAAAGAATGAGTAGAAGAAGATATGAAGAAGATGATGAAATTTGTCTCTGAATCTAATGAAGATGCTTGAATCCTTGTGTCTTCAATCTGTGCAATCAATCACCCCCTTTGATACCACTTGTGGATTCACCCTGAGGATCGATTTCGTAACCGTTGAATGCGTAGAACACGTATCTTGTGCGGAATCCAAGTACGTATGTAGATCAAACACACAAAGATGTAATTAAATGTTGATTTCTATTGATTGTAGAACATTACAAAACCGTGAAATCAAATTGACATAGTTTCCCTTCTAAGTCAGCAAAGTTACAAATGAATAAGACATGCTAGGTATTTATACTAGTTGCCCATTTGTACCTAGGAATCTACGGATGGATCTCCATCCGTCCGGATGTACAACTACGAATGAACAATATCTACGAATGGACATAAAGCTCCATTTGTACGGATGCACCACTAAAAGTTACGGATGGACTTCTAAACTTACGGATGGACATAGAATGTTACGAATGGGCTGCTAACTACGAATGGTCTACTAATGTTGATTTGTACGAAGGGACCCTATGTCCATTCGTGATTGAGCTACGATACGTGATTGACGGAAGCGATAGACATATGCACTCACATTTGCCGACTTGGACTGTTTCTTTGGAAAAAAAGTTGAAGTTTCCCTGACATGGATTCCTTACGTGGCAAATATATTGTTTGATGATGTGGACTGCTTATGTGGCTGATGTAGCTGTCGTGAGCTAATCAAAATTATTCGTTTTAACTTAAATACCAATACTAGTACGGGTAAGTAATGTCGTATCCACAAGGAATTTGTGGTCAGTGCAGAAGAATTTAACTAAGAACTATTATTATCTAATTGTTGGGGGGGGGGGGGGGGGGGTTTGTTTGTATTAGAAATGAACAAAATTTGTCACGAAAAGTGTTATCAGAGTGAGAAGAAGTAACCCCCACCTGGAATCACGATTGCCCGTTGAACACAAAACCTGTTTACTGATTCAAAACACTACATAGACAGGGCCTTGGAATTAGTGACATTGATTAATTACTACTATTAGAGACAATTTTTTAAATAAACCATAACAACCTAATAATCCGTTTGATTATACCAATTACTATATAATACAATTAGCAACTTAAAGGTATCACCCATCCATTGTGTCGTTTCATCAAGAGCACATACCCACATTAAACTACCAAACGGTTGAACTGACAATATTCCAACACACACGCCTTTTGGTCAAACTCACTATGGAACCGACAAAATATCCAAACCAACGCGTCTTTCGACGTCGTCTCTTTACATTCAACAGCCAAACTCATGCACCTTTCGAAAAGAACCAAACCGGCGCGTCAAAAGAATCCACTGATTCACCACCGTTTGCCACCGTTTCATGCACTATATAACCCCCACCATCATTCATCTTCGGCCACCGCTATCTTCATCTTTTCTTTTCTCCTGTCTTCCTGTCTACAGCACACCACTCTTTTTTGCCTCCCCATGAATACCCAGGAACGGACGAAGATCGATACAGGTTTCTCTCTGTTTCCTGTTTCGTTAATGTTCAAAGATCTTTTTTAAACATCTTCATTGTCTTTAACAATAGATGCGATTAATCAATTTGCTTATGCACTTAATCAATTTGGTATATAATACAAAATTGCCCTTTGTTCGAACCAACAGACTTCCGGCACTTGCCATGGAGGCCGGCCACCACTGATGACGGAGAGAGAGATGCGGTTGTGTGCTGGCGGTTTTATGGTGGTGTCCGGCCAACCTAAGATGGACCGACCACGGCGGCGAATAGCGGCGGCATCCATGCGGTTTCCGGTGCTTCGGCAGACTACGAGTTTACGGTTGGACTTGACGGGCTTCGACTTTTAATGGCAGACTCCAACCAAGAACAACAGGCCATCGTCCGATGAATCATTGGAAGATGAAATCGTGGTTGTGATGGAGAATTGCTATGGAGTAATTAGCAGTGGCAGAAATAAATGGTTTTATTTGGTAAATTAAAAAACCGAGGGCGCCAATGGTTTTATTGTGTTTATCAAGGTTTTCAATATACTGAAAGTTTTTTCAATCAAATAGTAGACAGTTAATTAATTAATCACTTTAAATTAAAATTCTTAATTAATCTAAATTTTATTTTTGTATTTTAGTACTTTCATAAATTAACTAAATCCATTTAAAGCTTTTAATAAAATATGGTAAATAATTTTTGGGAAAGTAACGTAATAAAAATTATAACTTTTAAACGAATACGTATCTCTGTCGCAACACGCGTAGAAATCTACTAGCCATTTATAGATTAATTTGCTTCCATCCGATCCATTTTACCCTTTGCAATAAGTCATGACACTTCAATTTATAATTTATTTTGTTCATATAAGGCTATGGGGTATGGTGGGCGTGGGTTTGGGGGCATGAGTTGACATGTGAAAAACAAACTCAAACCCACGCCCATGGGGTATGGTGGGGCTTGGGTTGGGGGCATGCGTTTGGTTTGGCCATTGAGAGCCCGCCATGTCACCTTGCTAGCCCGCCCCATGCCCGGCTTCAAACCCAAGCCGCAAGGGTCACGCCCAAAACCACTCCCCAACCCAACCCCCCGGGGTGGTGACTTGGGCGTTTTCAGCCAACCCAAGCCCCATACCCCATAGCCTAAACCAAGCGAATCGTCACATTGATTTATACGACATGTTGATTTAATACCAAGCATTATAAAAAGTTAGGGATATGTCTATTCACAAGAAAACCAAGTCTGTTCATAAATGAAAATAATATTTCATTAGTGATGATTCCACTTATTAATTTTCGCATCTAATATGGTGATGCTAAAATGTTAATAGTTAACATTCCGCCGCAACGCGCGGGTAACGTAAACTTGTTACCCATATATTTAGCAACCCACTAACGATGCAAGGGAGTCATCAACACGCTTGATAAACGACAACCAATTCAAATATACTAAATGATTCACAAAGATCAACATAAGTAGTCAAGAGTACCAATTACGAGAATCAGAAAAACAAAGTTTAATGTGAGAACCAAGAAATTGATCATCCAGGGGAAATAATGAAGACTTTAGCCTCGTATGTTCATCATCACAACTTTAAATCTTGATTCAGAATGATCTTGCATGAAGAAATCGGAAGGAAGCGATGTTGGAACCCTAATATTGCCCTTATGCAGCCTCTGGGTCGTCTAGGGGCGAATAATTGCGAATTAACTTAGTCCCCAAGCTCAATTAGATGAAAACCTATTTTTTTCGGATTTTGCACTCCCTCACGCATCACGGTGGATCATCTTCTCTCTCCCATGATGCGCGAGAGAGAGAGACTTTTCCATATAATAGTTTGGCCATAAATTTCTCGTTTCAACTCTGTTTCCTTTGCCGTTTTCGCCTACGTCTTCGTAATTCCATCCTCTATCATGTCATCCTCTAAAATCTTCAATTGCACTTCATTAATCTTCTCCATTTATGCTCCTTTTTAAATTCCTTGTAACATTTTAATAAAGAGGTGTGAAAAAAATGAGTGCAAACTCGCACGTGAAGGCCGAGTTCTCGAAGTTCTCACAACTCCTAGGAGTTTTTCCTTCATCCGAATCTTATATATATATATAGGTACGGGAACAGGAGAAAATGCCCTAAAGTGTGAGAACAGTGAGAACAGATCTTGGCCCAACACGTGGCAGGGGGCGCTAAATGTAATACCCAAGTTAATTTAGTATGAATTTACTACTAAATACGCATTTAGTTTGCGTAAAATACGGGTTAACAAAAATTGTTAAGTTTAACATCCATACATGATTAGAGTATTTAGGATTAACATCCCTACTAGTTTAAGACGTTCTAAAAGTGACATCAAAAGTTACATGTTCATATTTAGTTAAAACTAAATATAATAACGCGGAAGCTTCAAGTGATGTGTTCAGTTCTTCAAATCTTGCATGATCGCCATCCGGAGTATCGCCAACTACACCTAACATCAAAACCAAATTAAATGTTAGTTTTGACAATATTAAAACGTGTATAATCAAGTTCTAGTATCAAACAAATGAAAACAAAATAAAATTTCGGAATATAAGTCTCTCGCGCCACGCGAGAGACCCAATAAAATCCTTCGCGTGCCGCGAGCAGCCCCGCGTGTCGCGCCTGATCGATCGTGTCCCGTCGCGTGCCGCAGGGGAGTCATTTTTCCAGCAGGTCCGTTTCTAGACCTGCATTTTCGGCCCAGCTCCATTTTTTTTTTTACAAAATCAAACTTCAAATGTGCATAACTTTTTATCTACAATTCCGTTTTACACGATTCTTTTTCCTACGCGTTCAAAATTTAATTCTCCATCTTATGGAGTCAATACCTAATATTCAACTACTTAAGAATTCAGATTTCAAGCTCTCGGCTTGAAATTCGTTTTTAACACTTTTGACCCGTTTCATGATTCATTAAACCACTTTTATTTAAATCATTGTAAATTTTTGAGATATTCATTATCTCAAAACCATTAACTCGTGAGTTCAAAACTTACACACATTTTGCAACTAGAGGTTGAGTTATGCACAAAACTTCATTTTAACCCGTTAGAGGGATTTACCATTAACTTTAAATTTCACTCTCTCCTTTCACCCATCATTTAACTACATTAAGGTATCTACCTATATTTCGTTATCTTAATGCAAATTCCTAAACAACCCATATGGGTCGTTTGCCCAATTTACCCATCAAGGGCTTTTTGGTCAATTTTAGTCCCTCATTTTACGACGAAAGACTTCACTAATTAATTGACCGAAATACTACTTTCAACTATAAATCTAATTATGTGTACCTGGCTCGGGACATAGCATTGACCCAGTTACATACCTCGCTTTCATTAGCCGATATTTTATGGCGACGCAATTATCCAAATATCTATTCACTCCTGTGAACACATAACTTGGTAACTCAACATTAGTCGATTTTGTCAAATGGTGTCATTACTGCCATTTGACCCGTTCGGCCTAAATGACCAAACATTGATATTTATAAAAACTTGGTAATAAATTACCTAATTCATGCATCCGACCCATTTCGGATTTTACCCCAGGTTTTCTTTTTCATAAATTCCTTTTCTTACAAACTTAACCCATTTTGGCTTACGCCATGGGTATCATTTTAACCACAATTTTCATTAGTCGACATTTGACTAAAATTTCTATTTTACCCATTTTCTACCATTAACCATGGTTTTTATCATTTGAATATATTCCGACCCGTATTCATGTCATGTCGGAACCCACATTTCGGATATTACTTCTATCGTATTTTATAACTCATAAAGTAAATACGTATTCTACAAAATGTGTAAGCTTTACTTACCAAGCATCCAAACTATGCTTTTCTTTTCCTTATTTATTCGTTTGACCCGCTTCGTCCCCAAGCTTCCACCTAGCTCGTTAAGCGTTAAACTATCATCATCATTCACAAGGTGGTTAGATTAGTCATTAACAAATATGACTATTCCACCTTACATATTTTCTATATCGAAATCACTTTTCGACTTCATCATCGATTAGTTTAACTTTACTAGTTAACTACCTCTAATCATATGATATGTGAAATTAATTAAAATCTACTTTAAGATTAGAATCCGTATCATCACATATCACCCCTAATAAATCAAATTAGGCAATTACGCGTTTCTTTCATAATTTTGACATACGAACATTCGTTTAGGCATTTTAACAAACACCATGCGGGCAATATTTTTGTACCACTTTTATCTAGTTCCTTATCAACTTTGAACCAAGTTTCAATCATCAATTTCAAACCCTTGTGCCTAGAATTCATGATCAACATCAAGGCTTTCTTTACACATCAGTTTTACACTATTTCTACATCCAAATTTTATGTGTTCATCACCTAGTTATAATACACATTTAACTCATACTTGATTAGTTAACTAATCGCTAGCTTATGACACAATTTCAACAAGTTTGCATCTTGGGTGTTGTTCTTAGACTTATACTCACATCAATTTCGCTAAAACATTCTACATTCAAGCAAGAATTTCGTTCATGCAAGTGTATCCCAAATACAAAATATCACCAAACATTAAAATTCAACATACCTTACGATCCTCTTAACTTGGTGATCGTTTATATGTATTCAAATCCGAGTTTGGTCCTCAATTGCACCTTCAATTGGAAGATTTTGTTGAGGTTAGGGTTTTACCCCCTTTTCTCCTGCTCTGGTCAATCGACTCACACATACATGTGTGTGTGTTCTTTTTATATAAGTGTTTTAATTAAAACACTTTCCCAGTTTCCCACCTTTAGTGCCCCATGTTAGAGGTTTTATAAAAAGAGTTATTAATCTTAAATTTTTATTTTTTTACTCATTCACTTAATTACCCATTTATAACTAAGTTAATTATTTCTAGTTAACTTAGTAGGTTCCGGGAGTTATAACCCGTTTATTTTAAGTCCCGTTAACTCGGGTCCCTTTTTATATACTTTGTTTTTCTCAACGTATTTATCCTCCTTTTAATTCATAATAGGTTTATTTATTTAAATTCCCAATATTTATAGGGTTAATTTCACCACTAACGGTATTTTACCCGTTCATAAATATTAATGTGGTTTGATTACCAAACCCGTTTTCGGGGTGTTACAAGTCTATCCTCCTTAAAGAGGTTTCGTCCCCGAAACCTTATTTATGTAGTTCATTGGTTTAAACCAAACGAACTTGGTTTCATTTTTAAAGCATTCATTCTTTTTGGTCAATATTTATCATTCGTATTGAC
Organism: Helianthus tuberosus; assembly: GCA_030545235.1. Taxonomy (NCBI): domain Eukaryota; kingdom Viridiplantae; phylum Streptophyta; class Magnoliopsida; order Asterales; family Asteraceae; genus Helianthus; species Helianthus tuberosus. The sequence continues at coordinate 109,748,742 of CM060398.1, forward strand.
ATGTGTGTCCTTCATGTGTAGGTCCTTACGAACCGTAATTTCATCTTATATTTCTTATCTTTGTCACCTATTTGACCGAGTTGTCACTTGACCACTCATTCGCGTTTTTCTGTTAACATGTTTATTCTGCGCTTGTCTTATATTAACAAGCGCTTTATATTTGTCATGACATTATCTTGACTTTGAATAGTTTTACCGGCTAGACTAATTAGTCACCGTCACTTCGTACCCCGTCACCCGGGTATACTATTTTGCCATCTCAACCCTTATGTGTGTTTAAGATTTTCTAAACCACCTCATACTACTTATGTTTGTTAAAACGTTGCTTTTGACTAAAAAAACTAAATTTTTAGTTTATGTTTTCTCTCTGTCTTACGTCTTTCTCATGTCTAGGAATTTCCGTTCTAAGTTTTATTCCTGACCGTTATTATTTTACACGGAGAATTGTAACCAGTTTTCCACGCTTTACCCAAGTGACCCGTAGGTTCTTTTACTTAGCCTCGTAGGAGATTTCTTTAGATTTTCACCTTTTTAAGGTGAGACCCCAACAGTTTGTTTCATTCTATTTGTGACCCAAGGGTCTTTTTGGTCCCGTAGACCTTAACACTACGTATAATCCCGTGGGTTATGATGATCCCGTAAATCATCTTTTATTGGAGTCTTTGTTCGACTGTATATATATATACATATGGCATCAAGGCACCCCCTTTTATATTTAGAATTATTTATTTTTGCCTTTGAATTTCATTTGACCTTGTTCGTAGTCTAATACTACATTCATTTTCTTTTTACACTATTCTTCCGACTCTATGACTGTTTACGTCATTTACACGTCGGTTCATTCTACGCTTACCGTTACCCGACTCATACTTATACTTCTTTACAACCCGTTACCCGAGTTCTTTTATCTGAATGTTTTTAACGTTCCCACTGCTCGGGTTGCATTTTCCCCTTTTTACATTCTCTCATGCCCCATAACATGGGTTTATTAATATTTTGCGCTCCCATTTATTCGGCTCGCGCTTACTTACATTATCAAACATTTATTCCCCTTTTTTTTATTATTATCAAGTGGTTTCTTTATTCTACTTGTTTAACCTCAAAATAGTTAAACATAATTATCAAAATTTTTGTTTACAAAATTTTATCGTCTCTTATTCATAACTCATGGCTCGAGTCTTTTGACTTTCTAATCCGCGTTCCCGTCTCTTGGTTTACGCATAAACTCAAAATCCTACCCATCCATCGGGCATCTTTAACGAAGTCATCTTCAAAGTAACCATTCTTATATGGTTTTAGACTCCGTTTTAATTTATTTGGTCGTCTTAGCGAAATCCATCGCTTTTATTCAATCAAGTCCTTTATTCTTTATTTAATTCGTTTAACTTGTCCGTGTGAATTTCATCACTTGTGACAGTCAAACTTTTATCTCTATGCCTTAGCATTCCTATTAATCTGTCTGTATTTTCATTTACTTTGATCCTTGTCCCTTCTTGTAACGCCCTGCTTTTTCGTAACCTCCCTTATTTAGAAAACGTGTCTTGTATTTCTATTTTCGTAAAGTTGTTTCTCTTGTAATTGTATCCTATTTCGAATTATTTTAAAACCGAGACTTTGATTGTAATAAAATTGATCTTCTATATGAAATATACATTCCTTTAATACATGATTCGTGATTCGCATAAATGAAATTTTAAATCGCAAACAACGATCGTGTATTCGTAATTTCAAATCGACCATTCATACAAACGCTTGATTATTCAATTACAAGACTAACATATATATTTTTTCACTTATTTGATACCTAAACATATATTATACATACTTGATTTCTACATAGTCACATGTGTCCTTCTTTTTCTTACTTAAAAACATGTATACTATATATTTTATACCTTGTTACATGTTGGATACATATTAAACAACATGTAACACATTAATAAACAAAAACATACCTAACTAATGATATCAAAAAAATAATAATAAAAGTAACAAAGCTGGCCAAAAATTTAAGTAGTGGTTAATTGTCTTTTTTTAATGCTAACTCCCAACTAAACATCATAAATGCTCACTTAACCCAACCACAACCTTCCCCTATAAACCCAAGTGCTGTCGAAGCATTTTTTACTTTCTTTGCACTCCCTAAACTCTCTCAAAATCGTCCATAATCAGCTACGAAATCAGAGTTCGAGCAGAATTGCCTTGCTTCACTAAAACAAACATAACTTCCTCATTTCTTGTCCGATTCACTCGATTCTTTTTCATACATGCTTGGATTAACCTTAGCTTCGTTTCCATTGGTTTTCCACAGAGAACCAGGCCCTGGAACGTCGCCAAAAGGGCTCCAAAGTTGACTGATTTTTCTGTTTTGCACAAGAACATTGATAAACTTGATTAAACTTGAGGAAACTCATCTCAAACCTATGTCCTTATGCTTATAACCACATATAAGGTTGATTAGGCTTAAAAACAAGGTTGAGACATGTAAAATCAGAGGTGTAAACCTCATAAACTTTCTGTTTTGTTCAAGGGTTTAACCCACAAGTGATGTTCAAGCTTAAGACTTGATGAATGTGTGATTTAGGATTAGCTTGGGCTATCCTACTTGAAAATCCACACATTGCTTGATGTTTTCTCATATATTAGTTGTCCATATTCTATTATAACTTGTAAGTTCATGACCCTCCTTGAATGTTCATAACATCAAGTGTAGTAGTGAACACCTAGAGGTACCTAAATGGAAGACTTGTTCTTCCTACCTCCTACATGACTTCTATGACACAAAAGAGGTACATAAATGGAGGAATTCATCCTCCTACCTCATGCTTGACATATTAACATATTGCATAACCTATATATTTCTTAAGTAATCAACCTTTGATGATGATATAATGATCACTTGTCGAGGTGTTTGGTTACATCATCTAAACACTATGTGTTAAAGATGATTACTTTTGCATATGTATTTTACATATTTCTTTTAATCCCGAATCTCGACTCTAAACATACCTTAACCTTCAATCCGTATACATTCAACCTCCTAAACTCATTCACTCATCAACACTTGGATAATCAGAAAGCATAAGCAATTTGTGAGTATACTTGACCCATTTTACCGTTTTCACACTTTTGGGTGTAACATGTTTTTATATACAAAACACACTTAGTATACATATTCTTATGCAAATACATAAACAAACAATCCAATACATGCTTACTATTTGTTATGCTTGATTCGTGTTTTCTGGGTGATTCTTATGTGATGAACTTGTCATTAGCTTCGTCCAAGCCTCCACTTAACATGTATAGCGCTATAGGAGTAACGCACCACCCGTGAACGAGAGGCCATGTTAGGTTTATTCATTCATACTTGCGTAAACAAAGGGTTCACTACAAAAAAAATGCCATTTAGTGGCATACACTTTTAATGGCATTTAGTTTTTGTGTCACTAATTTAGGTTTTTAATGGCACTTAGTGTATTTTATATTTGTTTGACACATGCTTTTAGTGGCATTTAAGTCTTATGTCACTAATTTACTTTTTTAATGGCACTTTAAGTATGCCATTATTTTTGTGACACACATTTTTAGTAGCATTAGCTTTTTATGCCACTAATGTCTCGCCATAAAATTTCCCGATTTATGCCACTAATCTTCACCGATGATCAAAATTAAAAGAATTCAGCATATTTAGTTATTTACCTCCAAAGTTTTTCCTAAATATTTTCAATGGATTATTTCCCACTTTTCACTTTCACTTTCCCTCTCGATCTCATCTCTCTTTCTCAAATTCGTGTTCTTCAAAAGTTATAACCATCCACACCCCTTACCCTAGTTGAGGTACGAATCAGGTTTCTACTTGAGGTACTGTGTTCAATTTTGAGTTTCTTATATCATAGAAACTGCCCTAACCCTAGTTCATTTTTTAGTGTATTCTCTTCATAATTTCGCGTCAAACGATGCTATCTAGTGGGGCAAACGATGGATCTGAAACCGTCACCTACACAGATGGATATTCAAATAGTGTAGAGGTAAACTTTGGCAGACAGTGGCGAAGGAGAAAACAAGGAGAGACACAAGGGTTTTTTTGGTTATATAACAGCTCGTTTCACCAGCAAGGCTTGCGTAGTACTCAGCAGTTGCAAAATGGCTCGATTATTCAATGGTTCAATTTACTGAATTTTTTTGTAAAAACATCCGTGAATGAGTGTAAGGGTTATCTATTTGAGTTCTGTATTATTCCTTTGGTTTGCGAAGATGTAAATATTAATAGGGATATAATGGATTCGAAGATCAAATGTCAATGTTAGTGGATTCTAAAACATATAAACAAGCTTGATTTCGTAAACTCTCATTTGCTTTGTTGTTCTGTTGTTGGTATCCTATTTTTGATGTATATACCATATTGATTTTTGTGGTTTTTTTTTTGTTAAGGAACAACTCATGTTAATTGCTGAATTTAAGTTAGGTTTTAGTGAAGATTCTTGCATTAGTAAAAGCTTAATAGTTTTACTATGTTAGAGGGACCTAAATCTAATTAGACTTGGGTAGTTGGGTAGCACATACACCTGGCAAACGGGTCGGTTTGGTTCGGTTCGGGTCATGGGTCAAAACAGGTTTGGGTCAAAACAGGTTTGGGTCAAAACAGGTTTGGGTCAAAATGGGTCAATTAGAAAAGGGGTTGTTTTGGTTCGGGTCAAAACGGGTTCAGGTCAGAACGGGTTCGGGTCAGAACGGGTTTTGGGTCGGAACGGGTGTCGGGTCGGGTTGGTTAAAAAAGTTTTTTTAAAGAGATTGTACATGAAGGGGCAATTTTGTTCGGTTCGAAACGGTACTGGTCGAAACGGTACGAGTCGAAACGGTTTGCGTCGAAATGGTTCGATTCGAAACGGTCGAAATGGTTCGCGAATAACTTAAGCATCCCGAATATGATGAAGATAAATTTTGAAAATCAGGTGAAGATATATATGCTAAATTCTAATGGTGCAGATGTGGTTTCCCATATGATAGACAATTTCTGTCTTTAGCATCCTGCAAAGGATTCGGGATGCCTAAGTTATTTGTTTTTGCATACTCTGTACGTTTATCGGGTTGTATATATCATATATGAGATAATTTTGTTCCATTTTGGCGTGATTTCCTGGGTTTCATCTTTATGTATACCAAGTCGGTTGGAAATTATATTAGTTTAGATGCTTTATTTCAGTATGATTTCGGGTCAAAACGGTTCGGTTTGAAACGGTACTGGTCGAAACAATTCGCGTCGAAACGATACGCGTCGAAACGATACACGTCGAAACGGTTTGATTTGAAACGGTACGCGTCGAAACGGTTCGCATCGAAACGGTACTGGTCGAAATAGTACTAGTCGAAACGGTATGGGTAGAAACAGTATGGGTCGAAATGGTACGGGTCAAAACGGTTCGCGTCGAAATGGTTCGCATCGAAACGGTACGCGTAGAAACGGAACACGTCGAAACGGTACGGGTCGAAACGGTACGAAACTCGTCCAGACCCGAAACTCGTCTTGTGCGAAAAATCGTGTCGGCCTAAAACCTGTGTCGGCCCTAAACCCGTCCCGTGCACAAATCGTTCACCAACTTCTCGCCGAACAGTTCACGAACTGTTCGTCGGACGTTTGGTTCGTTTGCAGCCCTATGTTTTATTGTATAAGTTTCATTTTATTGTTATCTTTGGATTTTATTTATTTATTTATTTATTTTTTATTTTTGTAAATATGATAGGATGTTCAGGGGCTTACCACCTGGGTGCTTGGTGAGGGATTCATGCCGTCATGGGTTTTCATTAAGGTTGCAACTCTTTCTGCCCATTCTCTTTTTGTGTTTTATGTATGTATGTTTTGGAGATACTGAATACAGTTCTTGTCATATGCAGAACAAACCTCTGATTTCAAAAGTGGATATCCTTTATGTTCCTGGTCTTGATGTAGCAATCTACCTGTCCCATTCTAAAATACTACACAATTTAAAAGAATGTTGTGGTATCCCAAGGCCAGTGCTAGCACCTAGGTTGGACACAATTAGACTTCTTTATTGAATAAACATAACCTACAAACACCTATTTACATATAATGGGTCTAAATTGCCATCTTACTAATACTATACTATATGTATTACGTGTTTTTTGTTCTCATAGCAATCATGTTCTGTTCTTTCCTCTGTGCAAGCTGTGTATTAGATGGAATGCGGACTATAGATGCCTTTCTTACGTGCAGGCTTAAGCGAAAACGGGAAGCTGTTGCACTTACAAAGAAATCTGAACCAGGTGCGGAATCTAATAAGTTCATTACCTAACCATCAACTTACATGTTTTTTTTTAGTTTTTAAATGATGTCAATACTTCCCATCTGAGTAAAATGCCATTTTTTTCCGTGAGATTTGGCCAGTTTTGCGACTTTCGTCCAAAGCTTTGGTTTTCTCGCATCTAGATCCAAAAGATTTAAAATCTTGCCATTTTCATCCGGCTCGTTAACTCCATCCATTTTTCTCAGTTAAGTCAGGGGTATTTCTGTCTTTTTTGTTACTTAAAGGCTAATTCGGTCTTTTTCAGGGGTATTCAGTTTTTTTACATAAAGTGAAAAGATAGAATTTCCCTTTAGTGAGAAAGATCGATGGCAAACCTCAGGGACGAAAATGGCATTATACTCTTCCACTTTAATGGATTTGGAAGTATAATCATATCAAATATGTGGCAACCCCGATCCCAAATCCTCGGGAACGGACGACCGGGAACCAGTTTCGGTGGTATCGCGTATTGTTTAATTTGGCAGTGGAAATTTTCATCAGGATCGTAGTTAGGAAATATTTTATCAGAGTAAAATACCACATTTTCATAATATTAAACATATGGGATAAAACCCAAGTTTGCAGTACACACATGTTCATAAGAATAAATCCTATTTTATTTAATAAAAACATCTATTTTATTTTAGGTAACTTTATTGCCACTTTTTCAAGCCTTCAGTGCTGTCCAGCTGGCTTCTATTTGGCTTTCACAATTTGTTACCTGAAACACGTTTTAAAAATATTTGTCAGTGGAAAATACTGGTGAGTGAATCCCAGTTTAATCAAGTTTAAATAAAAACCATTGTACAGTATTGAGGGCGATCTCGCAATTATATTTGTTTCCAAGTCATATCAATTATCACCCGTGGTACTGTCAGACCCGACTTGTGGAAATGTTACCCCTCCAGTAACAAATTTTGTATACAAAACCCCAACATACCCACGATAATTGTATCCTTACAAATACTCAATAACTGTTTAATATATAATTAATCGTGTGAGGTTTTGTAAAAACAGTTAACAAAAAGTTTACAAAAAGCGGATCAACTCACATTGATGTCTTAGAATATCCTTTAGGGTTTCCTGGTGACAATCTATAAATTACACAAATGTACGCGTGTTAGTATAATAACCCATTTTAACATTAGTAATACCCTCCCCGAGACGGCATTCCAACGACTAAGTCGGGCAGAACCACGATAGCCGTTACGGAACCCTAGATCAATCGGGCAGAGTATCTAATATGTATCCAGAGGTCATAATACTTACAACAGAGCAGAACTTCGCTATTTAGGGGGTATTAGACCCGTATATTATGCCTACTATCAGATTTTCGAGATATAGAAAAGAAAGTGAGCGAGTTGGACTGAAGATCCGAGGCCCTCTATATATAGTGCTGATTTCTGGTCCTCTCGCGGCCCGCGTAAAGGTAGACCAAGGCCTACGCGGCCCGCATCAACACTGGTCAATAGCGTAGCTGATCCAGGTCAGCTTCCTAGCCTTGACGTGTGTCTGCCATGTGGCAGCACCAGGCTGCGCCACACTTTTACCTTGTCGCGGCCCGCGTAAGGTTTGAGGTGTGGCTTACGCGGCCCGCCTCAAACCCAAAATCTTCATTTTTAATTAATTTTAATAATATTTAAGGTATTCGGGGCCCGTTTTCACGTATAGGGTATATTTTAGGACATATTGGGATATTTTAAAATATATTAGGGTGTCGGAAAATTTATGAGGGTGTCGGTTTTCTTTAGGGTTGTTATATCTTCCCACCTTATTTTAGAGCTCGTCCTCGAGATCTACTGGAATAGGTGTGGATATTTCCTTTGCATTTCCGATTCCAGCTCTCATGTGTACTCAGGTCCTCTTTTGGAGTCCTACTTCACTTTGACCAGAACTAGTCTCTTGTGTTTGAGGTTTTTGACTTTCCTGTCTTCAATCTGTAGAGGCATTTCTACAAACTTGAGTTGTTCATTTACCTCTATATCCTTAAGAGGTATCATAAGCGATTCATCGGCTAAGCATTTCTTGAGATTTGATACATGAAATACATCATGTATTCCTGTCATTTCCTCTGGCAGTTGTAGCTGATAGGCTACAGGTCCTATTCTTCTAATAATCTCAAAATGTCCAACATACCTGGGACTTAGCTTTCCTCGTTTGATGAATCTTACTATTCCTTTCCAAGGAGAGACTTTCAACAACACTTTATCTCCTACTTGAAATTCCAATGGTTTGCGTCGGTTATCAGCATAACTCTTCTGTCGATCACGTGCTGCTTTTAGTCGTTCCTTGACTTGAATAATCTTGTCAGATGTTTCTTACACTATCTCAGGTCCAGATAGTTGCTTTTCCCCAATTTCTGCCCAACAGACTGGGGTTCGACACTTTCGTCCATAAAGTGCTTCGAATGGTGCAGCATTGATACTTGTGTGATAACTATTATTATAAGAAAATTCTATTAAAGGTAAGTGATTATCCCAATTACCACCGAAATCAATTACACAAGCTCTAAGCATGTCTTCCATCGTCTGAATTGTCCTTTCGCTTTGTCCGTCCGTTTGAGGATGATAAGCGGTGCTTAGATTTAACTTGGTTCCCAATGCTTTTTGGAAACTTGTCCAAAAATGAGAGGTAAAACGGCTATCTCTATCAGAAACAAATGATAAAGGTATTCCATGTAATGAAACTATTTCATTTACATATAATTTAGCTAGCTGTTCCATACTGAAAGTTTCTTTCATTGGTAGGAAATGAGCTGACTTAGTTAGTCTATCTACAATCACCTAGATTGTATCATTACCTTTCTTTGTTTTGGGTAATTTAGTAACAAAATCCATTGTTATCAATTCCCATTTTCACACTGGCATTTCTAGCTGCTGTAACAAACCTGAGGGTTTCTGGTGTTCAGCTTTAACTTGTGAACATGTTAAACATTTAGAAACATAGGCTACTATGTCCTTTTTCATTCCTATCCACCAGAAATTCTTCCTTAAATCCGGGTACATTTTATCACTTCCTGGATGCATCATGTATTTGGACTTATGGGCTTCTTCTAATATATGATGGTGCAGGTTTCCTAATTTGGGTATCCACATTCTCTTTTTATGGAATCTCCAAATTCCATCTGTTCCTTGTTCTAATTCTTTTAGCATACCTTTTAATTTTTCAGTATCATTCTTGATTACTGATTCTTGTGCTTCTCTTATCTGATCATTTAAATCTACTTGCAGATTTAATTTAAGAGAACGTCCCTTTTTGGCTTTTCATGATACTTTCGGCTTAAAGCATCTGCCACTACATTTGCTTTTCCTTCATGATACTGGATATCACAATCATAATCACTAAGCATCTCCATCCAGCGTCTTTATCTCATATTCAATTCTTTTTGCCCGAAAACGTACCTTAAACTTTTATGATCAGTGAATATGGTAAACTTACTACCATAAAGGTAATGTCTCCAAATCTTAAGGGCAAAAATTATAGCTCCTAATTCTAGATCATGGGTTGAATAATTCTCCTCGTGATTCTTAAGTTGTCTAGATGCATAAGCTATAACCTTTTGGCGTTGCATCAACACACATCCATAACCTAATTTAGAAGCGTCACAATAGACTACAAAGTCTTCAGTTCCTTCTGGTAACGCTAATATGGGTGCATGGGTTAATCTATGCTTAAGAATTCTAAATGCTTCTTCTTGCTTTGGTCCCCATTCAAACTTAATGGATTTACAGGTTAACTTAGTTAAAGGAATGGCTATTCTAGAAAAATCTTGAATAAATCTCCTATAATATCCGGCCAATCCTAAGAAACTTCTAACCTTGGTTGGTGACTCAGGGGTTTTCCATTTGGTAATCGCCTCGATCTTTGTGGGATCCACATGAATTCCTTCATGATTGACTAAGTGTCCAAGAAACTGTACTTGTTCTAACCAAAACTCGCACTTTGAAAATTTAGCATAAAGCTTTTCCTTTCTTAATAGACTTAAAACTGCATGCAAATGCTTTGCATGTTCCTCTTTACTTTTAGAATAAATTAGAATATCATCTATAAAGACAATTATGAATTTATCCAAATATGGTTTACATATTCGGTTCAGCATGTCCATAAATGCGGCTGGGGCATTGGTTAAACCAAATGGCATGACAGTAAATTCATAATGGCCATACCTTGTTCTGAATGCGGTTTTAGGAATGCCCTCTTCCTGTACCTTTAATTGATGATATCCTGACCTTAAATCGATTTTTGAGAAAAATCAAGCTCCTTGCAATTGGTCGAACAGATCATCGATTCTCGGTAATGGGTACCGGTTCTTAATCGTGACCTTGTTTAATTCACAGGAGTCAATGCACATACGCATTGATCCGTCCTTCTTTTTAACGAATAAAATCGGTGCTCCCCACGGCGATGAGCTTGGCTGTATGAATTTCTTCTGTAATAATTCATCTAACTGTTTCTTTAGTTCCTGCATTTCGGCGGGTTCCAAATGGTAGGGTGCTTTGGCAATTGGTGCTGTTCCTGGTAATAGATGGATTCTGAATTCGACTTCTTTGTCTGGCGGTAGTCCTGGCAATTCTTCTGGAAAGACATCTGAAAACTGAGACACTACTGGGATGTCTTTTAGTTCTTTTCCTTTAGTGTTAGTGATTATAGAAATCAAATACACTATAGATCCTTTTCTTATATAGCTTGTAGTTTTCATCACGGAGATGAATTTTGTGGATCTAGATGGTTTATCACCTTTAATTGTGATCTTTTCACCCTTTGGTGAATTTACTTGAATTGACTTTTGATCACATAAAATATTAGCTTTATTGGCTATTAACCAATCCATTCCTAATACGATATCAAATCCTGCCAGATTCATTGGGTAAAGATTTGCAATATATACTTTTGGTTTAAAAATTCTATTCTTGCTCCCTGCAAGATTTCAGAAATCCTAACCATTTCTCCATTTGCTGTCTCGACTAGACATTCTTGTGAGAGTTTAGTTAATGGTTGATTAAGGAGTTTGCAAAATGAAGTATTAATAAAACTTTGGTTTGCACCAGAGTCAAATAATACTTTAGCAAAAACATCATTAACTAAAAACGTACCAGCTATGACATCCGGAATCATTTTGGCTTCATCTGCAGTCAGAACAAATGCTCTAGCATTTTTAGTGTTCTTGTTGTTCGCAGCTGGAGCTAGTTTCGGACAGTTCGGCTTGATGTGACCTTTTTCTCCACAGTTGAAGCATAGTCCATTACTGGATTTTCTCCTGCAATCTTGTTCCTTGTGTCCTGGTGCCTTGCAGAAATTGCAGTGAGTGGAGGATTTTCCCGAATGCTTTTTCTTGCAGACCTTGCAGTATGGTGCAGAGGTAGAACCTATATTACTACGGTTGGAATTCCCAGAACGGAATTCTTAAGCCTTTGGGCTAGGTTTCTTCTCTGGACTTCTTCTCTAGTACGGATTAACTCATCTGTCAAGGTATTTGCTAGTTCTACAGCTTCTTCTATAGTTTGGGGTCTAGCTGCCTTGACTACATGTCTAATCTCTCCAATTAATCCCCAGATGTAACGGGAGATTAATACCGGTTCAGGTGATGCAAGGGTTGGTACTATTCTAGCATATTCAAAGAATGTGGTAGTATAACCCTTACTATCTACCCCGGTCATTCTTAAGTTTAGAAACTTATTTGCTATCTGTTTCTTTTCATTGGGAGGGCAGAATTTTCTTTCTACCATATTTTTAAATCCCTCCCATTACATATTATATACCTTATCACTTCCTCTGGACTGGAGGATAGTGTTCCACCATTCTAAGGCTGAGTTCTTAAATAGATTAGAAGCAAACATTATTTTGTCTTCTTCAGCACATTTGCTTATGTTTAAAACAACCTCAGTCTTTTCTATCCAGCGCAGAGCTGCAATGGGTCCTTCATTACCCGAGAATTATATTGGTTTACAGGACCAAAATTCTTTGTAAGAACAACCATAAGGCATGGTTCTTCTTCTTTTGGGAATGGGCACTTGAAGTACGGGTCCATTGTTCACGATGTGTTCTGGTTCAATTTGTCGCTTACTGCTATGTTTACTTTTATTATCAGCATCCTTAACAGTTTGAAGAATAAATGACATTGCATCTATAATTCCTTGTGCCACTATGTGTTGGATAGCACTATTATCCATTTGGTTTCCATTGTTATTGATGCTCGGATTCTCATTAACCAAGTTAATGTTACTCTGGTTATCGTTATTCAAATTTTCTTGATTTCCTTCGTCGGCCATCTGAATTTTAAACATTTACCACGTATTAATATCATAAAATAATATTTAATATAGTCAATCACATGACACGCATTTTGGGAAAAGCGTCGATCATTGCGACTTACTCTATTTATATACTATGCATCTATTACATACCAGTACTGAAATAAAAATTACAATACCGACTGAAATTTAAAGTTACACTACTAGTAATAGGCATCCGTAGTTTTTTTTTTTTTCATACACATACACACATATTATATTATTTTATTATTATTATTATTATTATTATTATTATTATTATTATTATTATTATTATTATTGTTGTTGTTGTTGTTACTACCATCACATTCATGGATATGGATTCATCCAAAAATCCATATTGCGCTCGTCATACTTCCAGACGAGTCGCTCTCCCACCTGTCTCATTCGTTCACTACTCTCTAAAATTTCCTCACCAAATGTCCTAAGTTCTTGTACGTTTTCTGCACTCATTGGGGGTGCAGGTTCTAGGATTGGGTTCGGAATCTGGGGTGCGGGTTCCTGGTATGGAGGTGTAGGGGTCTGGAATTGGTAAGGATTCTCTAAAATCTCCCTAATGAATACATCATGGTAATATGGATCTAAAGGATCCAAACCTGGGTAGGCTCCTATGTTTGGCATGGGCATGTCTTCATGTATCAGGTAACTTTGCACATAGTCCCTATTGTCATCCCACCAGGGGTCCTAATTTGGGTCTAAGGGGTTTGGTGCAGGTACCCTAGGTATCTCTTCCCGATTGAAGTCATGCATTTCTACTTGATTTTCGGGGTATTCTATTTCCATTGGTTGGTCAGGAATTGGTGGTTGTGGTTGGGGTGCTATCATTTGTTCCAGATTACGGTCAACTGCAGTGGTTGCTAGGATGTGGATGTTGGCTATACCCCTATTAATCATATCCTGGGCATAAGCATCGGTTTCCCTTTTAGCTGCTGCTAGTGCTCTCTAGTCTTGTAACTTTTTCATACGCTTCCTACGCTCATGTGCCCCTCGACTGAACCATCCTCTCTTTTTCTGAGGGAATCGCTCCTCGGACTGAGCCTTAAACACGAATATTCCTTCTTCCGTATCAGCAGAGTACCCTGAGAGGGCAGGCTGAGAAGAGGCACCTTCGCTTCTAGGCGAACCGGACAATTGACGGTATGCGTCAGATGGTCCTTGGTCGCTCATACTGTAAACTAACAAATAGTCAAATAACACATAACAATAAAATACAATTATGCACGTATTTCCATAATTTATTTCCTAACATATTGAATTTTGATGTCAGTAGAACACTTCTGTGGCTGAATCAGTGGCTTAGCTCTGATACCACCTTATGTGGCAACACCCGATCCCAAATCCCCGGGAAGGGACGGCCGCGAACCAGTTTCGGTGGTATCGCGTATTGTCTAATTTGGCAGCGGAAATTTTCATCAGGATCGTAGTTAGGAAATATTTTATCAGAGTAAAATACCACATTTTCATAATATTAAACATATGGGATAAAACCCAAGTTTGCAGTACACACTACACACATGTTCATAGGAATAAATCCTATTTTATTTAATAAAAATATCTATTTTATTTTAGGTAACTTTATTGCCACTTTTCCAAGCCTTCAGTGCTGTCCAGCTGGCTTCTATTTGGCTTTCACAATTTGTTACCTGAAACGCGTTTTAAAAACATTTGTCAGTGGAAAATACTGATGAGTGAATCCCAGTTTAATCAAGTTTAACTAAAAATCATTGTACAATATTGAGGGCGATCTCGCAATTATATTTGTTTCCAAGTCATATCAATTATCACCCGTGGTACTGTCAGACCCGACTTGTGGAAATGTTACCCCTCCAGTAACAAATTTTGTATACAAAACCCCAACATACCCACGATAATTGTATCCTTACAAATACTCAATAATTGTTTAATATATAATTAATCGTGTGAGGTTTTGTAAAAACAGCTAACAAAAAGTTTACAAAAAGCGGATCAACTCACATTGCTGTCTTAGATTATCCTTTAGGATTTCCTGGTGACAATCTAGAAATTACACAAATGTACACGTGTTAGTATAAATAACCCATTTTAACATTAGTAATACCCTCCCCGAGACGACATTCCAACGACTACGTCGGGCAGAACCACGACAACCGTTACAGAACCCTAGATCAATTGGGCAGAGTATCTAATACGTATCCAGGGGTTATAATACTTACAACGGAGCAGAACTTCGCTATTTAGGGGGTATTAGACCCGTATATTATGCCTACTATCAGATTTTCGAGATATAGAAAAGAAAGTGAGCGAGTTCGACTGAAGATCCGAGGCCCTCTATATATAGTGCTGATTTCTGGTCCTCTCGCGGCCCGCGTAAAGGTAGACCAAGGCCTACATGGCCCGCGTCAACGCTGGTCAACAGCGTAGCTGATCCGGGTCAGCTTCCTAGCCTCGACGTATGTCTGCCACATGGCAGCAGCAGGCTGCACCACACTTTTACCTTGTCGCGGCCTGCGTAAGGTTTGAGGTGTGGCTTACGCGGCCCGCCTCAAACCCAAAATCTTCATTTTTAATTAATTTTAATAATATTTAAGGTATTCGGGGCCCGTTTTCACGTATAGGGTATATTTTAGGACATATTGGGATATTTTAAAATATATTAGGGTGTCGGAAAATTTATGAGGGTGTCGGTTTTCTTTAGGGTTGTTATAAAATAATAATAATAATTGTCAATTATTCAGATACAGATCCTGTTTGTGCTCATACGTTATTGCCTGAGCTCAAGAAGAATATTCCACTTCCTATGTCATACTATACTCTTACGACAAAGGAATTAGAAGACAATGGATATATTCATGACCAACTAGGTGACTAGATTATTTATTGTTGCATCTATTTATTCACTTGCTTTCTGCTCAAGTGTTGAGACAAAACGCTACTTATTTTGATTAATTTGTGGCTAATATACTTACAGGTTTTCTTTCAACTCTTCCCGCTCCATCCGGAAAGCCCGTTCATGAAATCGTGGGACTTGATTGTGAAATAGTAAGTATGTGGTATTAACTATTAAGTGACAACCCACTTACACAACGCTTAAGATTTACTGCATAATCTGTTAAAACTTCTTAATTTTTGTCTGTATTTAGTGCATCACCAATGAGGGGTTCGAGCTCACAAGAGTAACGATGATAGATTACAAAGGACAGGTAGAGCTTCTTCCTATTATTTATTTTGTTACAGCTTTTATGAACTAGATCAAGACTACAAGAACCGTTCAGTTGGATTGCCTTTGTGATTTTATTTAAACTGAAACATCCTACAATGTACCGTCTAAGGCAACAAATTCATCTATTTCTATGAAGAACACTACTCTCAAACCAGAATAGAATAATGGAGATCAACACATCATTGTTATGCCCATCTTTAATTTCTTCAATTTTCTTTCTTAGAGTTCCCATTATACTTTAGGTTTTAACTGAATGTTGTCTTTTAATATAACAAAATCAGTGCAAAACTACGCATGAATTTGCTGAACACAAGGTAGATGTAACTTCAAAAGATGAACAAAATGAAAGCCTTCCAAATCAGGCAATTTATCTTCAATTTTATTTGTACTCACCCAATCTATTATAGTCATTCATACATATCTAGTTAGTTATATTTTATAGCTAGTGGTTGGATCTTTCCTTATTTTTTAAATCACAAATGACATTACATTTTAGGCACTTTTGATTCATCTGAATCTGAACATGTTTTTAGTTTTCAATATACATGTATATGACACAAAAGAATTGCTCACATGGTACCTTTGTTAGGATGCTACATATGGTTTCTATATATTTTGCATTGTTGATGCTTGATTATATGGTTGATCATGGCAGAGTTGACATAATGTGAAGCATGGGAGGAATAGAGATAACAAGATTCATGGATCGTTTAAAGCTAACTTTTTTATAGTAAAATTCCTACCTGAAGACTTATGTTGTAAAATTTGGAATATGTTATGTATTGAACTTAATGTTGAAGTTATGATATTACAATTTCTACATTTTATAGTCGTACATTTTATTTTATTCGAACCGAGTTAGTGTGTATTTAATTAGAAAGAATTGTTACGGACAATTTGTGCTACAAAGTCTTTTTTTATTGTCGCACAAACTAAAGTGCCACTAAAAGTAATATAGATATAAAACTAGGAAAAGTTTTTACTGGCACAAAATTTGTGCCACTAAAAACCCAAAACTTTACAATGGCAATTAAAAGTGCCACTAAAAGGCTTTGGTGTCACCGCTTCTAGTGGCACTTTTTTTGTGTGCCGCTCATTCCCACATGGGCCTTTAGTGGCACTTGTTTGGTTTTTTGTGGCACTTTTTGTATGCCACTAAATGACAATTTTTTTGTAGTGGTTGACTTGTAAATCGCATGCCAGTTTATACATTAATCTTGATAACTAGGTTTGCCATGTGGATTGTTCCTTATTATTTTATGACTTATATACTACGCACCAAACTTGTATGCTTGCCAATACTTTTGTATCGAACTACACTTTTAAAACATGTTGCAGGTTTAGCGGTGATGTTGGTGATGCATGGAATCTAGTAGGATGCATAGATACATACTTTAAACTTGTATTCTTATTGTATTGTTTTTTGTTATTTATGTTGTATTTGTTTCAAATCCTTGTAATTGACACTTTACAAATGGAATGAAACTTATTATTTAAATATTTGTTACAACTATTAGCGATATGATGTCTTGAGAAATCTATTTCGTCTCACTGCGATGTTTCCGCCATCGGTTGGGGTGTGACACTTCTCTCGGGCTTGTTATTCTAACGTAATACGTTTCCGTCATCCGACTTGTGTTTACGTTTATTATCAAACATCTTGCCTATTTGATTCATTTGGGCACCTTTTTAGTTTTCCCCATTCACCACGTCCTTATTACATCGGATGCAAATGTGTCCATCATAAGAAGTTAATGGTATCATGCGTTCACTAGTTACTTGGCCAAAGTAAGCGATCAACACATGACACACATGACCTTTTTATAAATTTCACATCACGCCCTATGTAAGTAACGCCTCTAATTATTTCTATATATTATATATTTTTTTATTTCATTTAGTAAAACTTTATTTAATTGCTAAACAACAAGCATTAGTTTGACTAGTTTTACACTTGAACATATAAATTGTTTTCTCTTCTATCAAACTATTATATAATCACATTTATTAGTGTGATCGTTACTCTTGTCAATAGTATCCATATTGAGAATATACACTTGGATAATTACTTCCGTCCAAGTTTCCACATAAACTAGTTTCGTTATTGTTTTATTATTCATCATTGTGAATAACATTTATTTCTACTTAAATGCTCTTGGAAGCTTCATCCTGAATAGATATCCTATTCAGGTTTTCCAAGTTTTTATCCTATATATGCAACCGTCATTCTCTACGTGTTTGATGCATATTATTATTTGTATGATTAAATTTAAAACGTGCACCTGGTAACGCTTACCCTAACGGGCTTTCATTGCCATTAACCTTGTTTGCAGTCGTTATGCGATTTAGGTCCTTGGTGAGCATGCTCAGCTTGTCATACTTTGGACCATTATTTTGTCAAATCCGTAATTTGTTACATTCCCACTATCTTCAGATGCGAGTATCATTTCAACTAAAACATTTACAAAGATTAGTTACGTCAATATCAATAAATGCCCAAATTATAATACAAGGCTTTCTACTAT
This sequence comes from Helianthus tuberosus, assembly GCA_030545235.1. Taxonomy (NCBI): domain Eukaryota; kingdom Viridiplantae; phylum Streptophyta; class Magnoliopsida; order Asterales; family Asteraceae; genus Helianthus; species Helianthus tuberosus. The sequence continues at coordinate 109,767,061 of CM060398.1, forward strand.
ACATGTCAACACACGTAATTTCGTTAACTATATCAATCATTTTAATTGGGGTAACGTGCATTACAGGATAACCCTATGTGTTGTTTATAACACTTTAATATGCTAAATCGTTTATATACATATAACTTACTGGATTTGCGATCAAGCCTCAAACCGAACACGCTTTACTCTTTAACCTTGAGCTTTGATTACCAACTTGTAACACCCGTGTTAATTTAGTATGAATTTACTACTAAATACGCATTTGGTTTGCGTAAAATACGGGTTAACAAAAATTGTTAAGTTTAACATCCATACATGATTAGAGTATTTAGGATTAACATCCCTACTAGTTTAAGGCATTCTAAAAGTGACATCAAAAGTTACATGTTCATATTTAGTTAAAACAAAATATAATAATGCGGAAGCTTCAAGTGTTGTGTTCGGTTCTTGAAATCTTGCTTGATCGCCATCCGGAGTATCGTCAACTACACCTAACATCAAAACCAACTTAAATGTTAGTTTTGACAATATTAAAATGTGTAAAATCAAGTTCTAGTATCAAACAAATGAAAATAAAATAAAATTTCGAAATATAGGTCTCTCGCGCCACGCGAGAGACTCAGTTAAATCCTTCGCGTGCCGCGAGCGGCCCCGCATGTCGCGCCTGATCGATCATGCCCCGTCGCGTGCCGCGGGGGAGTCATTTTTCCAGCAGGTCCATTTCTGGACCTGCGTTTTCTGCCCAGCTTCATTTTTTTTTACATAATCAAACTTCAAATGTGCATAACTTTTTATCTACGAGTCCGTTTTACACGATTCTTTTTCCTACACGTTTGAAATTTAATTCTCCATCTTATGGAGTCAATACCTAATATTCAACTACTACAAGAATTCATATTTCAAGCTCTCGGCTTGAAATTCCTTTTTAACACTTTTGACCCGTTTCATGATTCATCAGACCACTTTTGTTTAAATCATTGTAAATTTTTGAGATATTCATTATCTCAAAACCATTAACTTGTGAGTTCAAAACTTTCATACATTTTGCAACTAGAGGTTGAGTTATGAGCAAAACTTCATTTTGACCCGTTAGAGGGATTTACCATTACCTTTAAATATCACTCTCTCCTTTCACCCATCATTTTACTACATTATGGTATCTACCTATATTTCATTATCTTAATGCAAATTCCTAAACAACCCATATGGGTCGTTTGCCCAATTTACCCATCAAGGTATTTTTGCTCAATTTTAGTCCCTCATTTTACGACGAAAGACTTCACTAATTAATTGACCGAAATACTACTTTCATCTATAAATTTAATTATGTGTACCTGGCTCGGGACATAGCATTGACCCAGTTACATACCTCGCTTTCATTAGCCGATATTTTATGGCGACGCAATTATCCAAATATCTATTCACTCCTGTGAACACATAACTTGGTAACTCAACATTAGTCGGTTTTGTCAAATGGTGTCATTATTGCCATTTGACCCGTTCGGCCTAAATGACCAAACATTGATATTTATAAAAACTTGGTAATAAATTACCTAATTCATGCATCCGACCCATTTCGGATTTTACCCCACGTTTTCTTTTTCATAAATTCCTTTTCTTACATACTTAACCCATTTTGGCTTACGCCATGGGTATCATTTTAACCACAATTTTCATTAGTCGACATTTGACTAAAATTTCTATTTTACCCATTTTCTACCGTTAACCTTGGTTTTTATCATTTGAATATATTCCGACCGGTATTCATATCATGTCGGAATCTACATTTCGGATAATACTTCTATCGTATTTTATAACTCATAAAATAAATACGTATTCAACAAAAGGTGTAAGCTTTACTTACCTCGCATCCAAACTATGCTTTTCATTTCCTTATTGATTCGTTTGACACGCTTCGTCCCCAAGATTCCACCTAGCTCGTTAAGCGTCAAACTATTATCATCATTCACAAGGTGGTTAGATTAGTCATTAACAAATACGACTATTCCACCTTACATATTTTCTATGTTGAAATCACTTTTCAACTTCATTATCGATTAGTTTAACTTTTCTAGTAACTACCTCTAATCATATGATATGTGAAATTAATTAAAATATACTTTAAGATTAGAATCCGTATCATCACATATCACCCCTAATAAATCAAATTAGGCAATTACGCGTTGCATTCGTAATTTTGACATACGAACATTCGTTTAGGCGTTTTAACAAACACCTTGCGGGCAAGATTTTTGTACAACTTTTATCTAGTTCCTTATCAACTTTGAACCAAGTTTCAATCATCGGTTTCAAATCCTTGTGCCTAGCATTCAAGATCAACATCAAGACTTTCTTTACACATCAGTTTTACACTATTTCTACATCTAAATTTTATGTGTTCATCACCTAGTTATAATACCCATTTAACTCATACTTGATTAGTTAACTAATCGCTAGCTTATGGTATAAATTCAACAAGTTTGCATCTAGGGTGTTGTTCTTAGACTTATACCACATCAATTTCGCTAAAACATTCTACATTCAAGCAAGAATTTCGTTCATGCACGTTTATCCCAAATACAAATTATCACCAAACATTAAAATTCAACATACCTTACGATCCTCTTAACTTGGTGATCGTTTATATGTATTCAAATCCGAGTTTGGTCCTCAATTGCACCTTCAATTGGAAGATTTTGTTGAGTTTAGGGTTTTACCCCCTTTTCTCCTGCTCTGGTCGATCGACTCACACACACATGTGTGTGTTTTTCTTTTTTTCTTTGTTGTTTTATATAAGTGTTTTAATTAAAACACTTTCCTAGTTTCCCACCTTTAGTCCCCCATGTTAGAGGTTTTATAAAAAGAGTTATTAATCTTAATTTTTTTTTACTCATTCACTTAATTACCCATTTATAACTAAGTTAATTATTTCTAGTTAACATAGTAGGTTCTGGGAGTTATAACCCGTTAATTTTAAGTCCCATTAACTCGGGTCCCTTTTTATATACTTTGTTTTTCTCAATGTATTTTTCCTCCTTTTAATTAATATTAGGTTTATTTATTTAAATTCCTAATATTTATCGGGTTAATTTCATCACTAACGGTATTTTACCCGTTCATAAATATTAACGTGGTTTGATTACCAAACCCGTTTTCGGGGTGTTACACTAAATGATATGCAGGGGTACGATTGTCCTTTTGTACGCTCCCTCCTTATTCGCGTTATAAATCTGTTTCAAATTAAAACTCCAAAGATTTCCTATTAGTTGTTACCTCCTTTCCAAGCTTTCTCAGATCTATGGCGTCTAACGTGGATTCTGTTCGACAAAGTAATATTCGATGACGTTTCATATTTTTGTTTCAGCAAATCATGCAACACATATACAACAGATATGGCGTTTTGTTTTCAAATTAATATTTCATAATGTGTTGTATGATGTCAGTGGCGGTGTTCATGTATCCAATTTATTCGTGTTTTAGTTTGTATTTAAACAATTAGTAAGAACTGATAATTGGAATTTTCATTATTAATTTTAATTGCCGTTTGGGATCTAGTATATTTCATATGTTTTTACGATCATTGGCGTTTTACACCTGATTAGTTTTGAATATTATTTAGTAGTATTTGTAAACATCCGTTATTACTATCTGTTAATTTATGTAAACATCAGTTTTGTTAACTATGGCGTTTTCATTATCATGTTATATTTGTTAATTATTAATGTTGTTAACTGTTTTTAATTATTCATCTCATGGTGTTTTCATTATCACGTTGCAGTAGTTTTGTTAATTCATCATATTTGTTAATCAATAAAGTTATGGTGTGTGTATTTTGGCGTTTTCAAATTATGAGTTTATTATTCAATTATTGGCGTTTTCATTTATAATGTTATTACAAGACATTTTCTATTTTTAATGGCGTTTTTCTGAAAATTTTGTTCCTCACTGTGTTTTCTCAGACAAAGTTGCTTCCTCGAATGAAAGGTTCTACCCCAAAACTGGTTTACCATTTATCATTCCTGACGTTAGTGAAGAAATAAAGCCCAAAATGGACAGGACATTCACAAGCCTCGATGATTGTTATTCAATGTATGTTACGTATGCCAAGGCTTGTGGTTTTTCAGTCAGGAAAGGGACTGAAAACATAAACGCCAAAGGTGTATTACATATTAAGTATTACATGTGTACGAGAGCTGGAGTATATAAGGAGAAGAAGGTTGGTACGTTGGACCCCAATCAAAAGGAACGTTTAGTGCGATCCAACTTTTCAAAGAGGACTGATTGTGGTGCACTGTTATGTGTGATTTTTTAGGCTGGATCATGGAAGGTCTATAAGTTTGTTGAGGAGCACAACCATGATCTTGTTGAACGTCCTGATAAGCATTTTCTTCCAACTAAACGACACCTCACTCAGCTCCAGAAGCATGTTATACACATCATGTCTATGTTGAATTTGGGTCCAGTTAAGGCGTTTAATGTTATGAAGACTTGTTTTGGCGGTTTTGATGACGTTGGTGCAAGTAAAGTTGAATTTAAGAACTACAAGAGGCAAATTAATTTGTTTATAGGGGAATACGCCGCCGAGATGGTTGTGAGGCATTTGGATGAAAAAAAACAGTCCCAGCCTAATTCTCGTATGATTACTTCACAGACGAAGACAACCGTTTGAAGGGACTTTTTTGGTGTGAAGACCAAGCCAAACGTAATTACCATGTGTTTGGTGATGTGAATTCGTTTGATGCCACATATCGTTCCAACAAGTAATATTTTATAATTCAACTTCTTCTGTTCTTTTGGCGTTTTCACTAGCGTTTTATGAGTTTACATGCAATGGTGTTTTATTATTGTTTATTTATCATGGCATTTTCATATGCAGATACGCTATGGTGTTTGTACCGTTCACTGGTATAGACAATCATCACTGCACTATTACATTTGGTGCTGCATTATTGGCGTTAGAAACTATTGATACGTATATTTGATTGTTGAGAGTTTTTCTAAAAGTTGTTGCTTCTCAACCAAAAGTTGTTGTCACTAACCAAGATCCAACAATGAAGAAGGCTATTTCTGTTGTATTTGTTGACACGAGGCATAGGTTATGCATGTGGCATGTGATGCATAAACTTTCTTTGAAGGTTGATTTCCTTTTTTTATGTTTGGCGTTTTAAGATGTATGGCGTTCTTTAACCTTTTGTTACTGTTTTTTATGTAAGTTTCTCTATGTATAATATATATGTTTTTTTTCCCATGGCGTTTTCGTGTTATACATAGGTTGTTGTTAGGCTATGAAATTTGACTAATTTCAAAGAACGTATTTGTGGTGTTGTGTGGACGGATATTCTTACACCCGAAGAGTTTAAATCAGAATGGGAAGTGGTTATCGGAGAGTTAATTTAGCAAATAATGACTGGCTATCTGATATTTTTGCACTCAGGGAATCTTGGATCCCTGCATATTATAGAATGGAAGGGCTGTCGGGCCTTATGCGAACGACATCGAGGTCGGAGAGTGAGAAACATTTTTTGGTCAAGTGTGCAATTCAAAAGGTACTCTGGTTGAGTTCATGACTCATTACGAAACTGCAATAGAAGCACAACGTTACACACACCAGAAAAATGATCATGAATCTCGATATAAACGCCCTAGTTGAAGAGTAATTACCAAGTGTTGGAGGGCCAAGCTGCTAACATATACACAAAAAATATTTTTTGTGACGTTCAAGCTGAGCTAATCGGAATTGCGGATTGCATAAATCAACGTTACGAAGATCAGCCCGATGGTTTTGTTAAGTTTTACATAAATGATTTCCAGTAGCCTTGTACATCCTTATTTGAGGTAAACAATGGCGTTTTAGTTTTTTATATGGTGTTTTCTATACATGGCGTTCATCATATTCTATTATAACATTTAATTTGTTTTTTTTATCCAGTTTTTGGTTTTTAATTTGTTTAATACAAACATTCTCTGCATGGCGTTATAAAGATAGTGTTTTTGGCATTTTTCAGGTAATGTACCGTATGTCTGATTGCACATGCAGTTGCTCATGCAGGCATTTTGAGCAGTTTGGTTTGCTATGTAGACATATATTTTATGTTTTGAGAAGTTTGGACATTAGGGAATTTCCAAAACAATACATTTTGAATAGATGGCGTAAAGAGGCTTCCCCAAACTACTCTTCCGAATACTCAATTAGTCGTGAATATATGACCGAGCTTGATCCCGACGTGCAAAGTATGATGCGAGAGATTATTTTTTCAATGGAGTATACTTTGAACCACTTATCTGATAATAAAGAGGAGCTATCTTTATACAAGGATCATGTTCAATCTTATATGAAGAAGGTTCAAGCTATGCAGATTGTTGCTCCTCCTGCTAGTACTAGGGATAGATTTGTAGAGATAACCGGTCAATATAAAAACGACAAGAATCCGATAAGAGTTCCTGTTAGGTATAAATCTAAAAATTCTGGATCTCAGAAGTGCCTGAAATCTAAACAGAAGATAGCAATCGAGAAAAAAAATCAAAGTCGAAACCCGGGGCCAAAGAAAGACAGTGTCAGAATTGCAAAGGCTATGGACACTATGCATCGACATGCAAACAGACCGTAATTAAAAGAAGGTCGACAAGGTTTTCGAGAGCAAGTGAAGAGTAGTTTGGCATTTTGTATTTTTCATTATTATAGAACACACACAGATTTGAGTTTGGTGTTTTGCATCTCTTATACATCATTTTTTCCATCTTTTTTTCTACTTATTTGTTCATAACATGTTACTTCAAAGTTACATAACAAACAATATAAAATCGGACAAGCCGCCACTAATAAAAGTACCTTAAACCTCTAATTTTGGTCATGCTAAACTCAATAATGTTTTGCTGAACGAGATGGACAACATTATTAATCCTCAGTTAAGAAAGATGTCTAACAATGTTGTCCACCCCATTCAGCTAAACTTTATTGAGAACAAAACTGAATCTCCGATAAATGACGTTTTGCAATTTTGTGGTTTTTATATGTTTTGGCGTTTATATTGACGATAGAATCAATAAGATTTTGCTTAATGAGATGGACAATATCCCCATATAAGGATTTTGCCCATCACATTGAGTGAAAGTTTACTAAGAAAATAGTGTATCTCAAAGAAACGTCGATTGGAATCTTTGATGTTTGGGTTTTTTGGCGTTTCTAAGATTAATGGTATGTAGTAAAATATCGTGTTTTGGGTTTGGTGTGGTTATTGGAAGCTGAGTTGTTGTTTATGTAGGACGTTTTTTACGTGTATTTTAGGGGTGATTTTATTATAATAAATGCTAGTAATTAAGTTTCGTCGTTTTAGTTACTGTTTGTTCAGACTTTATCGTTTTAAAACAAAGTTTGGCGTTTTTATATATAATGGAGTTTAGATTAGGATGATGGTGTGCTTTGTATTTTAAGGCGGGAATTTAATGGCGTTTTATTAATGAGTTTTGGCATTTTGTGTAGAGAAGTCAAAAGACTTTTTTACCCTTAATGAAGCGCTTCCATGTAATAAAATTGATGTTATTTACGAAAACACCGCCGCGCCATCTAGTCCATAGATTGTTTTGATCTGACGATCCATAACCGTTCTCACTGTTCTCACACTTTTCACCGTTTTCTCTCTCTCTCTCTCTCTCTCTCTCTCTCTATATATATATATATATATATATATATATATATATACATAGGGGAAGGATCATGAGAAAACTAGTTTAAATGAGAAAACCAAAAAACTAACTAAAAAAGCCTAAAAAACATATCAATTTTTTTTACAATTTTTTTATAAAAAAAAAATCACTACTTTTGATGTATGGAAAAAAATTTCAAAAAAAAAAAAATTGTTGTTGTACTGCACATGTGCACTAATACGGAAAGCTTAAACCACTTAACCCACCCCCCACCGACACCCCCCAAAAACCTAAACCCCCCACCCCAACCCCCCCCCCCCAAAAAAAAAAAAAACCTAAACCCCCCCACCCCCTCCCGAAAACCTAAAACTAAACCCTAAACATAAACCGCAAAAAAAACTTAACCCCCCCCCACCCGCACCCCCCAAAAACCTAACCCCCTCCCCCCCCCCCCCCCCCCCCCCACACACACACACACAAAAACCTAATCCTAAACCTCAAAAAAACTAATCCTAAAAGCTAAACTAGACTCAAAAAGCTAATTTTAAGCATGTAACGCACATGTGTAGTACGGATATAATGCACATGTGCCGTACAAGTTTTTTTTTTTTAATTTTTTTATATATAAAAAATATCAATTTTTTATAAAAAAATTGTAAAAAAAAATTGGTATGTTTTTTTGTTTTTTTAGGCTTTTTTAGTTACTTTTCTAGTTTTCTTATTTAAATGTAGTTTTCTCATGATCCTCTCTCTCTCTCTGTCTCTCTCTCTCTCTCTCTATATATATATATATAGTGTAAGGTTCATTTGAGAACCACCCTTAATGCGAGAACCAATGTGAACACAAAAAAAATACCTAAAAAAATCCGTAAAACCCACTAATTTTTTTTTAATATTTTTCTAATAAAAATCGCTATATTTTGTTACAAAAAAAAACGTTTTTTTCGAGTAACAGTTATGGATGCACATATGCATATGTATCATTTTCTTGGACAAATTCCATAATATATTACCAGTAGTAGAAAAATGTACTTTCATTTACACTACCATATATAATTCACTACTTTTTACATTACCAATATTAGAAATGCACATATGCATCTATATGTATCAACATGAAATAAGGTGTTTTGGTACAAAAAGTTTGTGATTTTAAATGATGAAGTAGGCCCATATACATGTGTTTTGGTTAGTTATATCAAGTGGTTGATAGTTTGATTATATTTGTCACTTTATGATGTAATATGTTGTTTGGATGGTATAAAGATAGTTGATGTACATATAATAAAGTGAAATATTGGTAATAATATTGTATTATGGATGGTAAAAAGCAATGGTATTGTATTACGAATGGTAGGAGGAAATGGTAGTGTAGTTTGGATGGTATGATAGATGAAAGGGGATGTGTATTCAAAGTGGTGTACTAAAACACGTTATAACATGTTACTAAAACACGTTATAACATGTTCATATATATAGATGCACATGTGCATTTCTGGTGTTGTTAATATTATAACAAGTTCATACATATAGATGCACATGTGAATTTCTATTATTGTTAATGTAAAAAGTAGTGTATTATGAATGATAGTGTAAATGAAAGTGCAATTGTCTGATATTTGTAATGAATTACGGAATTTGTAAAAGAAACGATACAAATGCACATGTGCATGGATAACTATTACTCGAATTTTTTAAATTTTTTTTTATTATTGACGAAATATAGCGATTTTTTCCAAAAAAAGATAGTAAAATTTTTTTTTTGGGTGTCTTTTAGATGTTTTTAGGTATTTTTTGGTTGTGTTCACATTGGTTCTCGCAATAAAGGGTGGTTCCTAACGGATCCTTCTCCTATATATTTATAGTGGGAGTTGGCTAGAAAGCCTAAGTTTCCTAGAAAGTCTAGGAAGCAATAGGGAGGTGACACGTGTCTTTTAGTTTTTTTATTCAAAAGGGCATGATGGTAATTTGATTATTATTTTAATTTTGGAATATTATATTTCCTAAACTAACTATCCAGAATTTTATGGAAACTTATATCTCTTTGGCATTCTTGATTACGGTTAGCAACATTAACTATATCATGAGGCAGGTGTAAACCAACGATTGCCCATGATTCCTCAAATCCACAAGAACCATCTTCCAATCTACAGTTCACATTACCCAAACAATTAATAATATAATATGAAATATCCACCTGTTGTTGTTATATTGAATTACATGTGAGAGAATAAGCTAAATTGCGAGAAAAGGATCTCCAATTTCTGGCGGAACCGATTAGTCCATGAAGAACAAACGCAGAATAATCGGGTGTGGGTTATCATAAAGAATTCCGTGTAAATGTTTATATCTTTGTTTTGTTTTATCGGTTACTAGTTTCATCACAATGTGTTTTATCATTTACTGGTTGATGTTATTTTTGGCATTCTTGATGTTGTGTTTTATCAGTTACTGGTTGATATGATTTTTGGCATTCTTGATGTTGTGTTTTATCAATTACCGGTTTCATCACAGTGTGTTATACCACTTATGATTCATGAATCATGTTCTCTTGTATTTTATCTACTGTTTCATCACAATGTGTTTTATCAGCTACTGGTTGATGTGATTTTGGCATTCTTGATGTTGTGTTTTATCATATACTTGTTTCATCACAATGTGTTTTATCAGTTTATGGTTTTAGTTACTGTTTCATCACATTGTGTTTTATCAGTTACTGGTTGATATATTTTTGGCATGCTTGATGTTGTGTTTTAGCAGTTACTGGTTTCATCACAATGTGTTTTATCAGTATGGTTTCAGTTACTGTTTCATCACATTGTGTTTTAGCAGTCAGTCACTAATTCGTCACATTGTGTTTTATCACTAAAACACACTACGATGAACACATGTAGATCTGATTTATCGTTATTTTTAGTATGATTTGGTGTTTTCAAATGTGTGGGATTAGAGAGAGAGAAAAAAATGCTATTTTTCGAAGGTGGTTTTATATTGGTAGTTATTTCCTTATTTAAAACAACTTAAGTGACACATTTACCCCCAATCAATTAAATTAGCCTATTTTAAAGACACGTATATTACAAAAATGCCACCAAAATGATCTCAACCATTAAACACATTCATCTGATGTCCCAGATCGCTTCCTACACTTTCTAGGAAAAACACACTTTCCGCAGGATGCCCACTATATATATAGTGGGGATGATCTTCTCCCTATATATATAGGGAGAAGATCATGCGAGAACCACCTCTTATTGCGAGAACCAATGTGAACACAACCAAAAATGCCTAAAAATAGCTAAAAAGCACAAAAAAAAAATTTTTTTAATATTTTTTATATAAAAATCGCTACTTTTCGAAGCCAAAAAAAAATTTTAAATTTTTTTAAAAAATTTTTTTTTGCCACTAAAAGTGGCGATTTGAGCATAAAAAATATTTAAAAAAAAATTTAGATTTTTTTTTATATTTTTTAGATTTTTTTAGGTTTTCTGTGGGTTTAGTTTTTAGCATTTTAGCTTGGGGGGGGGGGGGTTTAGGTTTTTGGGGGGGTGGGGGAGGGGGGTTTAGGTTTTTTTTGGGGGGGGGGGGGGGGTGGGGGTTAGGTTTTTTTTAGCTATTTTAGGTTGTGTTCACATTGGTTCTCGCGGTTCTCGCAATAAGGGTGGTTCTCGCATGAACTCCTCCCTATATATATATATATATATATTGATTCTATAAATTTTATAAATTTGTAAATTTTATTTTGGTTTTCTTTAGTAAATTATATTTAATACATGGGTAAAAAAACTAAAGTACCTTTATCTTATCAACTGAAAAATTTGACGATCGTTCATGGAAAGGACATAACTTGCAAGCTTTTCTCTGACAAAAAGTACGATTTCTGACAATTTTTTAAGCTAAATAGGAGCTAAAAATCTATGTAGACATAAAGGATGATAAATGTAATTTCTCTAAAAATATTCCTACACAGTTGAAAAAAAAATGTTTTGCCAATTATATATGTTAACAAGTTACATTATATTTTATTCAACCCGTGTAATACACGAGTTTCTTCAACCTATGCAATACAAAAGGTTTTTGTAAAAGACATGATTTTTTTATTATTCAATATAAGGTAATTGAATTTATAATCTCAACTTTAACATTTTAGGAAAATTGAATTTTAATAATATCAACTTTAACATATTGTCTGACAACGGTTCCAACTAAGGAAATATTGTGTGATAGTCACAACTTAATCCTATTTTCTATCAACGCTCCCATACTAACTAAAAGTTAACTTGGTTAGTTTTTGCTGAGTTGGACATCTTATGTTGCAAAAAAGTCGAAGTTTCCCTGACGTGAATTGCTTAAGTGGCAAATACATTGTTTTGATGACGTGAACTGCTTATGTGCAGATGTAGCTGTCGTGGCAAATACCAATACTAGTAAAGGTAAGTAATGTCGTATACACAGGGAATTTATGGTCAGTGTAGAAAAATTTAACTAAGAACTGCTATTATCTAATTGTTTGGGGTTTGTTTGTTTGTTTGTTTTAGAAATGAATACAATTTGTGACGAAAAGTGTTATCAGAGTGAGAAGAAACAACCCTCACCTGGAATACCGATTGCCCGTTGAACACAAAACTTGTTTAACACCACATATATATGGCCATGGAATTAATGACTTTGATTAATTATTAGGGACAATTTTTAAATACAACATAACAGTCCGTTTGATTATACCAATTACACAGCAATTTACCAACCCGCTAACGATCCAAGGAAATCATCGATACGCTTGATAAACAACAAACAATACAAAATAATAAATGTTCCACAAAGATCAACACAAGTTGTCAAGAGTACTAGTTACAAGAATCAGAAAAAAAAAGTTTAATGTGAAAAACCTAGCAATCGATCATCCGTGGGAAGTCACGAAGAGTTTAGCCTCGCATATTTATCATCACAGCTTCAGATCTTGATTCAGAATGATCTTGCATGAAGAAATCGTAAGGAAGTTATGTTGGAACCCTACAATCGCCCTTATGCAGCCTCTCGATCGTCTCAGGGTGAATAATTGTGAATTAACTTAGTCCCCAAGCTTAATTAGGTGAAAACCTAATTTTTCCCAATTTTGCACTCCCCCGCACTGTCACACCCCAACCGATGGTGGACAAATTGCTCAAAACATCATAACACTATGTGATAATATAATTAAACATTCAATTTCATTGAAATACTAAAATTGTCATACAAAATTTCAAATAAAGAACATTGTTTCATAGCATAACATCAAAATAACAAATTAATCTAGGTGTGTATCTAAGTCCACCTAAATCTTGTTTCTTCTCAAAACATCATCTCGTCTATCAACCTGCAACATGTATTAAAATATATCAATAAAAAGTTGGCGAGTATACAAGTTTTCATATGTAGCATAATATAGATTAAAAAGTTTAACGAGCTCATATCCAACATGAATAACCGATATGAAAGCTACTAATATGCTGAAACGGTGTACTATATGTTCAAACCCAAGTATACAACACGTTAATTTTTCCTATCCCAAAGAATAATGGGAGGTTAACATGTTTAACTTAACAATACCCAAAGACTAATGGGCGGTGCGTTAATCATATAGCGCTATAATTGTTAAGGTAGGCTAGCAAAGTTAATGAGCATATATCAACACAAATAGTTTACATATCATACAAGTCTAACAAGCATCATATAGTTTCATGTTAAGCATGGATAGAGATTAAAATAGTTTAAGTGTTTCGTGATTTGTTTAACATACATGTTGCACCCAAAGTGTAAAAAGGAAAATGGGATCGAGTATACTCATGGTTTTGCAAGCTTTCCACTTGATAATCCCGCGAGTGTTGGTTGATTAGAATGGAACATCGTGTCCTTCTACACGAAGAAACATAGGTGTGTGAGTATTGGATGTTAACGGAGGAGTAAAGATTCAGAGTTTAAATTTCATGAAAGTATACATATGAGAAAGTAATCACCTCGCACACATAATACTTGGTATTGACACTACGAAACTCAAAAGAGTTAGAATGTTTTCATGGGTCAAAATGCCCATTAGAATCGTAACAAGTATCATGGTCTTAGATGATGTAACTTAACACTTGACAAATAACCACTAGGCTATCATCAAGGGTTTGGTTACTTAGATATTATATAGGTTATATAGTATATCATTATTTCATATAAGTCAAGCATGAGGTAGGAGGATAAATCCTCCATTTAGGAACCTCTTTTGTATTTCACATAAGTCATGCATGAGGTAGGAAAGACAAGTCTTCCATTTAGGAACCTCTTTAGTGTCCACCACTACACATGTTGTCATAGACAACAAGGATGGTCATGAACATACAATAATGAAATAACTACAACTAATCTAAGAAAACATCAAGTGATGTGTGGATTTTCAAGTAGGATAGCCCAAGCTAAACTTATAATCACACAAAATCTTCAAGCTTCAAGCTTGTTTATCACTTGTGGGTTAAAACCCTATCAAAACAGAATGTTTATGAGGATTAAACCTCTGGATTTACATGTCACAACCTTGTTTTTAAGCCCAACTAACCATAGATTTGATTATGAGCATAAGGACATAGGAATGTGATGAGATAACTCAAGTTCAAGCAAGTTTAACAAAAGTTTAATCAAAACAGAAAGTTTATTGCACTTTGGAGCCTTATATGGTGATGTTCCAGCCTTGGTTTTCCATGGAAAACCTGTGGAAACATACCTAAGGTTGTTCCAAGTGTTTAGAAATAAGAATCAAAGAAAAAGATGAAGGAATGAAGAAGTTATGCTCAATTAAGCAAGTTATGATGAATCTGTCCTAGCTTCTGATATCAGTTGATTGAGTGTGTTTGAGAGTGAGTTTAGAGAGTTTGCAAAGTGAAAAGGTGTGGAGGATGCTTGGGTTTTTATAAGGAAGCATTAGGTTAAGTTAGTTGAGTGTAATTAATGGAGAAAACACAAAACAAACCAACAAAAACACACATTTTGGCCAATCCCGTAACCGGCTGATGTTTTCTGCAGATCCGAGTCCGTCGCGGGCCGCGACTCAGAGAGGGAGATGGCTTCGAGGGCCGCGAGCTCAAGCCAGGTCATGTTTTTGTTGTTTTTTGACACTTTTACCCCTTGAGCTTTCATATAATTGATGTTTTAAGTAGATTCAAGGTTATTTTAAGAATAAGAACCATTCTTAAAGGCATGTAATGTAAGTAAATCATGAAAGTAAATATAGAACAAGTATAGGCTAGTATGTTTGTCGAGAATACGTATCTTGTTTGCGTAAATTAAGAGTATAAGTCACATGTTTGTAAGTTTAACGTGTTTAGCACAAATTATGAATAAAGTGTCGTATGTTTAATAAATTTGAACGTATGAACATGTATGAAACGTGTATAACATGAATGTAAAGAAAATACGAATTTCATTATGATCCGAGTCTTGGATTTTACAACGATTACAACAAAAAGACGATTACAAGAATACAAGACATCCAAAAATAGAAATACAAACGACGGTTTCTAATTATGGAAAGTATGAAAGAGCAGGGCGTTACAGTCTCCCCTCCTTTAGGAAATTTCGTCCCAAAATTTAGGAAGAAGTACCGAAGAGTTGCAGATACTTGGTCTTCATATCACTTTCGAGTTCCCAAGTAAATTCAGCGCCACGTTTTCTTTCCC
This sequence comes from Helianthus tuberosus, assembly GCA_030545235.1. NCBI lineage: Eukaryota > Viridiplantae > Streptophyta > Magnoliopsida > Asterales > Asteraceae > Helianthus > Helianthus tuberosus. The sequence goes on from CM060398.1 coordinate 109,782,384, forward strand.
ATCGAACCTTAACGATAGGAATTTGACTGCGTCTCAGTTTCTTGACTCCTCGGTCCATGATTTCGAAGGGGTTTTTCCACAAAATGCAAAGTGTCATTGATTTGGAGATCTTCGAGAGGAACTTGAAGTCCTTCTTCAGCTAGACACTTCTTGAGATTCGAGACATGAAAAGTTGGATGAACGTTGTAGAGTTCTTGAGGTAAATTGAGTCGATATGCCACCTTGTCAATCCTCTTGAATATCTTGAAAGGACCAACATAGTGAGGGGCAAGTTTTCCCTTTTTACCAAAACAAACTACTCCTTTCCAAGGAGATACTTTGAGTAGTACATGATCACCAACGTTAAACTCCAAGGGTTTACGTCTCTTGTCGGCATAGCTGTTTTGTCGAATTCTAGCCTTGAGTAAGTTGTCATGGATTTGAAGAATCTTTTTAGTTGTTTCTTGTATGAGCTCAGGGCCAGTAACTTGTTTGTCACCAATCTCATGCCAGCTAATAGGAGATCGGCACTTGCGACCATACAATGCCTCAAAAGGAGCCATTTAAATACTAGAGTGGTAGCTATTGTTGTACGAGAACTCGATCAGTGGTAATTGCACATTCGAACTACCACCAAAGTCATAAACGCAAGAACGGAGCATGTCTTCTGGGGTATGGAAAGTACGTTCAGTTTGTCCATCCGTTTGAGGATGAAAGGTTGTATGGAGATTCAAATGAGAACCCATAGCGGACTGGAAAGTTTGTATAACAACCCTCCTAAAATTATTAGAACACCCTTATACGCCCTAAAATACACCTCGTATACGAAAACCGGTCCCAAAATACCTTTATATAATTAAAAATCAAATAAAAACAATAGAATAAGTCTATCGCGGGGTGCGACAGACCGTGTTAGATTCTTCGCGGGCCGCGAGCGAGGGGGACAAGCGGCGTAACATGAAGCCGCCATGTGTCCTGCCATGCGTCGAACCTACCCCATGACTGCCCGAGGCTAGGGCCTACGACATTTAGCTCGCGGGGCGCGAAGGCCCCTTTGTTCTCTTTCGCAGGCCGCGAGGCAGTCAAGACCAGGCCCTATAAATTGGAACGATCGGCTTTCATTTTCCGTCTCTCACAATTCGAATTTCCCTCTCAATTCTGATAGTATAAGTAATTCCCGGGCATTATACCCCCTAATTAGCGAAGCTCTGCCTCGTTGTAAGTATTTTAACCCCCGGTTATGTATTAGATACGCTGCCCGATTGATATAGTGCTCCGTAACGCATGTCGACGCTCTGCCTGACTCAGTCGTTGGAGTTTCTGTCTTGGGGAGGGTATAACTAATGTAAATTTGGGTTATTATACTAACGAGTGTGCATTGTTTAAATTTGATAGATTATAATCAGGAAGTCATAGGGAAAACCTAAAATAGCAATGTGAGTTAATCCTTCTTTTTGTAAACTGTTTTTACAAAACCTCAAATGTTTTAAATTATAATTAACAGTGATTGAGTATTTGTAAATCTACAATTATCGTCGGTATGTTGGGATTTTGTATACATAACTTGTTACTACACTGTGAGTAGTAACATTACCACAAGTCAGGATTGACAGTACCATGGGTGGTAATTAAAGTAGATATAAACAAATATAATTACTTGATTGCCCCCAATGTTGTAAACTGATAAAACTTGTTTTGATTAAACTGGGATTCACTCGCCACTATTTCTTGCTGATAAAATGTTTTTAAACGTGTTTCATGTAACAAAATGTGAAAGCCAAATAGAAGCTAGCTGGACAGCACTGAAGGCTTGGAAAAGTGGCTATAAAAGTTACCTAAATAAAAAGTTTTATTTCAATAAATTAGGGTTTATCCCTATAAACATGTTTGTAATGGAAACTTGGGTTTTATCCCAATGTATTTATTATTATAAAAATGTGGTGTTTTACTTTGATAAAATGTTTCCTAACTACGGTCCTGATATAAATTCCGCTGCCAAATAATGATAAACACCGATACCACCATCTCTGAGTAGGCCGCGGCCGCCCGCCTCTCGGGGCAGGGGTCGGGGGTTACGACAGAAGGTGGTATCAGAGCTACAGCCACTGATTTCAGCCACAGAAGTGTTCTGCTGACACCAAAATTTTACTTTTTATGTTAGGAAATAACCTACGGGATTACGTGCATATTTTATTGTTTTGTGTTATTTGACAATTTGTTAGTTTACAGTATGAGTGATCAAGGGCAATCGAATGCTTATCGTCAACTGTCTAGTTCTCCTAAGGATGAAGGAACTTCTTCCCAGCCTACCCCCTCGGGGTACTCAGCTGACACAGAAGAGGGGATCTTTATATTTAAGGCACAGTCCGAAGAACCATTCACTACCAAAAAGAGAGGATGGTTCAGTCGGGGAGCACATGAGCATAGGAAAAGAATGAGGAAATTGCAGCAACATCGGGCCTTAGCAGCAACAAATAGAGAAATGAATGCCTAAACTCAGGATATACTCAATAGGAGATTAGCTAATTTTCACATATTAGCTACCACTGCCGCAGACCCAAATTTAGAACAACTCATTGCACCACAGCCGTTACCACTATTTCCAACTCAACCTATGGAAATTAAACTTAACCCAGTAGACCAGATTCCAGCACCCGCAGTTGACCCAAATGAAATACCTAGAGTTCCAGCGCCCAATCCCTTAGCTTATGATCCATGGAATGACGACTATAGGGATTACTGAGAACTCTACCCACCGGAGGAACCCATACAAAAGCCAGTAGCACCCTACCTAAACCTTGACCCTCTAGATCCGTATTGGGATAATGACCAGTATATTCGGAAAATCCTAGAGAACCCATACCCATACGAAGAACCGATGCCCCAGTTCCCTGACCCGATACCAGCACCAGCACCACCCATGAGTACTAAAAATGTGCAGGAACTCCGTACCTTTGGTGAGGAGTTATTAGATGAAAGTGAAAGAATCAGGAAAATAGGAGAGATGCTCGTTTGGAAATATGACGAGCGCAACATGCAGTATTGGATGAACCCCCACTAGTAGTAATAATAATAATAATAGAATATACATACATATATATATATATATATATATATATATATATATAGATAAAAACAACTAAGATAGATAATCCAATAGCTACTGATGCATACTAGTATTACTAGTATTGTATTTTAAATTCCAGTTGCAGTTTGTAATAGATATAGATACCTATAAAATAGAGTAAATGACTCAATGCACGACGATTTTGATCAATGTGTTTGTTGTATTAACTCCTGTTTTGTGATATTTATATGTGGTAAATGTTTATAATTCATATGGACAACGAAATGAATCAAGAAAACCCGAATAACGATAATAACAGGAACCAAGTTGTGACAACTGTCAAATTTGCATGCATCCGTACAATTATTAAATAATGATTAGTGTTTAATGACTGTGCTAAATTCCAATTAAATGCTTGAATTGCTTTCTAATCATTATCATTATTTATACATGTGCATCATATATTGCAAATGACATAACATTACTGCATGCAAACTTTATTAATTCAAATGATGCATGAAACAAAGCTAGCACAATTATCAGACAAAATCAGAGAAATGCTGACGAAGTTCAGAACATAGACAGACATAGTATTGAGATACAGAATGGGCCAGAGACCAAGAGTTACACTAGTATAGTGTGTAGGAAAGTAAGGATCACAAAACTGCCTTCCTAGAGATAGTTTAAGTGCTGAAAAGTGCCTAAAACTCACATAAACTGCAGAATTCAGCAAAATTCAGCATTTAAACAATCTAATATCATGCGGAAATATGGTTAAATGGTCCTGAATACTTTCCTAAGTGTCGGGAATCAAAAGTGTCATAAAAAGTAAAATAAAGCACACTAAACTGCGTAGTTTAGCACCTTAACGAACCGGTAACCAACCGAACAACCGGACAATACCCGAAACAGCAAATTTACACTAGAAGCACTGTTTTAACATTACCAAGCTAGTTATGGTCCCCGAAACTTCATAAAACACCATACAAATATCTAATGACTAAATCCTAACTAATACTTGGATTTTAACCTAACAAACTAACTAATAGTTCATGCCTACACCTAGACCCCCCCCCCCCCCCACCTAGTGGATGGCCCAACACATGGCCCCACTTGGGATTTTATTTTAATTTTATAATTGATCTTGTTGGCTTATTTTAAACATAAAAACCATTGGAAATCACCTAAGTTTGGTTATAAGTAAGGCACTTTAGTAACATAACTTCATTCTTACACCTACTAACACACACAAAACTCTCCTTTTTCCTTGCTTACTCATGGCCAAGAACACCCACATACCTCCACCATTTTTCATCCATCTTCCATCCATTCCACATATGTACAAAGGTGTAAGAAGGTGTATTAGGAAGCTTGAAGCTTTCGAAAGTTGAAGTACCTTCACCGTTTGCTTTTATCCACTTGTTTTCTCCTCTTGATCATCCCTAGCCTTGTGCTAGTGGTAAGCACCATGATCTTGCTAGTTTACTTCTATTTTAAGTGGTTAAAAGACATTACATAATGTTGATCATGAAAAACACTAAGAAACACAAGAAGTAAACTTGAACATAAGCTTAAAATATGAAGAAATCTTGATGAATATGAGTTGTTATGCTTGATGATTGTTGATTGTTTGTGAAAATGATGTTGATCATCATATGACCTTGCTAGATCATGATTAAAAACATAATCTAGCAAGATGAGATGATGAACATGTTAGAGATTAATGGATCATCCACACAAAGATCATGAACTTGAAAGAATAAAGTTGTTTCTTGTTAAGAAATGCTTAAAGAAAGTTGTTAATCATGTACATCTAAATATTTCAAGTATGATTTCTCAAGAAACCAAGTTAAAAATACAAGTTTTATTTAATCTTGATTCTTACTTAAACAAACCTTATTTTTGGTGGATGAACAAGTGTAGAAACACTTGTGAAACAAGAAAATTTCATAAAGAAACATTTTTAGAAATTGTGACAAGAAGTTGTAAACACCTAACTTCTTTAAAAATGAGGTTTTTAAAGAACTAATCACAATTTAAAGGATAACAAGGCTTACTAATAACACTAGTAAGATCCGACAAATTTTCACAAATATTCAAGTTCATGAAGTAGTAGATTATACTTGTTTTTGGCAAAGATGGTAAGTGTAAGTTGTTTATTGTTGAGTGTGGATTGATTGTGATGATTTTACAAAAGAAAATGATATACTTAAAAGCATGAAAACCTCCATTTTTAGGGGAAACTATGGCAAAATTTTCTAAAAATTTAAACACTTAGAAATATATTTATAAACATGCACTTACAAGTGTATTTTCAACAATAAATTGTTACATAAACTTTGCCATAATGTTTGGTTACAAAAATATAAATATTGGAGGTTGGTTTTTATAAAGAAAAGTGACTAAATATGTATGTAGGAAATATATATTTAGAAGACACCATGTGTGTGATTATTTGTATATTTTGTGTATTAGTTATATTATTTTAGGACATGAAATAATATAACACATCAACATACCAAGGATTACAATCCAAAATATTACCAAAATTCCAAGGAATAAATATACAAATTATACACAAAATATTGACGAAACCAAACTATGGAATAAGACTTACGAAATATGCCGGAAATTTATTCACAAAGTATATTTTGGTAAATAACATTTTGGACACCAAGGAAGTAAAAATATGATTTTTACAATTACTATAAGAATATATCATATTTTTTACAAGGAAAAATATATTACTTTTGGCAAGTATGGAATATATATATATTTTTCTTGGAATTATTAGTAGATGTATTATTTTTGGGAGAAAATATACATTTCTTAAACAAACATGAAATACGATATTTTTGGGTGAAGAATATATATTCTCAAATAAATATGAGATATAACATTTTTGGAGAAAAATAAGTTTATATATACATTTTCTAAGTTAAACTTGAAAATATATTATTCTCGGAACTTATAAGAAAATACAAATATTTTCGCCAAAAGAAAAATTATAAATAAAATTTCTAAATAATATTTATTACAATATGTATTTTGGAAATATATATTGGTGAACTTTCATTAAAGATAATATTCCGGAAAAATTAATACGAAATTAAGTATAAGAATACTTAATGAATACAATAAAGATACGTATTTTCGTACGTATAAATACACTCCGGAATACGAAACCGTTACATGGCAAAAATATACAAGAATGAGAATACGAATACAAATACTCCCATCCTTGGGAAGGATATTCATGTACAAATACAAAAGTGTAATAAGTTAAAAGTATGCTATTTTAACAATTATTCCAAAAATGTAATAAGTATAATTTAAGTTAAAATATTTATTATTTTAACAAATAATTATATCACTTGGAATAACATTGATGACACAAACTAACGTAACTCAGGACAATAATTAAGACGAAGGTTAAGGCATGACCTACCCGTCTAATGGACCGTAGTACGCATGTAGGTAGTCGTGTGTTCTAGAGGAAGCTTTCAGTTACATTGGATACAAGGAACGCAAAACTGTTAGTCCATGTCCCCCTTTTCTTTAAACTATTTTGTTTTATAACTTCGGGGGTGAAGTACATGTTACAGAATGCTTACAAACAATTACAAATGGTATGGTTAGCTAAGGAAAATACTTTTAGATCATGTGAAAGGGTAGGCGCACTCTTAAGACCATTAATCCTCATTTTAGGACCGAGGGGCATGAGTGATAGATCTATTTGGGTGTAGCGAGCCAACGCCCATGTGGACCAGGGTGGCCCATGAGGTGACTATGTCTTACAGCCGGAAGCCCGGTACAAATCTACTAGGTTTGAGCCTTCCTACGCCATTTCACACATGTTAATGTATTAGCTACACATTAATTGATCTGTTCCTTGTTGCTTCATACCAGTTTACAAATACATAAATACAAACATACTTACTAATGTTTTCAAGGAAGATTCAAGCACACATATAAATCACATGAACTCGCTCAACTTTTCTTGATGTTTTCAAAATACATGTATTTCAGGAAATTAAGAATGGATCTGGCAGGCATTGAAGTTTCAAGTGTTTTTTGGAATAAAAGATGTCATCCGATGTCGAATGGTTTAGAGTGTGTGTCCTATCCTGGATAGGACGCATGTCTCAAATCCTAGTTTTCATTAGAGTCTTTTGGAAAGTCCTTATGGTACTTAAAACCTGCTGGCGTTGTATTCTGAATACGAAGTCTGTGTTTTGTGGGATTAAAACAGAGATTGTTGTAATGTTTCAAAACTTAATCAATGGATGAACATATTGGATTTATCATATAGTTGTTGGTTATGGTTGAATGCAATGATATTAAGCAAGTCACACCAAATCACGCTTCCGCAAAAGTCAGGGTGTGACACAAGTAGATAACAGTGCTATCCAACACATAGTTGCACAAGGGATTATAGATGCTATGCCATATATTATCAAAACGGTTAAGGAAGCAGAAAATAATAAAAGTAACAGTGGAAGTAAACGACTACCTACTGAACCCAGTCACAGAGTAAACAATGGACCACTACTTCAATTGCCAATTCCAAAAAGAAGAAGAACTATGTCTTATGGTTGTTCTTACAAAGAATTCTGGTCTTGTAAACCAATAGAATTCTCTGGCAATGAAGGAGCCATTGCAGCTCTACGCTGGATAGAAAAGACTAAGGCAGTCTTAAAGATAAGCAAGTGTGCAGAGGAAGATAAAATCATGTTTGTTTCCAATCTATTTAAGAATGCAGCTCTAGAATGGTGGAACACTATTCTCCAGTCTAGGGGAAGTGATAGAGCCTATAATATGGAATGTAATGAGTTTAAGAACACGGTTGAAAGTAAATTCTGTCCTCCCAATGAAAAGGAACAGATAGCTAATAAGTTCTTAAATCTTAGAATGATACACTACCGTATTCTTCGAATATGCTAGAATAGTGCCAACCCTAGCTTCATCAGAACCAGTATTAATCTCCCGTTACATTTGGGGATTAATCAGTGAGATTAGACATGTAGTCAAGGCAGTTAGACTCCAAACCAAAGAAGAAGCTGTAGAACTAGCAAATACCTTGACTGATGAACTGGTACGTATACAAGAAGAAAACCAAAGGAAAAACCTAGCCCAAAGGCTCACCAAGGAATTTCGCTACGGTAATTCTAACCGTGGGAAAAATATAGGTTCTACCTCTACACCTTACTGTAAAGCCTGCAAGAAGAAGCATTCAGGAAGATGCTCCACCTACAACAATTTCTGCAAAGTACCAGGACACAAGGAAGAAGACTGTAGAAAGAAACCCAGCAATGGAGTATGCTTCAACTGTGGAGAAAAGGGGCATATTAAGCCAAATTGTCCGAAACTAGCTCCAGCCATGAACAACAAGACTACTAAGAATGCTAGGGCATTTGTTCTGACAGCCGAAGAAGCAAAGATGATTCCGAACGTGATTGCAGGTACGTTTTTAGTTAATGATGTTTTTGCTAAAGTATTATTTGACTCTGGTGCGAACCAAAGTTTTATTAATACTTCATTTTGCAAACTTCTCAATCAACCATTAACTAAACTCCAACAAGAATGTCTAGTAGAGACAGCAAATGGAGAATCCATTAAGATTACTGAAATCTTCCAGGGAGCAAGAATAGAAATTTTAAACCATAATTTTATTGCAAATATTTACCCAATGAGTCTGGCAGGATTTGATATTGTATTAGAAATGGATTGGTTGATAGCCAATAAAGCCAGTATTCTATGTGATCAAAAGCCAATACAAGTAAATTCACTAAAAGGTGAAAAGATCACAATTAAAGGAGATAAGCCAACTCAATCCATAAAATTCATCTCCGTAATGAAAACAACAAGTTATGCAAGAAAAGGATCACTAGTGTATATGATTTCCATAATCATTAACACTAAAGGAAAAGAATTGAAAGATATTCTCGTAGTATCTCAATTCTCAGATATTTTTCCAGAAGAATTACCAGGACTACCGCTGGACAGGGAAGTCGAATTCATAATTCACCTGCTACCAAGAACAACACCGATTGCCAATGCACCTTACCGTTTGGCACCCACAGAAATGCAAGAACTGAAGAAACAGTTGGATGAACTTTTGGAAAAAGGATTCATACAACCTAGTTCATCACCAAGGGGAGCACCAATCTTGTTTGTCAAGAAAAAGGACGGGTCAATGCGTATGTGCATTAATTACCGAGAATTAAACAAGGTCACGATTAAAAATCGGTACCCATTACCGAGAATCGATGATTTGTTTGATCAATTACAAGGAGCTCGATTCTTTTCTAAAATCGATTTACGCTCAGGATATCATCAATTGAAGGTACAGGAAGAGGACATTCCTAAAACTGCCTTCAGAACAAGGTATGGCCATTATTAATTTACTGTCATGCCATTTGGTCTAACCAATTCCCCAGCCGCATTTATGGACATGATGAACAGAATATGTAAGCCATATCTGGATAAATTCATAATTGTCTTTATAGATGATAATCTCATTTACTCTAAGAGTAAAGAGGAACATGCAACGCACCTACATGCCCTCCTAAGTTTATTAAGAAAAGAAAAGCTTTACGTTAAATTTTCGAAATGTGAATTCTGGTTAGAAGAAGTGCAGTTTCTTGGACATTTAGTTAATCATGAAGGAATTCATGTGGATCCCACAAAGATCGAGGCGATTACTAAATGGAAAACCCCTGAGTCGCCAACGGAGGTTAGAAGTTTTCAAGGACTGGCCGGTTATTATAGACGATTTATCCGAGATTTTTCTAGAATAGCCATTCCTTTAACAAAACTAACCTGTAAATCCGTTAAGTTTGAATGGGGACCAAAACAGGAAGAAGCCTTTAGAATTCTAAAACAAAGACTAACCAACGCACCTTGATGTGCGTTAGGTGTGATAAGTTTTTAATGTATATTTTAAGCCCTTTTTAACACTTTGGCCAAGTTTTAAATTTATAAAACACGATATTTACTAACACTAAACACACATATGGGCAAGTGCACCCATCGTGAGCGTAGTATAGTGTTGGTAAGATACCGAGGTCGTCCAAGGACACAAGTGCTTTTAGTACCGGTTTATCCTCAACGTCTAATCAAATCAAAATTTTAAGAAAATGTTTTAAAAACAAGAAAATAAAACTAACTAAAAATGCGGAAAATAAAAATAAAAACAGATAGACAAGATGAATCACTTGGATCCGACTCGCCTTTAGTGTAACCTTTGATTATTTTCACACTTTTGCACTTTTTAAGAGATTATCTTAGTTATAGTAGTAGGCCCCTCTATTGAAGGTGACGTTACCCTCAACCTAGTAGTTTGAGTCAGCAAGGATACAATCCTAAAGGGTTGGATTATTGAAAGATAATTAATTAAGTTATTAATGCATAATGTGGCAGGCCCCTCTTTTGAAGGTGACATTACCCTCGGCTATGTAGTTTGAGTCAGCAGGGATACAATCCTAAATAGCCGGGTAAAGTTTTAATAGTAGTTTACATATGAGGGGGTCAAGGAGTTCGGACCCCCGCCATCCAATACCAGTGGGTATTGAAGGAGGTCCTACTAAACTTGACCCAGGTCCTTTGAGGATCTATACACTGAACAAGGCAAGACTCTTGCCAAACCATTCCCTTAACCCCCGACCAGGTAGCCAACATATCTCCATATAGACAGTGGAGATATGAATGGTGAAAATCTATTATTTTATATAGACAGTAAAATAATGCCAAGACACCACCGACAAATGATAAGGAAGATGTAACACCCCGAAATCGGGAATTTGGTAATTAAACCATGTTAATAATAATTAACGGGTAAAATACCATTAGTGGTAAAAGTAAACCCGGTGAATATTAGGAATTTAATAAATAAACCTAATATTAAATAAAAAGTGAATAAAAGCTTTTGATGAAATAAAGATTATAAGAGGCCCGATTTAACGGGACTTAAAACAAAACAAAGTAGTATCTTCCCCGAACCCGCTAAGTAAACTAGGAATGTTTAACCTAGTTAAAAAGGGGTAAATATTATTGAAAAAAAGTAAGTTGTGGCCTACTTAATAACTAACTAAACATAAGGGACCAAAATGGAAAACTTGGAAGTTTAGTTATTAAAAAAAAAAGAAACAAAACAAAACAAACACTAAGTGTGTGTTCTGGAATGAACGACCAGGAGAAGCAAAGGGTGCCAAACCCTAGTTCATCGAATAACATCAAATTGGAGGGCTAATCGGGGCTCAAATTCATGAATGAACGCGGATTAATGATCACTTAAGCTAGGGGATCATAAGGTATGTCGAATTCTTGACATTCGTGAAGTTGGAAGATTTGAAGAAACATCATAATCTGTGAATTTTGTGTTAATCATAGAAGTTATGGCTGAACTATGATGTAAACTTGCTTAGGAACAAAACCCTAAGTGTAAATTATACATGTGTTGTCAAGATTTGAATGTCTAGATGACTTACCACACTTAGATAAGTGGGGTTCAAAATTATGATGATGATGATATATGTATGCTTAGAATCATCATATTGAATAGTGGAAGCAAGATACTTGATCAAATTATTAGTTGAGTGTACGTTCATACAAGAATTGAAATGGGTTTTGTATGTTATGATGAAATCGGTAATTTCAAATCATGTAAATAGATTAATGAAATCGTGTTATGCCCTAGTTTATATGAAGAATTTGAATATATTAGGTGTTCGGATGAATGCTTGTGATATGATGAAACGGGTCTCACTTATAGATGAGAACCCTTAGTTCTTGCAAAATGAGTGAATAAATTAGTTTTGATAATTGTTTGAACTAGTTGAAGTGTTGAAAATGCAATGGACTTGGTTAGAACTTTAGTTAAAACGGTGGCCTAAAAATAATGCCACTGGATAATTAATGAAATGCCAAAACTAGTTGTCGAGCTTGAATGTGCATTTATAAGCTAATGGGCGTTTGACTTTTAAAAGTCAAACTGACCTCCAATACGATGAATGATAATGTGATATGAAATGTGTAAGGTGGAATAATCGTATTAAATTATGGTTAATCTAACCACCATGTGAATATTGAATAATAGTTTGGCGCTTAACAAGCTAGGTGGAAGCAAGGGGAGAAAGCGGGTCAAATGAATCAAGTATGAGAAGGAAAAGAGCATAACCGGATGTAAGGTAAGTAAAGATTACAGCTTCTAGAATAGAATACTTACTTGTATAATGGATAGCATTGTGAATAATAAAATGGACATGGTTTTCGCGGACGTTTTGTCAACAAAATAGTTGTTGACAGCAACCAGGTCCGTATTTGCAGAAATTGTTTCGAGGTCTTAAACACTTAGTTTTGACTCAATATTTGGTCATAAGTGGTATAACAATATAAATGATGATTGGTAATTTTTATAAACTTTTTGGAAGTTGTTTAACGTGGTTTTTGCGGACGTTTTGTCAACAAAATAGTTGTTGACAGCAAGCAGGTCCGTACTTGTAGAAATTGTTTCGGGGTCTTACACACTTAGTTTTGACTCAATACTTGGTCAGAAGTTGTATAATAATAAAAATGATGATTGGTAATATTATTTATTGTTAAGTGTTACAAATACAGGCAAGCGGAATGTATGAGCATGTTTTTGCCAAGGTTGGCGAAAGGTAATGCAATGTATTAAAAACGAGTCAATGTTTACCCGTGCCAGGTACGCACAAGGAATGATACTCTCGTGAAGGGTACATGTACCAACCATAATATGGATTATGGTTGGAGGAAATAAGAGTTTTTTTTAGAGTTGATAAAATTATAGTTTTGACATAAATACCCATAACGGGTCAAAAAATTCGGTTTAAGAACCGGAAATTTGAATTCGAAGGAAACAAGAATATTGAATTGGATGGAAATATGTTTATAACTTGTTGTGAAACTGTCAAAACTAACTTTTATGTTAGTTTTGATTTTAGGAATGTCTTATGGAACTCTGGATGAGGATCAAGCAAGAAAGGAGAACCGAACACATGTCTTGAAGCTTCCGCAACGATCTTATTTTGTTCTAGTTTAAAAAGTGGATATTGTAAACACTTGAAATTATATTTTGGAATGTTTTTAAATTATGTAAGAAGTTAACTTGGAAAAGTTTTTGTAAGCTTGCATTTTCGTATAAAATGCGTGTTTAACATTATAATATTGACTAATAGAGACGGGTCTTACAAGTTGGTAATCAAAGCTCAAGGTTAAAAGAATAAAGTGTTCGGTTCGAGGCTTGATCGCAAATCCGGTAAGTATGTGTATGTTAATGGTTTAGCGTGTTAAAGTGTTGTAAACAACACATAGGGTTATCGTGTAATGCACGTTACCCTAATTAAAATGATTGATATAGTTGACGAAATTACGCTCGTTGACGCGTATAGTAGAAAAAGCCCTGTATTATAATACGGACGATTATTGAAGTTGATATTATTGACTCTTGTAAATGTTTTGTTGAAGGACACTTGCATCTAAAGATAGCGGGAGTCTAACAAATTGCGAATTTGACGGAGGAACGGTCCAAAGTACGACAAGTAGAACATGCTCACCAAGGACCTAAATCGCGTAGCGATCGCGAACAAGGCTAATGGCAAGAGAAGCCCGTTAGGGCAAGCATTACCAGGTGCACATTTTAAATTTAATTGCACAAATAGTAATATGCAACAAATACGTAGAGATTGAAAGTTGCATATATAGATAGAAAACTTGGAAAAACCCGAATAGAAAACCTATCCGGGATATTATTTCCAAGAAAAAAAAATAGAGGCGTTACTTACATGGGGTGTAATGTGAAAATTATAAAAAGGTCATGTATACCAGGTATTGATAGCTTACTCTGGCCAAGCAAGTGGTGAGCACGTGGTGCCATGAACTTTTTATGATGGACATGCTTACACCCGATATAGTAAGGACGGGGTGAGTGGGACAAATTAAAAAGTACCCAAATAAATCAAATGAGCAAAATATTTGATAATAATGTAAGCGCACAGCCGGGTGATGGAAGCGTATTACATTAGGATAATGAGCCCGAGTGAGGGGACAAAGATTAATTTAAAATGATTAAGATATGCATTGGGAGGGAGTGTACTTACACTCGAACCCGGAGAATGCAAATATGTAAAACGATTAAGATATGCATTGGGAGGGGGTGTACTTACACTCGAACCCGGAGAGTCCAAACATGCAAAATGATTAAGATATGCATTGGGAGGGAGTGTACTTACACTCGAACCCGGAGAATGCAAATATGTAAAACGATTAAGATATGCATTGGGAGGGGGTGTACTTACACTCGAACCCGGAGAATCCAAACATGTAAAATGATTAAGATATGCATTGGGAGGGGGTGTACTTACACTCGAACCCAGAGATTGCAAATATGTCTCTTAACGGGCCGTTTTTGTAAAACGTCAAACTTGAGGACAAAGTCGGAATATAAAAATGAAGTGAAGTCTTAATGTATACCGGAAGAGTTGCAATAACAACGACTTCGGTAAAACACCCCGGTTGATGGGAAAGGATTTAAATACATGCGTAGACCGAGAAACGAGAACTCGGATGGAAAGTTAAAAGACTCGGGTTTTGGAGTCAACACTAAAAGACAATAAGATTTTTGCAAACATAAATTTTTGATAATTACGTTCAACTATTTTAAAGTGAACGGGTCGAACAAAGAATGAAGTTTTACATTCATAAGTGATGAAGTTTCACACAAACAAGTCAAACGAGATTAATAAAGAATAACTCTTGAAAATGAAAGTAAGCGCAAGCAGAATAATGAAAGCGTGAAATATTAATGAACCTATGTGATAGGTCGTAAAAGAGTATAGAAAGGAAAAACGCAAACCAGTGAAACTGGAGTGTTAAAACACTAAGATAAAGAACCCGGGTAGCGGTTTGAAAGGAAACAGAGGCGTAAACTGAATGACGATAAGAGTGAGACAAACCGACGTGTAAATGACGTGAGAAGTCATAGAGCCAGAAAGATAATCCGAAAGAAAATGGAAGTGGCCTTAGACTACGGTCAAGGTCAAATGAATTTTAAAGGCAAAAATAAATGGTCCCAAACATAACGAGGGGTGCCTTGATGCTATATAAATATATATACATTTCAAGAATGACACTGGTAAAAAGAATGATCTACGGGATCATTATAACCTATGGGTTATAAACATTTTAAAGGTCTACGGGACCAAAATGACCCTCGGGTCATGAATGAAAAGAAAAGAACTATAGAGGCCTCGCCTTAAAAGGTGAAAGCCTAAAGAACTAGCCTACGAGGTCAAGTAAAAGAACCTATGGGTTACTTAGACAAATCGAGGGACCCAGTTGAGAATCCCCGCGTAAAACAAGAACTGTAAAAGAATGAATGCCAAGTTGTCAAAATTGTTTGACATAAATTAAAAATAAAACGTTAAAATATTTTTTTTGATATAAACTTAGATATGACGTGATGTATTCACGGTCAAGGAAAGTAATGTGGAATATAATCACATTGTAGTCCGAGTGTTGGGTAGAAGGCAAGTGGACTAATAAGTCTAGCCAGTAAGACCGGTTAAGGTTAATATTTAAATTAAGAGCTTGTCTAATACGCTATTCATTATAAGATTAGCGTGGAATAAATATAATTAATAAACTTATATGACCAAGTGGTCAAATTGGCGACTCGGTCAAATAAAACAATAAGGGTAAATGCATACAAAACAAAAATGATGGCTCACGAGGTCTTACTAACAAAGAGCATTGATCGCCTACACTAAGCAATCATAAGGCAACACAAGTGAAGTGTTGGGTAGTCAAAGTACGAGCAATGCTCAAAAGATTATCGAGATCAAGTGCATTGAGTTCAAGCTCAATAAACTAAGTAAGAAAGGTTTCAGGGACGAAACCTCTGTAAGGGGGGGGTAGACTTGTAACACCCCGAAATCGGGAATTTGGTAATTAAACCATGTTAATAATAATGAACGGGTAAAATACCGTTAGTGGTAAAAGTAAACCCGGTGAATATTAGGAATTTAATAAATAAACCTAATATTAATTAAAAAGTGAATAAAAGCTTTTGAGGAAATAAAGATTATAAGAGGCCCGATTTAACGGGACTTAAAACAAAACAAAGTAGTATCTCCCCCGAACCCGCTAAGTAAACTAGGAATGTTTAACCTAGTTAAAAAGGGGTAAATATTATTGAAAATAAGTAAGTTGTGGCCTACTTAATAACTAACTAAACATAAGGGACCAAAATGGAAAACTTGGAAGTTTAGTTATAAAAAAAAAGAAACAAAACAAAACAAAACACACACTAAGTGTGTGTTCTGGAATGAACGACCAGGAGAAGCAAAGGGTGCCAAACCCTAGTTCATCGAATAACATCAAATTGAAGGGCTAATCGGGGCTCAAATTCATGAATGAACGCGGATTAATGATCACTTAAGCTAGGGGATCATAAGGTATGTCGAATTCTTGACATTCGTGAAGTTGGAAAATTTTAAGAAACATCATAATCTGTGAATTTTGTGTTAATCATAGAAGTTATGGCTGAACTATGATGTAAACTTGCTTAGGAACTAAACCCTAAGTGTAAATTATACATGTGTTGTCAAGATTTGAATGTCTAGATGACTTACCACACTTAGATAAGTGGGGTTCAAAATTATGATGATGATGATGATATATGTATGCTTAGAATCATCATATTGAATAGTAGAAGCAAGATACTTGATCAAATTATTAGTTGAGTGTACGTTCATACAAGAATTGAAATGGGTTTTGTATGTTATGATGAAATCGGTAATTTCAAATCATGTAAATAGATGAATGAAATCGTGTTATGCCCTAGTTTATATGAATAATTTGAATATATTAGGTGTTCGGATGAATGCTAGTGATATGATGAAACGGGTCTCACTTATAGATGAGAACCCTTAGTTCTTGTAAAATGAGTGAATAAATTAGATTTGATAATTGTTTGAACTAGTTGAAGTGTTGAAAATGCAATGGACTTGGTTAGAACTTTAGTTAAAACGGTGGCCTAAAAATAATGCCTACCGGATAATTAATGAAATGCCTAAACTAGTTATCGAGCTTGAATGTGCATTTATAAGCTAATGGGCGTTTGACTTTTAAAAGTCAAACTGACCTCCAATACGATGAATGATAATGTGATATGAAATGTGTAAGGTGGAATAATCGTATTAAATTATGGTTAATCTAACCACCTTGTGAATATTGAATAATAGTTTGGCGCTTAACAAGCTAGGTGGAAGCAAGGGTAGAAAGCAGGTCAAATGAATTAAGTATGAGAAGGAAAAGAGCATAACCGGATGTAAGGTAAGTAAAGCTTACACCTTCTAGAATAGAATACTTACTTGTATAATGGATAGCATTGTGAATAATGAAATGGACATGGTTTTCGCGGACGTTTTGTCAACAAAATAGTTGTTGACAGCAAGCAGGTCCGTATTTGCAGAAATTGTTTCGAGGTCTTAAACACTTAGTTTTGACTCAATATTTGGTCAGAAGTGGTATAACAATATAAATGATGATTGATAATTTTTATAAACTTTTCGGAAGTGGTTTAACGTGGTTTTTGCGGACGTTTTGTCAACAAAATAGTTGTTGACAGCAAGCAGGTCCGTACTTGTAGAAATTGTTTCGGGGTCTTACACACTTAGTTTTGACTCAATACTTGGTCAGAAGTTGTATAATAATATAAATGATGATTGATAATATTATTTATTGTTAAGTGTTACAAATACAGGCAAGCGGAATGTATGGGCATGTTTTTGCCAAAGTTGGCGAAAGGTAATGCAATGTATTAAAAACGAGTCAATGTTGACCCGTGCCAGGTACGCACAAGGAATGATACTCTAGTGAAGGGTACATGTACCAACCATAATATGGATTATGGTTGGAGGAAATAAGAGTTTTTTTTAGAGTTGATAAAATTATAGTTTTGACATAAATACCCATAACGGGTCAAATAATTCGGTTTAAGAACCGGAAATTTGAATTCGAAGGAAACAAGAATTTTGAATTGGATGGAAATATGTTTATAACTTGTTGTGAAACTGTCAAAACTAACTTTTATGTTGGTTTTGATTTTAGGAATGTCTTATGGAACTCTGGATGAGGATCAAGCAAGAAAGGAGAACCGAACACATGTCTTGAAGCTTCCGCAACGATCTTATTTTGTTCTAGTTTAAAAAGTGGATATTGTAAACACTTGAAATTATATTTTGGAATGTTTTTAAATTATATAAGAAGTTACCTTGGAAAAGTTTTTGTAAGCTTGCATTTTCGTATAAAATGCGTGTTTAATATTATAATATTGACTAATAGAGACGGGTCTTACAGAAGATTCAACTTCAACATAAGAAACTAGTTATTAAAGTCTTTAATACATAACCAAATAAAAAGTGCTAAAAGATTAAAAATAAAAAGTATTACACTAAATGCTTGTCTTCACCAAGTGATGTAAGAGACTTAGGCAAACATGGCCTTTGATTGTCAAGAACTCTTACGATCAATCTTGGATCACGAGACTACTCACACACACTATGATGGATAATGGATGATGGTGGTGGATGTGGGTTGTGATGGTGGTGGTGGTGGTGGTGGGTGGGTGAAGTGTGAGAGAGGTGGTTTGCCAAGGGATGGTTTGCAAGTGAGCCAAGCACCCCTATTTATAGCCTACATAGAAACCCGGACACGGACCCGTGTCCATTGGGCATGGCCCCGTGTCCACCCATCTTCTCTTTCTTCATTAATTGCAGTTTGTCTGCATTAGTTGACCACGCCCCCGTGTCCGCTGGGCACGACCCTGTGTGCAGAAGCGTATCTGTACTATCAAGATTGCCTAGATTCTGCGAATCTTAGCGTTAACCACGGCCCCGTGTCCGCTGGCCATGCCCCCGTGTTAGGAAATAGAGGCTTCTACAGCTTTGTCTTTTCTACAGACACTTGGGCACGCCCCCGTGTTCATTGAGCACGGGGCGTGTTCAGCCTTCTGATGTCTTGTTTTTGCTTGGGAAGAGGCTGTTGAGGGGTCGGGCATGCCACGTTTATTACTTTTCTTGTATTATTGTTAGATTTGGCTGCACTTTTGCTTCTTTTGTTCCTTTAGGTTCCAACATTAGTACCAAAAAAAGGGTTAGTTTATGCCACATTTGATGTAATTTATATGTTGCATTTTTCACACATCAAATACCCCCACACTTGAATCTTTGTTTGTCCTCAAGCAAAACTCTTTATTTTGTGGCTTACACACCCAAATGGAATGGGTAGAAGAGAAGGTTTTGGGCTTGTCATAGAGTGTCGGGATTCCAAGATTCCTTATTAGGTTTTATTTTTATTTTATTTACAATCCTATTCGTTATGATTTATTTAAAACATTACATAAGAGAAATTATTTATTTGGGCATAACATGCCTCTTTAGAATTCCATTTATATACAAGTTCACATACCTCACGGGGGATCACTCAACACTCGGCCGAAGATGTATTTTTGTGAAACACTCGAGAGCGGCATGGAACTTACTTCTACCATATGCTTGCCATGCAATTAATCATCCTCCTTTTTAACTATAAACCTTTGCAAGTATCAAGAGGACTTTGGGGAAGAGTTAGGCTTGGGTTAAAGGTAGGTGGTTGGGTTAGTGGTTAGTAGAAAAGGGCAAAAGGCGTAAAAAGCGTCGGTTTTCGAAAAACATTTTGTTTTTGTGACTTTTTATTCTAATGAAGCATTATTCAAACAAGCCTTCTTTTGATGAGCTTTGTTTGTTTATTGCTAGCTTCATTTTTCTTTTCTTCTCTATAATTTTTTTTGATAAGGAAGTCACAAGAAAACCAAGCTTTGTTACTAAAATAAAGGGTTTAAAATGAAAAACGGTTTTGGTGGGTAAAAGGGTGTTTGTTTTGGGTTAAGAAATGAAAAGGTTTAGGCTTAAAGGGGTTAACTAGGGGGATTTTGGGTAGGTGGTAAAAAAATGATGGTGTTGAAAGAAAAAGGGTTATTCCTAATGCCTCCATCATTTACTTACTTGGGTTTAAGTTGGTAAGGATCGGGAATGTATCGTCGTGGCAAGTTCTAGAGTCGTAAGAAACCAAGCGGCTATTCACACAAGAAACGAAAATGAGCATTTAATTTAAAGATGTGTATTTGTTTGCTCAATAAAGGCTCAAAACTCACTTTTTGTGGGAATGGGTTTTTATGTGATCAAGTATATATAATCAAATTGTAACTAGATTTGTCATGCAGTTTCATCATTTTCTTATGTTGGTTCTTTTTATCACGACGTTATCGGTTGAAAATTTATAAAAATATAACATTTTTAGAACTTGTTATTCCCAAATCAAACCAAGACAAGTAAAAAAAATGAAATTTTTTTTGAAAAAATTTGGGGAGTTTAGCGGTTCCAATAGAGTTTTGTGTAAGGCTTGTAATTAGGACTTGCAAAATTCAAGGTTTTAGCACACCCCCCCCCCCCACACTTAAATTACACATTGTCCTCAATGTGTCCCAAAAATATGTTTTTAGGTTGATTTAATGTGTAAAAAGTGTGTTAAAAACAAAATTTTATGTTACTGGGCATCTGGACACGGGCCCGTGGTGTCCGGGCACGGCCCCGTGTTCAAGTTGCCAGTAACAGAAACTATCAGAAGCCTGGGCACGGGGGCGTGTTCAGCGAACACGCCCCGTGTCTAGTTACCTGAACTGGGCATCTTTCTGCAGACCTTTCAGCACGGGGCCGTGTTGGCTGGGCACGGCCCGTGCCGAACTTGCTGTAATGAAGAAAAATTGTCGGGAGGCTCTGTTTTTGTGCATGGGGTGTTGGTTCAAGTTTCCCTTAGTATCCTTCACCATCCCGAGTGTGTTTTACCCATTACATCATCATCCAAACACCAATTTAATTAAAACCATCATTCCATTAAAAATAACACATTACATAGGGTCCTAGAAAATTAAAGACAAATCAGAAAATAAAACTAAAAGTCCTAAAATAGGTCAAGTGGTACATAAAGTCATCTTAAGGAGTTATACTCTTATAATAGGAATCAAAATTCAGGAAATAGCTTTCCGGTATTTAAAGGTTTCGTAGAACTCCGAACCGAGGGGTGTTCCCTAGATGTTGTCAAAGCCGTTCTTCTATCTCTCTTGGGAGGAAGAAGGCGGGCTCATTTTCCTCAACATCTTGTGGAGGGGGAGTGACACCAACCGGAACCCTGTGTAGTATGTCTCGAGGAGGCTCCGGGTATATGGTGTACCACTCGGCTAGTATGATGACTTCCGGCACCACATTCCATGCCCTTTGGGTGATGATTGGTACCAAAGGAGGAGAAGCGAGAATGTTAAACCTTTGGTGCACAAGGTTGACCTCTCGAAGACATCCTTCTAGTCCCACCGTTAACTGATTGATACAGTTGACCAATGCTTCTTCCACTCCCGTCATCTCATCAATGGCCTCTCTTAAAGCGTAAACATAGTTTACAAGAGAGTCTTCTACCGTTGAAGACCTTCTCCCTTGTCGGTTGTTCCTGGAGTACGAAGAAGATGTTCCGCTAGTTCTGCTCGTCATTCTAAGAAAACAGACCGAAAAGAGCTCATTTTTACTGGAACGGTACCTCGGACACGGCCCCGTGCTCAATGAGCACGACCCCGTGTTCACTTGTCTGCAGATTTTTAGAACAAGGAATCTTGGAGTTTCAAATTATTTTTCTGATTTTTTAAAGCATTTTTAAACAGAAATAACTTAAAACAATGTTGCAAACTTATTTTTAGCAAGATTCCTGAATAAAAATCTAACAAACATCATGATAAAGCTTAGAACCTTGGTGATTTCAAGCTCTCATGGAGGTGTTGAAGGGAAAATTGAAGAAGAAGAAGGTAATGGACAAAAGTGGAAAAGACAAGATGGTTGTTGGGAACCTTCTTTAGAATATACCTAGGATGGTATGTGTGAAGATCCACCAGATCTTTGTCTTTGGAGTGGTCCAAATGTGCAGGAATCTTGCTGCATTTATAGAAAATGACAGCACGCTGCACACGGCCCCGTGTCGGCTGGACACGGCCTCGTGTGCAGGCAAGATCCTGACACATTTTGTCCGTATTCTAACAAAAAGTCAGACGGGAATCTTTTGGTCGACGCGGGGGCGTGCTGACCTAGACACGACCCCGTGCCTAGAGGCTGTTTATGAAGTTTCGTCTATTTTTAAGGATTTTATCCGGATCGGGTGGTTCCTTACTGGATGGAACAACACCGAAGTGCCTGAGATACCTTAATTGCTCTCGATTTAGACGAGAACGCAAGAGGTTGTCGGTAAGGGTGATTCCTATGCTAAATGTAGGTGGACAAGTCCAACCCTTTCCTGGCTCTCATTAAAGAAGGTGTATGCCGAATCGCTCAGGTCTGTGTATGCATCGAAAGAAGTCGATGGGGAGTCCTTCACAGCACAATCGACACAGGGACGACTATCGCTCAAGTCTTCACGAGAGTTAGAGGTGGTATCGGGAACAACGAAGTTTTTTTTATTCGAATGCGATCCCAATAATTCTTCTTGGGTATCGTCTTGAGGTGAATTAATGATATACGTCTCAAGTTCTTGTACCCAATTAAGAATTAGATCTTTCAGTTGAAATAACTCATCAAGAAGCATTTCTCCTAGAAGGGTCGATTGAGAGCATTCGAGGGAGAGATAGGGATTATTTTCACTTTCGCCCCTCTTAAGACTACAGGAAAATAATGGGTCTATATAGTGGGGTTTGTAATTTAAGAAATAGCATTCTAAATCTTTATGATTTCCACCACATATT
Organism: Helianthus tuberosus; assembly: GCA_030545235.1. Lineage (NCBI taxonomy): Eukaryota > Viridiplantae > Streptophyta > Magnoliopsida > Asterales > Asteraceae > Helianthus > Helianthus tuberosus. The sequence goes on from CM060398.1 coordinate 109,805,267, forward strand.
TGACACCACGTACCATAAGAGGGTTGGAAGTAAAAAAAATCAGTATCACTCATGGTTGTGTCAGAAATTACCAACAGTCGGGATCTTACGGTTCTGTTTTCAGTAACTGATACTTGGGCACGGGGCGTGTTGATTGGGCACAGCCCCGTGTTCAGCTACTGTCTGACTTAAAACAGGATTGCGAGTACCAAGGATTGGGCACGGGGTGTGTTCAGCGGGCACGGCCCGTACTGAGTTCTGCAGAAGCTGAAAATTTAAGAAAAATCCTAAAAAATAGAAAATAAAAAAATGATTAGGCCGTTGATTCCTAACTTTCTTAAAATCCTTGTGTCCCCGGCAACGGCGCCAAAAACTTGATGTGCGTTAGGTGTGATAGGTTTTTAATGTATATTTTAAGCCCTTTTTAACAATTTAGCCAAGTTTTAAATTTATAAAACATGATATTTACTAACACTAAACACACATATGGGCAAGTGCACCCATCGTGAGCGTAGTATAGTGTTAGTAAGAAACCGAGGTCGTCCAAGGACACAAGAGCTTTTAGTACCGGTTTATCCTCAACGTCTAATCAAATCAAAAATTTAAGAAAAGGTTTTAAAAACAAGAAAATAAAACTAACTAAAAATGCTGAAAATAAAAATAAAAACAGATAGACAAGATGAATCACTTGGATCCGACTCGCCTTTAGTGTAACAGTTAATTATTTTCGCACTTTTGCACTTTTTAAGAGATTATCTTAGTTATAGTAGTAGGCCCCTCTTTTGAAGGTGAAGTTACCCTCAACCCAGTAGTTTGAGTCAGCAAGGATACAATCCTAAAGGGTTGGATTATTGAAAGATAATTAATTAAGTTATTAATGCATAATGTGGTAGGCCCCTCTTTTGAAGGTGACGTTACCCTCGACTAAGTAGTTTGAGTCAGCAGGGATACAATCCTAAATAGGCGGGTTAAAGTTTTAATAGTAGTTTACATATGAGGGGGTCAAGGAGTTCGGACCCCCGCCATCCAATACTAATGGGTATTGAAGGAGGTCCTACTAAACTTGACCCAGGTCCTTGCAGGATCTATACACTGAACAAGGCAAGACTCTTACCAAACCATTCCCTTAACCCCCGACCAGGTAGCCAACATATCTCCATATAGATCATGGAGATATGAATGGTGAAAATATTTTATTTCATATAGACAGTAAAATAACGCCAAGACACCACGGACAAATGATAAGGAAGATTCACCTTCAACATAAGAAACTAGTTATTAAAGTCATTAATACATAACCAAATAAAAAGTACGAAAAGATTAAAAATAAAATGTATTACACTAAATGCTTATCTTGACCAAGTGATGTAAGAGACTTAGGCAAACATGGCCTTTGATTGTCAAGAACTCTTACGATCAATCTTGGATCCCGAGACTACTCACACACTCTATGATGGATGATGGATGATGGTGGTGGATGTGGGTTGTGATGGTGGTGGTGGTGGTGGGTGGGTGAAGTGTGAGAGAGGTGGTTTGCCAAGGGATAGTTTGCAAGTGATGGCCACGCCCCCGTGTTGGGAAATAGAAGCTTCTACAACTTTGTCTTTCCTGCAGACACTTGGGCACGCCCCCGTGTTCAATGAGCACGGGGCGTGTTCAGCCTTCTGATGTCTTGTTTTTTATTGGAAAGATGTTGTTGAGGGGTCGGGCATGCCACGTTTATTCCTTTTCTTGTATTATTGTTAGATTTGGTTGCATTTTTGCTTCTTTTGTTCCTTTAAGCTCATTTAACCCTGAAAATACAGAAGGAAGACAAAAGCACACTTTTTCCAACATTAGTACCAAAAAAGGGTTAGTTTTATGCCACATTTGATGTAATTTATATGTTGCATTTTGCACACATCACACCTATATTAGCGTTACCAGAAGGAACTGAAGACTTTGTAGTCTACTGTGACGCTTCTAAGTTAGGTTATGGATGTGTATTGATGCAACGTGAAAAGGTTATAGCCTATGCCTCTAGACAACTTAAGAATCATGAAGAGAATTATACAGCCCATGATCTAGAATTAGGAGCTATAATTTTTGCCCTTAAAATTGGGAGACATTACCTTTACGGTAGTAAGTTTACCATTTTCACCGATCATAAGAGTTTAAGATATGTTTTTGGGCAAAAGGAGTTAAATATGAGACAGAGACGCTGGATGGAAATTCTTAGTGACTATGATTATAATATCCAGTATCATGCAGGAAAGGCAAATGTAGTAGCTGATGCTTTAAGTCGAAAGTATCATGAAAAGCCAAAAAGAGTACGTTCTCTTAAATTAAATCTGCAGATAGATTTAAATGAATAGATTAGAGAAGCACAAGAATCAGTAATCAAGGATGATACTGAAAAACTGAAAGGAATGATTAAGGAATTAGAACAAGGAACAGATGGAATTTGAAGATTCCATAAGAAAAGAATTTGGATACCTAAACGAGGAAACCTACGCCATCGAAGTTTAGAAGAAGCCCATAAGTCTAAGTATACGATACATCCTAGAAGTGATAAGATGTACCAAGACTTAAGAAAGAATTTCTGGTGGATAGGAATGAAAAAGGATATAGCAGCTTATGTTGCCAAATGTCTAACTTGTTCACAAGTTAAAGCTGAACATCAGAAACCCTCAGGTTTATTGCAGCAATTAGAAATGCCAATATGGAAATGGGAATTGATAACAATGGATTTTGTTACCAAATTACCCAAGACACGAAAAGGTAATGATACAATCTGGGTGACTGTAAACAGATTAACCAAGTCTGCTCATTTCCTACCGATGAAGGAAACTTTCAGTATGGAACAATTAGCCAAGTTGTATGTAAACGAAGTAGTTTCATTACATGGAATTCCTTTATCTATTGTTTCTGATAGAGATAGCCGTTTTACTTCTCATTTTTGGACTAGTTTCCAAAAGGCAATGGGAACCAAGTTAAATCTAAGCTCCGCTTATCATCCTCAAACGGATGGACAAAGTGAAAGGACAATTCAGACAATGGAAGATATGCTTAGAGCTTGTGTAATTGATTTCGGAGGAAATTGGGACGATCATCTACCATTAATAGAATTTTCTTACAATAACAGCTATCATACCAGTATCAATGATGCACCATTTGAAGCACTTTATGGACGAAAGTGCCGAACTCCAGTCTGTTGGGCAGAAATTGGAGAAAAACAACTATCTGGACCCAAGATAGTACAAGAAACAACAGACAAGATCATCCAAGTCAAGGATAGACTAAAAGCAGCACGTGATCGTCAAAAGAGTTATGCTGATAACAGGTGAAAACCATTAGAATTTTAGGTAGGAGATAAAGTGTTATTAAAAGTTTCTCCATGGAAAGGAGTAGTCAGATTCATCAAGAGGGGAAAGCTAAACCCCAGGTATATTGGACCTTTTGAGATATTATAAGAATAGGACCAGTAGCTTATCAGTTACAACTGCCAGAGGAAATGGTAGGAATACATGATGTATTTGATGTGTAATCTCAAAAAGTGCTTAGCAGATGAGTCATTAGTGGTACCTCTTAAGGATATAGAGGTAAATGAAAAGCTTAAGTGTGTAGAGAAGCCTCTACAGATTGAAGACAGGATGATCAAGAATCTCAAACACAAGAGACTAGTTCTAGTCAAAGTGAAATGGGATTCCAAGAGAGGACCAGAATACACTTGGGAGCTTGAATCAGAGATGCAGAAGAAATATCCACACAAGTTCCAGTAGACCTCGAGGACGAGTACTAAAACAAGGTGGGGAGGATATAACCCTCCTAAAATTATTAGAACACCCTTATACGCCCTAAAATACACCTCGTATATGAAAACCGGTCCCGAAATACCTTTATATAATTAAAAATCAAATAAAAACAATAAAATAAGTCTGTCGGGGGGCGCGGCAGATTGTGATTGATTCTTCGCGGGCCGCGAGCGAGGGGACAAGCGGCGTAACCCGGAGCCACCACGTGTCCTGCCATCTATCGAACCTAACCCATGACTGGCTGAGGCTAGGACCTACGACACCTAGCTCACGGGGCGCGAAGGCCCCTTTGTTCTCTTTCGCAGGCCGCGAGGCAGTCAAGATCGGGCCCTATAAATTGGAACGAACGGATTTCATTTTTCGTCGCTCACAATTCGAATTTCTCTCTCAATTTCTGATAGTATAAGTAATTCCCGGGAATTATACCCCCCTAATTAGCGAAGCTCTGCCTTGTTGTAAGTATTTTAACCCCCGATTACGTATTAGATACGCTGCCTGATTGATCTAGTGCTCCGTAACGCATGTCGAGGCTGTGCCTGACTCAGTCGTTGGAGTTTCTGTCTCGGGAAGGGTATAACTAATGTAAATTTGGGTTATTATACTAACGCGTGTGCATTGTTTAAATTTGATAGATTATAATCAAGAAGTCACGGGGAAAACCCTAAAATAGCAATGTGAGTTAATCCTTTTTGTAAACTGTTTTTACAAAACCTCAAATGTTTTAAATTATAATTAACAATGATTGAGTATTTGTAAATCTACAATTATCGTCGGTATGTTGGGGTTTTGTATACATAACTTGTTACTTCACTGTGAGTAGTAACATTACCGCAAGTCAGGATTGACAGTACCGTGGGTGGTAATTAAAGTAGATATAAACAAATGTAATTGTTGGATTGCCCTCAATGCTTTAAACTGATAAAACCTGTTTTGATTAAACTGGGATTCACTCGCCAGTATTTCTTGCTGATAAAATGTTTTTAAACGCGTTTCAGGTAACATAATGTGAAAGCCAAATAAAAGCCAGCTTGACAGCACTGAAGGCTTGGAAAAGTGGCTATAAAAGTTACCTAAATAAAAAGTTTTATTTCAATAAATTAGGGTTTATCCCTATAAACATGTTTGTAATGGAAACTTGGGTTTTATCCCAATATATTTATTATTATAAAAATGTGGTGTTTACTCTGATAAAATATTTCCTAACTACGGTCCTGATGTAAATTCCGCTGCCAAATAATGATAAACACCGATACCACCATCTCTGAGTAGGCCGCGGCCGCCCACCTCCCAGGGTAGGGGTTGGTGTAACGCCCTGCATCCCTGAACTTTTAGTTTTTATCAATTTTAGTCCTTATGCTATGAGAGACTTGACACTTATAATACCTTGTTAATCTTGATGCTATGAAACTTGAATCTTGGTGATACTTGATACTTAATACTAGAAACTTGATTCTTGATACTTAATACTAGAAACTTGATTCTTGATACTTAATACTAGACTCTTGATACTTGATGCTTAATACTAGATACTTGATTCTTGATACTTGATACTAGACTCTTGATACTTGATTCTTGATATTAGATACTTGATTATTGATACTTAATACTAGCCGCTTGATTCTTCATACTTAACACTAGATACTGGATACTTTGAAACTAGATTCTTGACTCTTGATGCTTGATTCTTGACTCTTGAGACTCGTGAAACTTGAGACTTGGATGAACGAGAGACTAGAGGCTTGACACTTATGTAATCTTGAAACTTGGAAACTTTTGTGTTAACTAAATAATCTTGTTATGTAATAATACTACACAATAATACGCAACGCAACACTTAATCTAGCTCGCAAAACGAACCAAAGACGGAAAAGTTGCAAAACGGAATGGACTGTCCGAATGGACATCCGATCGGATGACCATCCGATCGGAGGGCCATTTGACCGAACAGCCATCCGATCCAGCTCCTTGCACCGCCTTACTTCTTCTCTGACACTATAAATAGGACCTGTCACATCACTCCTAACTGATGTGACAGAGCCCTCCGATCCAGACGCACGCACTCCGTTCTCTGGCACTTTTCTTCGATTCTAGGCCGATTCTTGTAAGTTTCCAACTTAAATCTTGTACAACTTCAATCTATACACGATTCTTCACATGATTCTTCATCCAAATCACACTTTTCACCAAGAAATCACTAAGATTCGAGCTCTTGAAAGTGAAGTCATCATGGCGGTTGTATGACCAACTATATGATGTCATTTCTGGCAAGCTTTAGCTCAGATCTAAGAGACTTCCATATGTTTTACACCGAATCTTTACAAAAATCTAAGTTTTTCAGTTAATTTCATGTTATTCTTCAAACTTTCTCAAACTTTTACTTGAAACGGTGAAATCCAGACCCAAACGGGCTGTAGACTCGTTATATAGTCTAGAGTCCGCTTGGAAATGGATCATCGCCGGAAAAGATGACCGGATTACGAATTCGGACATGAATACCATCAAGAACAGTGTAACACCCCAAAAACGGGTTTGGTAATCAAACCACGTTAATAGTAACGACGGGTAAAATACCGTTAGTGGTAAAAATTAACCCGGTAAATATTAGGATTTAAATAAATAAACTTGATATTAATTAAAAGGAGGATAAATACTTCGAGAAAAACAATGTATATAGAAGGCCCGGGTTAACGGGACATAAAATAAAACGGGTTATCACTTCCCGAACCCATTGAGTTAATTAGGAATAATTAACTTAGTTAATAATATGTGATTAAGTGATGAATAACGAATTATAGCTCCTTTCGAAACAAAACTAAACATGAGGGGCCAAAAGGGTTAACTTAAAAGTTAACTAAATAAATAACAAAAAAAAAAAGAAATACACACAATGTGTGTTCGTGTGAGCGACCAGGAGCAAGAGCAGGGGGCTCAAAACCCTAGTTCAACAAAATCAACAAATTGAAGCACAATCCAAGACCCAAATCAATGCATGAACACTTATAAATGATCACCTGATCAAGGGGATCACAAGGTATGTCAAAATTTTGATTTTTATGACGTTAAGATTCTTGATGAACTCATGAAAATCGAAGTTCAAGCTTGAATGATTGATGTTTGGGTGAAACTAGGATGAATCCATGTTTAGGAACGAACCCTAGTCAATAAATTTGTGAATTTGTGTTCATAATTATGAACTTCCTAATCACCCACTTAGGTGTTAAATGGGTTTTGTAGAAAGTGGGAGAACACTAGAAATTTGATTATGAAATGGGTGTTGTTAGAATTCCATGAAGTGAATTTAGGGTTGTTATGTATGCTAGATATAAAGAATTTGAGAAGGATGTTAAACTTGGTAGAAATAACTAGTTATGAACTAGTTTATAAATGTGTAAAAAAATTATGCCCACTAGGTGTTTGTTAAAATGCCTAAGTGAAACCGCGCGTGTACTCGGTTGTAAGTAGAACTTGATTTGATTAGGTATCCGTAGGAATGCCTAATAACATGATAAAAAGGGGTTTCATTTATAGATGAAAACCCATAGATTTGTGTAATTCAGAAGAGTTTTTGCTCAATACGAGACGCGGAAACAAACGTATCGAGGTAATTCAGATTACAATACACTCTAAATTGTCTTTTGATTGATTTGACAAAGAATTACAGCGAGTAGACACTTCGGCAGCAGTTCGGTACTGAAACCGGAAAGTTGGAACTCCTCCAAACGAAATCACAAGGCACCCATATATAGGGTTGCTAATTTCGCATGAACAGACTCACGCGAAACTAGATTTCACACGAAATTGTAATTTCGTGCGAAATTACCCCCTTTTTCACATTTCTCGTTTTGCGTGCCATGAACTATCTAAACAAATACAAGACTCGATAGAAGACAAAGTCGACAGACATATGCACCAACAGACTCCCCCTTGGATGTTGACGAAGTCTTCAGTGTCGAGTCTTCAATCTTCAGTCGTTATCAGTCTTCTTGACTTCTCCCGAAATATATAACAATGTAAAACATCCTCAATCTTTCTCTTCTCTTCTTTTTCAGGATCTCGACCTGGCTATATCTTCTCTTAATCAAATCTCTTGATTCCTTAAGTTCATCAGCATCCTCAGATTCATGATCAGAACCTTGCTCTATACAACTTCAGACTCCCCTTTAAATTGTGCTTGGGATCGCAGTCTGGCTTCCACAGATTCAAGATCGTGACCTGGCTCACATCCTGCTCAGGATCAAAACCTGTCTTACCTGCACAATCTCTACCTCACAATAATTTTCACAAATTTAAAATTTCACAAATTTAGGTTCTTTGCTTACCACTTGTAGAAATTTATTTCAAAAAAATGATTTAAAAACTCTTGCAGGAATCAATCAATCAATAGATGATTTTACAATTTTAATCTATGATGAACCACTTGTATGAATAGAATGATTTATCATTTAAAAACTTCTAATGACCACTTGTAGGCAAACATTCAAAATTTTTCTAATTTTAAACATACTTTCCCAAACCTGTTCATCATGTATAGCACTCGGAATTCTGAAAATCAGCTCTTCAACATCAGTTGTCGAAAATCTTTTTGGATTTTTCAAAATTTTATGCTAAAACACACTGAAAATCTTTTTGGATTTTTGTATATAAATGAAATGCAGAAAAGAAATATTTACCAACAATATTTTTGTGAGTTTGTGTAAAAGGATCATATCAGTTTCTGAAACACATCTCCAACACCGTTAAGCTTTAAACATTTTAAGTTCTAAATGATTCACTTAGATTGTCAGTATACTGATCCCCTTAAATTTTCACACAAATTTCAATTGTTTCGAGATACGAGATTAATGTTTTAAGCACTTAAACTTATTCGCGTGTCCCACCTCAGAATATACTCCCGTATCCAGATCCCAATATTCAGTCTTACAGGTGAGTATACCTAGATGATATATGTAAAGGGTTAAATGCGAGGGCCATGAGAGCTCAGGCTATTGCTTCCGCAAAATCAGAGAGATGATGGCTTCGACTTTTGGTGTGTTCCCTTTAGAGAATCTTTTCTTCAACAGCACATGATTAGCATTTTGCAATGTTTCATCATTTTTTATGCTGGGGGGTGCTATATTTCAAGCAAGCAGAAAGTATTATACGGCGACTAGGCCATTGCTTCCGCAAAATCAGAATTCCCGGGATAATACCCCAGATATCACTAAGCATAAAGACCTAGTATCTCAGAAAGAGGGACCTTTCAAACAAGATTTTGGGGGTTACCCATATATCCGAGAGATGTTCCCCACGAGATAAGTAAGTTTGAAACTTAGGTTTATATCTCGACACAATCTACTAAATGTGCAAAAACCTACTGGCATATCATCAGTGAGACCGTTTATCACATTTGACTTTCCAATTCTTTAGCATGCTGTGATAGTCCACTGATGTACTATCCTTTCCGCTTTTCTCAACAAAACTCATTTTTGCTTTTATCATATTTTTTACTTTTTCAAATTATCAAATGTTTTTGGATATTCTGAAATTCCTTACTCCCCCTAAAATGCAAAAGCATTTAAACAAATTTGAAAACAAACTGTACAAGATAAAATGACAATATGATGTGAATTGCTTCAATTTGCCATCCACTTGGCATAAACAATCAGAACTCCCCCTTACAACAAACTATTTTCCCATTAGATTTCAAATCACTTAAGTTTGTTTTAATCAAAATGGTTTTTCTGGAAAATTAGTTTTGTTGAAATTCACAAACCATTTGTAGGTTAGGGGATCTCATCACACTGTTTTTCAACCCTTTGAATAAAAGTTAAATCAAGTTCAACTTAATGACCTTGATTAACCACTTGTAGATGAAAATCTCTTTTTTAACCACTTGTAAGTTCAAATCTACCAGTTGTAGAGTAAAATATGACAATTTAAAGAACAACTACCACTTGCAAACTGAAATACCACTTTGCAGGAAAAATGCCGATTCCTACTCCACACTTACCAACCTGGGAGTTCTGGCAATTCCACAACCTGTAGAATTTAACAATTTTAGAAGTACAAATTTTTAAGAATGATGTCGATTCATGCTCCACGATTACCAACTTGGGAGCTCCGGCAAGTCAGGTTTTTCAGTTAAAGAGATTTTCCCAAGCCTGACAGACCTTGGGAGATTCCGAGTTACCCACACTCGGTTTCTTTGTTTTCTTCTCGTAAAATTCTTTAACCCCCTTTACCTTCCAATCAACCATTTTTCCAAAAATGTGTTTCACTTTGGGGTTAAAGGCTTTTTCAACATCAAATCCTGTCTTTTCAGAAAAGAATTGATTTGAAATTTCAACTTTTCCAATCTTTGATTTTAAAATCTCAGCCCGTAATGGTGGAAAAATTTCATCATCCAATGGCGGAACTGATTTCTCTTCTTTCATCTCAACTTGTGGCTCCTCTGACTTTGTGGAATCAGATTCATCGCCAGACGATAGCTCCTCTGATTTTGACGAATCAGAATCATTGCTAGAACTACCATCAGATATTTTAACAACCCATTTTTGATTGTCAAGATTTGCTTTTCTCTTGTAAAACCTTTTTGAACATTCACCAACCTCAAATTTTGAGTTTTTGAAAACTATAAAAGATTTGGTTGGCAGTTCATTTTCAACTATCTTCTCTTTCAGTTTACGAGACACTCCCTGTTTTGATTGAATTGCCTTAGGACAATTCTTGGCTATATGACCAATTGTTTTGCATTGAAAACAGGTTCTCGTTTCTTTCTTTTGAACAATTTTATTCTTCGTTTCTTCTTGCTTCTTAGCAATGAATTCTTTGTTCGTCTGCTTTCTAAACAATTGCTCCTTTTCTTCTTCAGATGATATTCCTGAAACAAAAACAGTTTTTGGTTTATAGGTTTTTTCATTTTTATGATTTTTCGATGGAATAAATCCAAGACCTTTTCTTTTGAAATTACCGTTATGGTTTGGTTTCTTTTGAAAACCAGAACCAGAATTGTAACCTTTTTTCTTGTTTAACCTTTGTTGATCTCTTGAGGTGTACCTTTTAGGTTTTTCAGAAAGATTTACATTTTTTATTTCAGAAATATTAATTTCTGTCAGTTTGTAAACCTTTTTTATCATTTCAGTTCTAACACCTCTTATTGGAAATTCTTCATCAGAATATAATTTGTCAGAATCATTCAAAGTATATGCTACTTTGAACATTTCGTCATTCAAATTAGATTTTGATAGCAGAAATTCTTTATTATAAACCCATTTCTCCTTTTTGACTGTTGACTTTGACTTGTCAGATTTTAACTCTGAGTTTGACTCCGACTTTGACTCCTCGGTTTCATCATTTTCCAACACCTGATCAACCACTTTCTTTATTAATTCGGACTCATGAACAGTGTCAGACGCTATGAAAGTAACATCGATGTTGTCTGGCAAATTTTCTGAAGACTCAGACTCCCACTGTAAATTGGTTGCCTTTTTAACTCTTTCTGAATTTGGATTTCGTGGAGAATATCCATTTTCAAGCGAGGGTGGACACTTATTGTAACTGGCACTATGTTTCTTACCAGAATCTTTCATTTCAGTATCATTCTTCTTTTCAGAGCTCTTGTCTTCAGATACTTCCTCTTCATCAAATGCCTTCATGCCTTCAACGGTTGGATAAATCCTGTCAATAACATAAGAAGTACATGAGTAACTTTTTAACAACCTATTGAGTCTTTCTGTTTCAATTCTTTGTGTTTCCAGCTTTTGTTCCAGCACACTTCTCAATGTAATTGTTGACAACTTTCTGCTTTGTCATGAAAGCTCCATGAAGTGTTTTCATGGCTGTTGCTTATTCACTACTTGTTTGATTGTACTGATTCATTGCTTTGTTTAGAACATGATAGGATTCTTTCAATCTGTTCATGTTATGAATCAAAGTACTGTTTTGCTTCTTCACTACTACACAGTTTTCACATTTCGCAGGAAACTTTTGTGCATCAGCTTGTGCTTCAACTTTAAAAACTGGAATGTCTTTTATTTTCTTCCTTATCACACGAACTTCTTCATCATCACTGCTAACTGGTTTTTTTAACTTTCTTCTTTTTCTTTTTAGCTTTTTCATCATCACTGTCACTCTCTTCTAACATTCTCAAGTGCTTTTCCATTATTCTTGCATAATAATCATCATCATTATCACTGTCTTCAGCAACTCGAGCAGCAAAAGCTTTATGATTTGAAGTTTTGTTAGGATCATGATCATCCCAACTGAAATTTACCCAGCTAAACCCTTCTGGTAATTTTTCATCATCTTGATCAATTATTTTGCTCATCAAATAAGCTTTCTTTAATGACTCTTCAATCTCCTTCCTGGCATGAGCAGTTTGTGGTTGTTGTTGATGTGCTTGTTGAGCAACTTGATGATAAATTGCTTTCCGATAATAATCATTGTTGTTGAACGGATTTTGAGCTCCACTTGCTTCGCGGTTTGTGCACTCCCTCTTGAAGTGTCCTTTTTCCGTCAACGAAAACAAGTAACTTTAGATTTATCAAAACCTAAAGTAGAAACATTTGCATCACGGAAATCATCTCTTCCCGTAATTTGTTTAAACTTTTCGGCTCTCCTCAACACACTTGCCAAACACCACTTTATATCCATTAATTCCATCTCCTCAGCATCAATCTGATCGTAATCCTCTTTTGTCAACATTGGATTCCTGATCCGACCTGCGGCTAAACTCCCGTATGATTCAAGTACAATTACCAACAAAGATATGTGACTCTTTGCAACTTCTTCTGAGTAATTCTGATCATTTTCAAGGTTTAATGCAATGTTGCATTGGATAACTTTGCCATTCTTTGTTGTTGACAAGTTTGGATCAAATGATGGATATGAAGAAAAACTTGTTTTGCTGTTTGATCCTTTAGATGACCCTCCTGACGAACTCTTAGCATTGAATGCAGTTTCAACCTTTGGTGACATGTTGGTCTTGTCACTGATACCTCCTTTGTAATAAAGACCTATATCTTGTTCACCATCAAAATCCTTCATTCTCGAGATCTTCCTTTGTTCCATCTCCTGAGCTTCAAGTTTCTCAATGAACTTGCTCAGTGTTAGATTGCTAAAATCTTTCTTATTTCTCAACATCATCAGATATGTGCCCCAAGTTTCATGTGGCAATGCAGCAGCCAACTTCTCAATTAATTCTTCATTGTCCTTTGTGATGCTCACCCTCTTCATATTAACAAGCAGGTTGCAATATCTTTCAATGATCTGCTTAGTGCTTTCAGTTCTCAAACCATGAAATAGATCAAATTCTTTCTTCAAAAGAGATTTCTTGTTCTTGATAATTTCTTTACTCCCAGCAAACTTTGATTTTAAAGCTTTCCAGATTGAATAAGCAGTTCCATTGTGTTGCAATAAAACCAAGATATCTTCCTTAACAGCTTGATGCAACAAACTCGTCATCATCTTTTCATCTTTGTATTTCTTTTTCTCTTCAGCACTAAGATCTTTAATTGCAATAATCTCTTCATCATCAGTCATTGGTCTAACATATTTAGTTTCCACACATTCCCAAGCATCCAAGTAATTTTCTTGTACCCAATTCTCAAATCGTTCTTCCCATCCTTTATACTCCTCAATGTTCATAAGTTTTGGCGGTTTCTGCATGGTGCCCGTTTCGTATTCTAACATAGTGCTCTGAGCAACAGTAATCGGGGTAGCAAAGGCTTTGTAAAATTCCTCTTCCATGATTCGATTTCAAAATATTCTAAACTTGATCTTTCAAATGAAATAACCTTCAAACGAAATACCCTTTCAAGCGAAATGAACTTTCGTGCGAAATCACCCTTTCAAACGAAATAACCACTTTGGAGCGAAATACACTAATTTCGTGCGAAATACACTAATTTCGTGCGAAATTAGTGATTTCGTATGAAATAACTGAACTTTCAAGCGAAATAACGTGGTTTCGAACGAAATAGGTAATTTCGTACGAAATTAAGTACTCTTTTCAAACGAAATGAAAAACTAGTGCGAAATAAGGCTATTTCGTGCGAAATTAGAACCTTATTTCGTGCGAAATGCTGCTGATGTCATCATCTCGAGCTGTTTTCGCCAAAATTGATCAGGTTTTAATTTGATTTTAGGTCCAATTCTTTCAAGGCTTTGTTAAAACACAGTTTCGCATATAATGTGTGAAATTCAAGTCATTTTGTCTGTGAAAACTTGTTAATTGTGAAAAAGAAGGTGTAGAAATCAGATTTTGCACCTGAATTAGTATGAACTCTTCCTCCTGAGCTCTGATACCACTTGTAGGATCGTTTTACCGACCAAACGAGTCGTTCAGAAGAGTTTTTGCTCAATACGAGAGGCGGAAACAAACGTATCAAGGTAATTCAGATTACAAAACACTCTAAACTTTCTTTTGATTGATTTGACAAAGAATTACAGCGAGTAGACACTTCGGCAGCAGTTCGGTACTGAAACCGGAAAGTTGGAACTCCTCCAAACGAAATCACAAGGCACCTATATATAGGGTTGCTAATTTCGCATGAACAGACTCACGCGAAATTAGATTTCACACGAAATTGTAATTTCGTGCGAAATTACCATATAATTTCGTATGAAATAGCAATGTGCTATTTCGTGCGAAATTACCCCTTTTTCATATTTCTCGTTTTGCGTGCCCTGAACTATCTAAACAAATATAAGACTCGATACAAGACGAAGTCGACAGACATATGCACCAACATGAACTCGGATTAAATATTAGTTAAAATAGTGGCCTAAGAATAGTGCTATCGAGTAAAGGGCGGAACGCCAACATGAGTTGTCAAACTTAATTGCTCAATTTCATATGCTATAAGGCGGTTTGACTTTTAAAAGTCAAACTGACCTATGATAGAGTTCTGTAAGAAAAGTAGTATAAAGGTTCATAAGGCGTAAAGGTTATGATCTAGAACGACTAACCTAACCACCTTGTGAATAATGATGATAGTTTGACGCTTAACGAGCTAGGTGGAGGCTTGGGAAAGAAGCGGGTCAAACAGATCGAAAGCGCGGAAAAAGAGCAAAATCGGATGCAAGGTAAGTTAAGCTTACACCTTTGGTAGGATACGTGTTTAGTCTATAAGTTATAAATACGATAAAGATGATATTCGAAGTATGGTTTCCGACGCGAAATAATATCGGTCGGAACCAATATAAATGATAAGAACCATGTTTAATGGTAAAAAGTGGTGAAAAGGTAAAATTTAGTCATGAAAAGACCAAGATAAAAATGAGTTTTCGAACGGCTATTTTATAAGTAAGTCTAAACGAATAAAAAGGGAAAACGGTGAATTAGTCACGTACAAATAGATAAAAGTTGAAATATATAACGGCACCAAGTGGCCTAAGTCATGTCGGGCTAAACGCGTAAGAAAAGGGGTTTAAGAGACATGTTAAAGGGTGAGGAATCCGAGGTGAGATACTTAATGAAATGGTAAATAAATACGATTCAAATATAAGCGTTAAATGTTTGGTGGTTTAGACCAAACGGGTCAAATGGTAATGTAAATACCATTTGACAAACGATGACTAATAAGTGCTTGTCGAGTCTTATGCGCACATGATAAAACGGTTATTGAATTAGTGATGCTATGAATTAGCATATTATGGAGGCAAGGTATGTAAACGGGTCAAAGCTATAACCCGAGCCAGTTACGCATATTTAGATTTATAGCTAAAAGTGATATTTTGGTCAAATATTAGTGAAAGTCATCCGTCGAAAAATGAGGGACTAAAGTTGACCAAAAAGCCTTTGATGGGTAAATTGGGCAAATGACCCATATGGGTTGTTTAGGAACATGCATGATTATTATGTGATATAGGTAGATACCTTGGATGTGAAATTATGAAGTGTGAAAGGAAAAGAGTAAGTTTTAGACTTATCGGGTTAAATCCCTCTAACGGGTCAAAATGAAGTTTTGCGCATAATTCGATCTTTAGTCACATAATGTATGAAAGTTTTGAACTCACGAGTTAATGGTTTTGAGATAATGAATATTTCAAGTATTTACAATGATTTAAACTAAAGTGGTTTAATGAATCGTGAAAAGGGTTAAAAGTGTTAAAAAGGAATTTCAAGCCGAGAGCTTGAAATCTAAAATTTTGAGTGGTTGGACATCAGGTTTTAACTTCATAAGATGGAGAATTCAAATACGATCACGTAGGAAAAAGAATCACGCAAAGCGGATAAACGGATAAAAAGTTATGAAGGTTTCCGTATTAAAAACGGAAAACAAGCAAAAAGCGGCAGGCAGACCGTAAGCTACGGTCCTGGACCGTAGCATACGGTTCAGACATTCTGGTTGAAGTATTAAAGGTGAACCGTAAGCTACGGTCTGAGAACCGTAGCCTACGGTTGATTTCTAACAAAAATTCTGATTTTGTTTATTTGATGGTTTTGAGCTTTCGGGTCCGTTTAGATGGGTTCCAGGGTCTCATATACTAACGTTTGTGATAAATTTACAATGTAGGTGTGTTTGAACTTAGGATGGGTGCAGATCAAGCGACGAACATGAACCGAACACACGTTAAATGAAGCTTCCGCATTAAATCTTGTTTTATTTTGATAAAACTGAATTATGTAAACACTTAGCCCTATATTTTGAATACTTTAAACATGTGTGAATGTTAACTTGACAAAGTTTTTTTTTGTAAAGTCGCATTTTTAGTATAAAATGCGTATTTTAAAGTTAAAATCGTGTTATTTAAAAAAGGGTCTTACAAGTTGGTAATCAGAGCTCATGGTTAAAGAGTAAAGTGTGTTCGGTTCGAGGCTTGATCGCAAATCCGGTAAGTACAAGTATATTAATGGTTTAGCATGTTAAAGTATTGTAAATAGCACATGAGGTTATCGTGTAATACCCGATACACCTATCAAATCGATAGAGGATTGATATAGTCGACGAATTTACGTGTGTTAACACGTATAATAGAAAAGCCTTGTATTATAATACGGGCGTTTATTAATGTCGAAATTACTATTTTTTGTAAATGTTTTAAATGAAGGATACTCGCACCTGAAAATGGCGAGAGTGTAATAAGTGACGGATATGACGGAGGAATGGTCCGCAGTATGACAAGTAGAGCATACTCACCAAGGACCAAATCGCGTAACAATCGCAAATAAGAGTAACGGCAATGAAAGCCCGTCGGGGCAAGCATTACCAGGTGCACGTTTTAAATTTTATCGCACAAATAGTAATATGCAACAAACACATAGAGAATGACTGTTGCATACGTAGGATAAAACTTGGAAAATCTGAATATAATACCTATTCAGGATGATGTTTCCAAAAGAAATTAAATAAGAAACATATGTTATTCACGATGATGAATAACAAAGCAATAACAAGATTAGTTCATGTGGAAACTTGGGCGGGAGTGATTATCCAAGTGAATAATTCTCAATATAATATTATTGATAAAGGGTAGCGATCACATTAATGAATGTGATTATATAATAGTTAGATAAAAAGGAAAACATTTTATATGTTCAAGAATGAAACGAGTGAAACTTATAATTGTTAAATAGCAATTGAATAAAGTTTTGCCAATTAAATAAGCGTTACATACATAGGGTGTAATGTGAAAATTATAAAAAGGTCATGCGTACCATGTGTTGATCACTTACTCTGGCCAAGTAAGTAGTGAACACATGATACCATGAACTTCTTATGATGGACACATTTGCGTCCGATGTAGTAAGGACGGGGTGAATGGGGCGAACTAAAAAGGTACCCATACGAATCAAAGATGTTTGATAATAAACGTAAACGCAAGTCAGATGACGGAAGCGTATTACGTTAGAATAACGAGCCCGAGAGAAGGGACAAAGAACAAGTAAATGAAAACGCAGACCGACTAATAGGAATGCTAAGGCATAGAAATAAAAGTTTGACAGTCGCAAGTGAGGAAATTCACATGGACAAGTCAAACGAATTAAATAAAGAACTTGATTGAATAAAAGCAATGGATTTCGCTAAGACAACCAAATAAATTAAAACGAAGTCTTAATACATACCAGGACGGTTACTTTGATAGCGACTTCGGTAAGATACCCGATAGATGGGTAGGATTTTGAAAGCATGCGTAAACCAAGAGACGGGAACGCGAAATAGAAAGTCAAAAGACTCGGATTAGGAGTCATGACTAAAAGACGATGAGCATTTGCAAACAGAAATTCTGATAACTACGTTCAACTATTTTAAAGTTGAACAGCTCGAATAAAGAAAGAAGTTTGACGATCATAAGTGATGAAACCTCACACGAATAAGTCAAACAAGATAAATAAAGTATAAAAACTTGGTAGTGCAAGTAAGCACAAACCGAATAATGGAAGCGCGAAATATTAATGAACCTATGTGTGGGTCGTAAAGGAAAGTAGATACGAAAAACGCAAACTAGCGAGACAAGAATGTTAAAAACACTAAGATAAAGAACCCGGGTAACGGGTCATAAAGAAGTATAAGTAAGAACCGAGTAACGATAAGTGTAGGACAAACTGACGTGTAAACAACGTTAGAAGTCATAAAGTCAGAAAGATAATTCAAAAGAAAACAAATGTAGCCTTAGACTACGGTCAAGGTCAAATGAAATCCAAAAAGCAAAAGTAAATAATTCTAAACGTAAAAAACGGGTGCCTTGGCGCCATATATATATACATATATACATAGGGATGGATCATGAGAAAACTAGTTTAAATTAGAAACCCAAAAAACTAACTAAAAAAGCCTAAAAAAACATACCAAAATTTTTATTTTTTTTTAATTTTTATAAAAAAAAATCGTAGGATTTTATGCATGGAAAAAAAATTTCAAAAAAAAAAAAAATTCGTTGTATTACACATGTGCACTATTACGGATATAGTGCACATGTGTAGTACACATATAACGCACATATATTGCACATGTGCAGTACAACAATTTTTTTTTTTTTTTTTGAAATTTTTTTTCCAAGCATAAAAACTAGCGATTTTTTATAAGAAATTGTAGAAAAAAAAAGTTTTGGTATGTTTTTAGCTTTTTTTTAGGCTTTTTTAGTTAGTTTTCTAGTTTTCTCATTTAGATGTAGTTTTTTCATGATCCTCTCCCTATATACACACACACACACACACATATATATATATATATATATAGGATAAGGATCATTACAGAACACTTATTATTACGAGAACAAAAAGAACAACTCTAAATGGCTAAATTTTGGGATTTAAGATTCATATTTCTTAAATTTTATGCTTCTTACATTCATATGTGTGACAACTCGAATCCTTGATCCTGATCGTCGTGAGACGAGCTTGTTACTCTCGTTGTCAAGAGAATGGTATTTTGGGAATACGTACATTTAATATTATTATTATTATTATTATTATCATTTTTAATATTAACGATCCGCGACAAGTAAAACGATTTTTAACGGGTGACCCGAATCAAAAGTAAATAACTTATCGAAAGCTTGAATGATTGTCGACCGTATTTTGTTCGTGACTTAAACCGAGCGTTCGGGCTTAGCGACACCTAGTATTAGGCGGATCCACGCACTTGGGCTAGGCCCAACCCAAATCACCTGGAAACCCTACACTATAAAACACCCCAAACCATATTTCCTTTTGTCTCAGCCACACACAAGCAGAATAATTCACCTTCACCCTTCTCTCTCTATCTCCGGTCAACCGGAGATCGGAACTCCGACCGGCACCCTTGTTCTCCGACTAGCACCTCTCCAACCTCCACCCTCCTCCTCCGACAAAACACTGCATCGCACACGTAACCCTTCACCTCTGTCTGATCGCCGACGACCAGGAGCCGCTTACCGGCCTGTTTCTCCGATAAACATCCTCAGACACCCTCCTTTCATCTCCTAATCTCCCTCGGTTCACTGGCCGCACCTATTTCGCCTCCCCGCAACTCCGACAACCACACAAATCTCTACCGCATCCACCTCCAGATCGGACCTGCAGCGGCGGCGGCAGCGACGGTGGCCGCCAGGCCACAACGGTGGCAGTCCGGCACGGTTTGTGGCCCGGCTCGCACCATACGTTGTTTTAGTTCGAGATTGCAGCAGCATGGGTGGGATGGATTTCGGGCAGTGGTTGAAGCGATTTCTGGCAGCAACGGCGCCGCTGTCTACGACGGCGGCGAGTGGTTCTGGTTTGACGCAACTGGAAACCTCAGGGCAGCAGCAATGGTCAGCTCCGTTCATAACCTTCGGTCAGTGAGTGATATCTCCGTTTAGTTCTTCTTTTGCATTTGGCGACTTGTTAAGTGATGTTGTGTTTACTATATATCTGATGAGATAATTGTTACTGTTTGATTGTTGGTACACTATGAAGTATAGTTGTGTTCTCTGTTTCTTTTTAAATCTTTTAAAAATTACAACAAATGTTCAAAATGAATGCATGATTTGTTTGATATTTGGTGCCTTAGGATGCTGTTCTAAGATTTGAAAATGGTTGAAAAGATATAATCCTTGTATAGATTATTTGTAAACTGTTTTGGATAAAGTGCCATTATGAATCTTGCACTACATATGACCATCACTTGCATTCCTGTGGTTTTTAGCTAAATATTTGAAATGTGTGCGTTTAGTTGTTTTGGATATATGAATATGCCTGACCGTTTCGAGTGGTTTATTTGATTTGGGATTGTAATAGAAGTTGGGTTAGTATTTTGTGCACAAGCCATACTAGAAATGTGTTGATTATTAGAGTGATGATTTAACTTAGTTGCTTGGTAATGTATGATGAGGAACTGTTAAATGGTGCCAAAATATTTGAAATAGATGCATTTGATCTGAATTGGTAAGTGGAGGAAATTGGAAACATGTTAATGAAATTTGATTGGCTAGTACATGCTTATGGAATTTTGATTGGATAGTACTATTCTGAAAATTCTAGAAGCATCAGCAATGAACGAGTCGAGACCTCAGTGTTGCGACTCGAGACCATCAACCAGACAAGGCACTCCAGGAGTCGAGACCAGCACGGTTGCGACTCGAGATCTCATGATCTCGACTCGAGACCTCTACGGTTGCGACTCAAATGTTCACAACTCGAGACGAGTTGTTGCGACTTAGAATCCAGTGGTTGCGACTCGAGACCTCATAGTCTCGAGTCGAGACTATCCGGTTTCGACTGGGCTGCTTGACTCCGTTATTGGGCCGCACTATGTGATAACCTGTTTTGGACTGTGTGTTATTTGCCACTACTTAACTGGGCCATGTGCTACTACTGTTTAACTGTTCATAAGCTAGGATAGGCCCAATACCGCATAGGCAAGCATGACTTATGTGCTATGTGTTAGATACGTGTAAATTATACGTGACATTTCTTGCATGCAAACCTAATAAATATTTAATAACCGTAATAGGGTATGGTTGACCAATGTAACACAAGTAAATTGACTACCGAGCAAAGCAAAGGTGAGTTCACTACTTTTTACTTAAAGCATGCGTTCCCGGTGGTTGGGAAACGGAACGAAACACTTTTCCTGGTTTGGGATTGCTTACTATCTCCTTGTGCGGGATACGGTATTTCTATCTCCTTGTGTGGGATACGGGTAACAACGCTATCCCCTTGTGAGGGATACAAACTACTTTTCTCCCCTTATGCGGGACTCTTAGTTAATTACTGTTTGTACGGAAATGCAACGAGCAACTCTAAACGAAACTCTATCACTCAAGTCCCTACTACTTAATACCGATTAGTCGCCGGGGCCAGGCGAACGGGTTATTAGTTGATAGCGCTATTTAGGTTCGACCAGCCTCACACCGACCCTTGTTACTGGGAACGGGCGTGAACTAATAGACTCAGGCAAACCGTCAATGATGATAGAACATTGACAAACGGGGCACTGCGGAAACGTACGGTTAAGTAAGTATTCGGTATTGGAAAAACAGTTCTCGCAATATTTAATGGTCAATGTGAAGTTTGTTTGAACTTCATAACGTGAGCGTAATCACGATGGTTATAGTCCCTAGTGACTATACCTATTGATTACCACGTTATCTAGGATTAGTGGCGAGTCGTAGTTTCGGCCAAAATGCGCATTCTTGCGTATTTTGTAACCAAACTACTTTAGGTATCAAAACCGTTTGTTTTGATACCAAACCTGTTTTATAACCTAACTAAACATGTTTTAGCATGTTTAGCTCGTCACTTTTTAGTTTAGTGCTTGTGTAGAGTCGTAAGTCAAGCGGGCTAAACACCCGCTTAGACTTTCAAACACGACCCGTTTGGTTGATCATTAGGATCCGACCAAACATGCTTAGTGACCATAGTTGTATAGGAAATAACCTTCCGAGGTTATACCTTATGGTCACCTAGTTTAAGTAGTTGTATGATAGGTAGTTTATATGCCTTACGTAAATTACCAAAATGCCCTTTTCATGCGTAATTGGTAATTAAGCATATGTAACCTAAACTTTTGTCATGTAACTGATTATGTAACATATTTAAACATGTTTTGGCATATAATACTTGTCATAGGACTAGTTAGATGTCTCGAACACGCATTTGCGCACACGACACGTTAAAGTAGCGTAAACTACCTTAATGGGTCGCGATGGGTCGTAAGCACTTAGGATAGGTTTCCTTTTAGGATGTAGGCTTTGTTAGACCATATTATATGAGTTCCTATACTCATTTGGTTTACGAAACCTCATCCTATCTGATCTTCCGATTTAGGTCCGGTATATTTATGTAGTTATCAATATTAGGTGTCGTTTGATTCCGTGCTCCCTCTAGCTTGCTTGGTAGGTGTTCAAGACTTCTAAGCACCCTCAAGTGAGTACATAGTCCCCTCTTTTACTGTTTTCAAATGTTTTGGGGTGAAGCATGTGTACCTATATGTTATTTTCATGATTTCCAAAAGGATAATTGATTATACATATTTGTACTTATCTTTTTGCAAACTGAATGATTATCTATGATTTAAACTCTAATTTTCCAAAGATTATAAAATAAATGTTTGGAATAGTACTTATTTTGTTCACCGGACTGGTTGGTAGTATGATATAGCGCTATAGGATTTGACACCCCATTCCTGTTGTCATGGAATGTCTGAAACCAATTTGTTTCTCCATCCAAATAGAAATTGCCTTTGTGGTATTTCTAGAGTCTCAAAGGTGTATTTTGATGCACTAGGTCTGAATGAATTCTTAAGTCACATTATTTTTGTATATTAAGTTATACTCCCAAAAGTATAGTTTGATATGCTCTCATATGTGATATTGTACAAAACCAACATATATTTTGTTAATCATTAAAACATAGTTTGATATGTTATTCTCAAAATCCAAAGCATAGTTAATATGTTATTTTCATAACCAAAGCATAGTTTAATATGTTATTTTCATAACCAAAGCATAGTTTAATATGTTATTTGTATAACCAAAGCATAGTTTAATATGTTATTTATAAATCCAAAGTATACTTTTGATATACTACTGAAAATTTATTTATTCTAACAACTAAGGTATATTTAATATACTATTAACTTAACGACTGGTTTTTGGGTTAGTGTTAGATAACGGGACGGGGGTAATGTGATGAAAACATGGTAGATACGCCGCTGGTACTTCTTATATATAAGTGTTTTCATGGCATTACATACCGTGGCGTTATTTAGTACACTTGGGTTAACGGTTTGGGAACGGAAATATATTTTAATATATTGCTTATTCGACTTTCTTAAAACCAAAGTATATTTATATATACACTATGAATCTGTTTATTAAAATATTGTTTTTCAAACAATATATTTTTATACAAACTTATTCTACTAACTTATTTAATTTCCTGTGTATTATTATTTTATATCATCTGATTTCTTACAAATGATTTATAAAAGAAAACCTTTTTCAAGGATCATGACTACTTTTCTTAAAACATTTTTCTTTAAACTCATAAGTCATGTATCCTAAATACAATAAAACCTATGTACCTCACAGGCATTTTTATGCTGACGTACCTATTTTTACACATGTTTCAGGTGCTGCTTTATGATGATTGATGATTTATGCTACACATAGGATGGACTCGTGCCTTAGCGACTTAAAAACTTGAAAGCTAATAGTTGTACTTATTTGATTGTATTAAAACAATGAGTTCATTTAATTCAATAAAACAAAATTAATTATTCCATGGTTGTGAAACAATGATTCTGTTACAACACTCCCCGACGTTTCCGCCACGTCTTGTTGTTTTACGTGGTCGGGGTGTGACAGAAAAGTTGGTATTAGAGCCAATGGTTATAGGGAATTAGGTTATTAGTAATCCTTTGACCTAGACTATAACCTTCCTAGGACCCTAACACAAGTTTTCTTGTGTTTAGTTTTAAAACAATACCATCACTTATTCTTAGGTGACAACCACAATAAGAACACAAATTTCAATCCTGCTTTGAAAACTAATCATCTGTTCTAGGATGATTGATTGTAAGGTTTTGAACCCTCTAAGTTTTCGAAATCCCATCAAAGTTTGGTCTAAATAATGTGAACACGTGCAATCTGGAAGGGTGGGTGCCTGTACCCTGAGCTTTCTGTCTAAGGCTAGAGTGTTCATACAAATCCGCAATATCGGACCAGTCACTCTTACCTGAGAACTCTTAGGGTGAGTGTCCACTTATAGACGAGCATGTCTTCACGATACATTATTTTTTTGACCCATTTACTTTGATTAATCGCTGTGTGTCTATTGTTGCTTCGTAGTAACAAACAAATGACCACCATCTTTGCTTTCATCAATTTTGTCTCATTTCATTCTTTTCGTCTAATCCTTTCACTTTTTTTCCTTCCTGTTTTCCCTTTTAGAATGCCTCCTCGATGCGAAAATCCGCTCCCAAATGCCGAAATGGCACATATTATGGCACAGCATATGGCTGCTGTACTCCCAGATATTTTTTCTCAATTGAATCAAGCCATCAATAACCAGAATGCTCCATGCAATTTCAAAAGCTTCAATTCAGCTAACCCACTCAAGTTTAGTGGTTCTGAAGGAGCAACTGGGCTCCTACAGTGGTTCGAGGGCATTGAGAGTACGTTTCATCACGTTCAATGTCCTGAAAATCGGAAAGTCGAGTTTGCCTCCAGTGTATTTCAGAAGAGGGCTCTTACGTGGTGGAATGGAGTTATGAGGGACCGTGGTGTTGAGGTTGCATTAGCACAGACTTGGGCTGAGCTTAGGGCTCTTATGATGAAGGAGTTTTGTCCTCGTCATGAATTGAGAGCTTTAGAAAGGGAATTCGATGACCTGAAGCAAGACAGTGGTGAACATCGAGCCTATACTGACCGTTATGAAGAATTGAGCCTGTTGTGTCCTGCTATGGTTACTCCTGTGGATAAGGCGATTGATAAATATATTGATGGTCTTCCTGACCTAGTTCAGGATATTGTTACTGGCAGTAACCCTACAACTGTCAGACAAGCCATTGAACTGTCTGCCACCCTAACGGAATCCCATATCAGGAAGGGTAAGCTTTTTCGAAAAGGCAACCCAAGACCATCTGACAAGGCTGCTCAACCTGAGCTAAAGGAAAAACAGGCTGAGGTATCCAAGAAGAAGAAGCGCAAAGCCTCTCAAAACTGCGCCATAACTGCTCAAGACAAACAGGTTACACCAAACCAGCCTGCACAACCTCGCAAAAGGCAAAACTATGTTGGTACCGCACCTTTGTGCAATAAATGCAATCGTCATCATCTGGAGCAAGAGCAATGCCACAAATGTACCCATTGTGGGCGGTTGGGACATTTGATCAATGTTTGCCGTTATGCAAATCAAGCTGCTGCAAACCCTGCTGCTGTTCAAGCATGGTTCCCTCCGGGGTCATGTTATAACTGTGGTGCCCTTACTCACTACAGAAACAATTGCCCAAGACTTGTTCGCATACCTCCAGCGCGTGGACGAGTGTTTAACATCAATGAGGCAAACGTGAACAATGATGCAGCTGTGAACAATTAGTGTTTTGTTATTTCCTCTGGTTGTTATCTTTTGACATTTAAAGACAAGTCAGTTGTTATATAAATAAAAATTCGTCGTTTTTATTTTTGCAAAACTGATACGATTGTGTGAATGTTTGATACAACCTTATGATAACAACACAAAGACAAACTACTCGTGTGGTTCTGTCATTATTATGATCACTTGTAATCTCCTCAAGAATCTTAAATACTCGTTTCTTTTAAGAAACAAAGCCAAATTCCTCTTAAGATCTTTCTATCTCCATAGTTAGATTCTTGTGTTTAAAGTGCCAAATGAAATCCACGGATTGGATTTCGGGTGTGCTTTAAATACCCGTATCTAAAGATAACAAATTAAAAATCAAGTTAATTAATTATGTAATTATGTGCTTATGTGTTTTCTTATATGTTTTGTGTTTTTATGTGATCCATCCAAATCCTCATAGAATCTTCCATATCTCATACGAGAGATTCATAATAGGATATCCAAAGGTACTATCTTAAATCCTTAATGGACTTTTACGTTGTAGTTAAGTCCCTTGGGTTATGAAGTACTATCCTAAAATTGGACCTCTTGAATGGTCTAGATAAACAGATTGATTTTGAAAATCTGGTTAGGAATATCATGTGGTGATCTAATTGAAAAGATCCCTTAAGTGGTCTATTTACGAAGATCGTACAACGGTCTAGTTAAAAAGATCATGTGTTGATCTAGTTAAAAAGATCGTTCATTGATTTAGTTAAAAAGATCCTTTGGTGGTCTAGTCAAGTCACTTCATGTTGATTTTTTCCCCTACGCATTATGAAATGAACTGTGCGGACTGTGCAAGGAATTACGTAATTATGGAGGCCTACATAATTATGGAATTCAGTGCACAGAAACCACAGGAAGTTTTGTCATGTGTTAAGACCTATAGTGACAAGAGTAATGATACGGGAGAAGTCTTGGACCTCGACCAATGTCATTTATTCTTACACTCCCCAATTCTGATTTCAAGCACACACAAGTTACCAATGATAAGTCTTCACGGGAAACGTTCTCCTGTCTATAGTTTGAAACTCCATGTTTTGCTACTACAAGGACTTCACTTTGAGGGTTGACAATTTCGCTAAGAACCCTATCATCGCCCAGAGTTCTACTTAGGGTTCAAGGGATTCATTCGAAAGCGAAAACATCACTGTTGTCCTCACAAGTTTCTCCTAAAATTAAATTTCGGGACGAAATTTCCTAAAGTAGGGGAGACTGTGACACCTGTGTCACCTCAACCATCAAACAAATTCCAAACCAATGAAATATTGTATTTCATATTTGGGATTTGTAAAAATATGTGTATCATTTGCACATATCAACTCTTGTTCGATTTCAAGCATTAAATCGCTTTCTAGAGGGTTATACGCGCTCTGATGCATAAATATAACCAGTTTAATGCAACGAACAGTCTGGAATAGTGAAATAGGCTTAACATACCTTAAATAACCTCCACATAACTTAGAAATAAGTTTTGGATGGTTTGGTGTGTTGAAATCAAGTTTGTTCGATCGCAGGGACTAATTGTGTCAAACTGCAAAACTATACCGATTTGTATAGTAACAAACATTCCGGAACTTTATCATAAGTTAAATATGCCCTAAATATCCTTCACATAGCTTAGAAATAGGCTTTGAAGTGTTTTGTGCACTAAAATAAACTTTCATGATTAATAGGGACTAAACGCGTCAAAAAGTGCACAAGTTTGCATTTTCGCGCATATCTTACGTTCTGAATATATCCGGACATCCAAAATTTATGTAAGCATTAAAATATTTTATTTTAGTGTTTGGCATAATAAAATTCCATTCGTCGCTCAATTTGGATCATTTTTGCGTTCATTACGACTTCCGTCGTAATTTACCGAACAACACAACCGTACGACCAAACGAGCCAACATCCGAGATATTTTTTAGCACATTTTAAGTTCCCTATACTTTAACTTCATTTTAGAGCTTTGAAATGGGGTTAACGGGGCTTAAACGTGTCAAAAATGCATCGAAAACCAAGTTTGGGGCTTCGGGGACTAAAACTGCCAATTTTGACAGTTTCTGACCTGCAAGGTCCTTACGGTCCGTATGGACCTTTCTTACGCTCCGTAAGCCATCCCCAGACCAGTAGAATGTGTTTCCAGCCATTTCCAGCTCATTCCAGCTCTTGCAAATGGTTTTTGATCAATCTATGGGCCAATTTTGATGGTTTTTGAGTGCCTCTTGTATTCAAATACCATGTGCCCACTTGTACGGATGAGATCAAATCTCAATCTTCGAGAAACGATCCTAACGGCTCTTGAATTCCTATAAATACCCACCCCATTTCATTCCCCCAACTCACACTTGATCTGATTTTGGCCTTCTAAGTTGAAGTTTATACTTCATACCTGAAGGTAAATCGGATCAAGAGCTTGCGGGGACCTTTTGTAAGTATTCTTTCGTTCTTTTATCGCTTTTCGAGTCTGAAAGTCAAACCGAGTTTGACTTTCTGCATTGACCAGTTTATGGTCAATGCGAAGTTCGTTTGAACTTCATAACGTGAGCGTAATCACGATGGTTATAGTACCTAGTGACTATACCTACTGATTACCACGTTTTCTAGGATTTCTGGCGAGTCGTAGTTTCAGCCAAAATGCGCATTCTTGCGTATTTTGTAACCAAATTACTTTAGGTATCAAGTTTGTTTTGATACCAAACCTGTTTTATAACCTAACTAAACAGGTTTTAGCATGTTTAGCTCGTCACTTTTTAGTTTAGTGCTTGTGTAGAGTCGTAAGTCAAGCGGACTAAACACCCGCTTAGACTTTCGAACACGACCCGTTTGGTCGATCATTAGGATCCGACCAAACATGCTTAGTGACCATAGTTGTATAGGAAATAACCTTCCGAGGTTATACCTTATGGTCACCTAGTTTAAGTAGTTGTATGATAGGTAGTTTATATGCCTTAGGTAAATTACCAAAATGCCCTTTTCATGCGTAATTGGTAATTAAGCATATGTAACCTAAACTTTTGTCACGTAACTGATTATGTAACATATTTAAACATGTTTTGGCATATAATATTTTTCATAGGACTAGTTAGATGTCTCGAACGCGCATTTGCGCACACGACACGTTAAAGTAGCGTAAACTACCTTAATGGGTCGCGATGGGTCGTAAGCACTTAGGATAGGTTTCCTTTTAGGATGTAGGCTTTGTTAGACCATATTATATGAGTTCCTATACTCATTTGGTTTACGAAACCTCATCCTATCCGATCTTCCGATTTAGGTCCGGTGTATTTATGTAGTTATCAATATTAGGTGTCGTTTGATTCCGTGCTCCCTCTAGCTTGCTTGGTAGTTGTTCAAGACTTCTAAGCACCCTCAAGTGAGTACATAGTCCCCTCTTTTACTGTTCTCAACTATTTTGGGGTGAAGCATGTGTACCTATCTGTTATTTTCATGATTTCCAAAAGTATAATTGATTATACATATTTGTACTTATCTTTTTGCAAACTGAATGATTATCTATGATTTAAACTCTAATTTTTCAAAGATTATAAAATAAATGTTTGGAATAGTACTTATTTTGTTCATCGGACCGGTTGGTAGTATGATATAGCGCTATAGGATTTGACACCCCATTCCTGTTGTCATGGAATGTCTGAAACCAATTTGTTTCTCTATCCAAATAGAAATTGCCTTTGTGGTATTTCTATAGTCTCAAAGGTGTATTTTGATGCACTAGGTCTGAATGAATTCTTAAGTCACATTATTTTTGTATATTAAGTTATACTCCCAAAAGTATAGTTTGATATGCTATCATATGTGATATTGTACAAAACCAACATATATTTTGTTAATCATTAAAACATACTTTGATATGTTATTCTCAAAAACCAAAGCACAGTTAATATGTTATTTTCATAACCAAAGCATAGTTTAATATATTATTTTCATAACCAAAGCATAGTTTAATATGTTATTTGTATAACCAAAGCATAGTTTAATATGTTATTTAAAAATCCAAAGTATACTTTTGATATACTACTGAAAATTTATTTATTCTAACAACTAAGGTATATTTAATATACTATTAACTTAACGACTGGTTTTTGGGTTAGTGTTAGATAACGGGACGGGGGTAATGTGATGAAAACATGGTAGATACACCGCTGGTACTTCTTATATATAAGTGTTTTCATCGCATTACATACCGTGGCGTTATTTAGTACACATGGGTTAACGGTTTGGGAACGGAAATATATTTTAATATATTGCTTATTCGACTTTCTTAAAACCAAAGTATATTTATATATACACTATGAATCTTTTTATTAAAATATTGTTTTTCAAACAATATATTTTTATACAAACTTATTCTACTAACTTATTTAATTTCCTATGTATTATTATTTTATATCATCTGATTTCTTACAAATGATTTATAAAAGAAAACCTTTTTCAAGGATCATGACTACTTTTCTTAAAACATTTTTCTTTAAACTCATAAGTCATGTATCCTAAATACAATAAAACCTATGTACCTCACAGGCATTTTTATGCTGACGTACCTATTTTTACACATGTTTCAGGTGCTGCTTTATGATGATTGATGATTTATGCTACACATAGGATGGACTCGTGCCTTAGCGACTTAAAAACTTGAAAGATAATAGTTGTACTTATTTGATTGTATTAAAACAATGAGTTCATTTAATTCAATAAAACAAAATTAATTATTCCATGGTTGTGAAACAATGATTCTGTTACAACACTCCCTGACGTTTCCGCCACGTCTTGTTGTTTTACGTGGTCGGGGTGTGACAAGGTGTGTTTGAACTTAGGATGGGTGAAGATCAAGCGACGAACATGAACCGAACACACGTTAAATGAAGCTTCCGCGTTAAATCTTGTTTTGTTTTGATAAAAGTGAATTATGTAAACACTTAGCCCTATATTTTGAATACTTTAAACATGTATGAATGTTAACTTGAAAAAGTTTTTTTGTAAAGTCGCATTTTTAGTATAAAATGCGTATTTTAAAGTTAAAATCGTGTTATTTAAAGAAGGGTCTTACAAACAGACACCTGATCGGACGGGGTGATTCCCATCCGATCAGACAAGCTGAGCCTTGATGTGTTTATTATTGTCTCAATATGTACCATGTCGTCACCGTTAAACTCAAAACTTAGAAACTTTACAAGGTTACAAAAAGGAACAAGATCATTTTAGTCGAATGGCTATCCGATCAGACTGCCATCTGATCGAATGGCCATCCGAACGAACGACATGTGGCTTACAACCTTCAATACTTAAACTATTTTGAATCAGAACCTTGAACTTGGAACTCACACTCGAATAATCATTCGACCAAACAGTCATCCGATCGGATTACCATCCGATCGAATGACTTGCATGTTTACTACAACGAAAACTTCAAAAGTTAAACATTTTAGAAACTCACTTTTGGATCGAATGACCATTCGATCGAATGGCCATCCGTCTGGATGACCATCCGATCGGATGGTGGTCCGTTTGAAACTAATAGGTCATCCGACCGGATGACCATCCTTCCGGATGGCCATCTGATCAGAATACTGATCCGACACTTTGAAAGATTCTCGTTATTCTGTCGATGCTTATCTGTTAATCTATAATCAGGCTAATATCAGAGCTCCCTTTAATCCAAGTAGTAGGTGTCGATACTTAGCACCCGTTGTGAGTATAATCGATCCCTTTTCGTTTTAAACTTTTGAGATGCAACATGTATTCTATGAAACTTGAAACTTGAAACTTGAAACTATTGAAATCTAACTCTATCCTCTATAAATGTGAAACTTGATACTTTTGGATTTGTTAGGATCGGAGGCTCTCATGATTGTGTTTGTTTGTATGTTTTGATCGATTGGTGAATATGAAAACATGTAAATTACAGCGGAAATGAAAACAAACTTTGTAAACACAATCAGATGGAGAAAATAGTTTGATAAACAATTGCTTCTCATAGAGTCAAAAGATTACAGATATGCTTACAAACTAAACTCCCCCTCAGCCTGATGCCCCAAGGTTGATTGCACACAAGATGAAAGGATTAGACATGAGGAGAAGAACTCGCTCAGTCAATCAAATGTAACAGTACAGGGTATTGTTACATTTATAGGCAATCCAAACCACTGAGGTATCTCAGCTGACGTCACCATGAAAGCGACGTCTAACAACCTAACAACCTGTATCTACTGTCCTTACACAAACACTGCTAACCTAACCACTGACTATACATAAAACAGATATTTCACTAAACAGCTGCTTTCTCTTTATGTCAGTGCTTTCCTCAAGGTTGATCAGTCCTTGACTGGGCAGTGCTTTATCATCAGTAGATAGGACCAGCAGTGTTGGATACTTCAGGGTTTTCATCAGAAGTTCAAAGGACAGCAGCAGTTGAATATGAACAGCAGATAGAGACCATCAGTTGTTATAAATCACTTTCAAGGGGAGAGCAAAGTGTAAACTGCTGCTTATTGTGAATCCTCTGTTGTGACCTGGTTTTGGCTTTACATTATCTGTTCCTCTGGTAGGGTTCAATCCCAACAATCTCCCCCTGGAACAGATAATGCCAAAACCCTTCATTATTCAGGACCTTTATTACTCATCAAGAGTGCCTTAGCTTGATCTTTGAATTCAGCTTCAAATTCCTGTGCACTCTGGTCATCCTCATCCCTACACAGTGTAAGTTCAAGGAGATCCTGCAAATCTTGAACACTAAGGCCTAGTGCTTCTTTCCTTGATATGTACTTCACTTCGCCATTGGCTCTGACCAGGGTCAATACGTGAGTCTTTTGATCAGACATCCACTTTAGTATTTTTAAGCCAAGTGGGTTTCTTGGGAGAGACTTATTTGATGATGAGTTAAGGGATGATGGCCTTGAAAACACCTGCAAACTTTCAGACATTCTTTTGAAAGCTTCTTCAGTGACTTTGTCTGCTGCAGCTATATCTTCTGCAGTTTCTCGTTCAATAAGTTCTTGTCTTTCAGCTTCTGTCTTGTCTTTAGCAGTGTTTGGAGACGCAGGTTTGTTTAATGCCTTAAAAAGGCTTTGAAGCTTTGTTGAAGTTTCTTCTTTTAGACCCATTTTCGTGATGGTATCTTTGAAGTACTCTGCTTCCTTTTCTATTACCTCTTCTTCAGTCAGCTATTCTCCCTCTTCTTGATTTGTTACAAAAGTAGACCGGAACAGTGTGTCAAGGTTTCCTATCTTCTGTTCAAGCTTCATCATTTGTTCTTGCTTCTTAGAAGTGCCTGAAACAATTATCTTTCTTTTCTTCAGCCTTTCGTAGGCTTCATCAGTCTGCTGTTTTGACCATTTTGATATGGCTTCAGCAGTATCCATTTTTGCATCCACCAGCTCCTTTTTCTTTCTTTTATACTCAGCAGTGAAGTCAGCAATGAGCTTTTTGAATTTGTTCTAGTTTGGAGCATTTTTCTTCTTTGTAGGATCATTCTTAATTCTGTTGATCCTCTCAGCCTCATGCTTTAGAGCGATTATTGGCCATTCTTCAAACTGTTTTTCTTCAGCAGGATAGAATTTTTCTTTCATAATGTAGGCAAGATATTGTTTTCTTAGCTCTTTGCGTTGTTCAGCCTTTTCTTTGATTAGTTCATGTGCGAATTCTTCCATCTGCTTTACCTTTTCAAGGAAGAAATCCAGTCTTTTAGCAATGCCTTCTTCGCTTAGACGTTCACGTTCACTTTCAAATTTAGCTCTTGCTTTAGCCTGTCTTGCCTTGAGTTTGAGGTAATCATCCATATCCTCTGGTGGCATGTAGCCTATGAGTGAGGAGAATCTCCTTTTTGAAGGATCTTCTTCTGTATAGAATTGCCTCATCTCATTTCTGATAGCTTCAAGTTCCAGTGGATGTTGTGCAACATTAGGATCATGTGTACTCTCATCGGCAGGTATTGGCTTTCTTTTTCTGTTGAAGAGCTTTGGCTGTAAAGTAGGAGAGGTGAGAGCAGTGGTGGATGACTGACTAACAGTTGTTGAGACAACTGGTGTCTCAACATCTGCTGGCATTACAACTGCTGATATGTCAGCAGTTGTCTTCTGCTTCTGAGCAGGGGATGGAAGTGGTGAAGTAGTTTTTGATGGTGGTGATGGTGGTGGTGAATCATCATCTGATATGAGATTCCTTCTCCTTTTTAATGAAGAAGGAGCAGATGATGTTTTGGGTGGATCAGTGGTGGTAGATTGAATAGTTGTGGTTTGTGGCAGTGATTGACTGACAGTGGTTGAAACAACTGGTGTTTCAATCACTGTTGTCATTACAACAGATGTTGTAACA
Source organism: Helianthus tuberosus (assembly GCA_030545235.1). Lineage (NCBI taxonomy): Eukaryota > Viridiplantae > Streptophyta > Magnoliopsida > Asterales > Asteraceae > Helianthus > Helianthus tuberosus. The sequence goes on from CM060398.1 coordinate 109,839,368, forward strand.
TCTGTTGTCTTCTGTTTTATGACAGGAGGCAGTGGTGATGGTATGATTGTAGTTAATGATGGTGGAGCAGTAGTTGTGGTGGTGTGTGGTAGAGTGGTGTGTGTTGATGACATGGCAGCTGTTTGGCTACTGACAGCAGTTTTTGTAACTACTGCTGTATCAGCTGTTTGGCTAACAAGTTTTGAGACCTGCTTTTCTTTTTCTTTTACTTTTTCAGGCTCAATATGAAGGCCATGTTCTATTCCCATCCTATTCATTTTTCCCAACAGCTTGTTATTCTCCCCCTTTTTAGCATTATCTGAAGGGGGGTTTACAAGAAATGGTATGGAAGAAGGAACTTTGCCAGAGGCACTTTGAATGCTAGCCTTTATAGCCTTGATATCTGCTTGAGTGTCTTTAAATCTTGATTCAACCATGTTGGTCAGCATTTGTACTTGAATAGCATGCTTTTTGTCAGCCATAAGTTGTTGTGCTTCAAGCATGGGTTGAAAAGTATTCCAAAGCTCATGTTCAGCAAATGCATGTTGTGCAGGTGCTTGAGCAGGAACAGCAGTGGCTTGTGCTTTCTGAGCTTTTAAAATCTCTTGCACCATCTCCTTTATTTCAGCAACTGATTCTTCAAGTTTGTCAACTCTGCCCGTCAATTCCTGATATCTTGAATCATCACCTACTTTAGTAGGATCATCTGAATCCCCACCAGTAGTGGTTATATCAATGTGTGTCTTAGGGACAGAGTCCCAAAAATCACCCTTTGATGCCCCTTGTTCTTGGTACTGGGGACTTCTTTCTTCAGCACTTAATAAACCTTTGATGTTACTAGTGGTCAAAATAGGCTCACTAGTGGTTAACATTGGTGCTATTGAAGAAATTGCCTTCAAGGGAGTCTGATTTATGAAACAACTGGCCAACTGGAGACCTGTTGATCCACCAGTTGTAGTTGTTGCTCCACTTGAACTACCACCGAGAGTTACTTGTAACTCAGGGGGTGTAACCTCCTCAATTGTTGCTGGGATAGCAGGAGTAGTAGTATCAGACCCAGTCACCTGTGGGGGTATACTCTCAGTGACAGGTGATAGAGAGGAACTGGTTTGTGTCTGAGCTATAGCAGCTGCATGCAACAAAGGTAGCATGGATTGTGGCATTATTATTGGTGAGGGGATGGGAGTTGAAAGAGACATGTCCTTGGCATCAGGACTGAGGAAGATGGATCCAAGTGGATTCAGAGCTTCATATTGTGGTGTCCCTGTGCTTACAACCTGATCCTTTTGTGAGGATGCAGGAGGAGTTTTAGGCATGGGTTGAGATCTTTCTTCCAACTGCTGTGAGGAAGTAGCAGCAGTGGTTTGTGGTGACTTTTGTGTTGTCACAGGCATTTCCTCTGGGATCTCATCTTCCAGAGTTGCCTTTGTTTTGGGTATGGTGGGTTTTCTGGATGTTTTTCTTTTGGTCTTTTTGGTGATGTCAGGTGTGGGTTTCAAAGCAGTGGTTGTGCTGCTATGATCACCTGGAGCAGTGGGCTCAGCAGCTGATACCTGAGGAGCAGTTGTAACCGCTAAAATCTGCTCAGGTACCCCTGCTTTTGTTTTTATTGGTGCCATCATCCTTGAAAATGTTTCTTTTGTTAAGCTTTTTATTTGACAATGAACACCTTGTTTTGGCAAATTTTCATTTTCCTTTACAAATTTTTGTTTAAAGTAATAACTCAAAAATCTTGGAAAAAGTAAAAATGCTTTGTTGTCAACATTTTTCACTAAGTCATTGAAGATTTCCTGGGAATAGTTGTAATCTTTGTTATTCAAAATGGCATACCCCAGGCATTGAATCTTCAATGGTATTTCATTAAATGATGTTGTTTTATTTGAAACACACATCAAAAGTGTGTGAAATAAAAATCTTGGAGCAGACGGAAAATAACCTTTTTGTAAGGTATCAACCTTTGATTGTTCTGCATACCCCCTTTTTACGAAATCAGTTTTCATCTCGGCTTTCTCAAAAGAGAGTTTACCTTCCTGATCGTTGAGATTAAAGACTTCGGAGATCGACTGTGGGGTTATTTGAACTGCTTTACCCTGTATTGAGGAGTTAATGGCTATGACTTTTCCGTCTTGTTTTTCAAGCGACGCCTTTTTCCAAAACTCTCTCTGGGTTTGCAGATAGATGGGAGCATTTGCTGTTAACAAAGTTTTGTACTTTGATGCAGATAATGTATCAATGATGGTGTCAAAGGTGTGATTATCAGTAGGTTTTGTGAGTAAACCCAGATAGTTGTGAGATTGTTTGAATGGTATTTCGATGGGTTCTTCGGCCGTTTGAGCGACCTCTTTGGAAGGTGATGGTGATTTAGGTTTTGATTTTGATTTTGACTTTGATTTTGTCATTTTTGCGGAGAAGAACGAAGGAGGATTTTGTAGATTTTGAGAAGAAGGGTTGGAAACTGCTATGAGAAGAGAATTTTGGAATTCAATTCGACAGTGTAAAACCCTGTTTGGGGTTTAGGGCAGGGTTTTATTTAAAAAAAAATGATCGCTGATGTGGCAGCGGTTATTAAGATCTGAGGGCTAAAAACTGACCACGTGTCAAACACTAATGAAGTGGATGAAGTATGGAGAACAGTGGTTACAACGGTAAAAATTATGGGCAGTGGATGATTTTTACTATCAGTGGATAGCATATCATTGGATAAGACACTGATTTTGAGCATCAGTGCTTTTCAAGAAAATGAGGGATCAGTGGTTAACTTTCAGCAGTGGACAGTGTTTAGAGATCAGACGTTGGAATAAAACAGTGGTTAGGGTAAATGGTACAATTCTGAAGGACAGGTGTTTCAGCAACAGTTTTGAAGATTTTCATTCAAGGTTTTGCCATATGTCAATTTTGAAAGACAGTGGTTTAGTACCCCAGATGATGAAAACTTTTTGCTAAGGCAACTCATTTTCGTTTAATATTCAATTAACACATGAGTACCCTAGTAATTTAAGCACAGTTTGCAATCAACCTTTGATAAAAATTTAGGAGCAAACCTGAGTATGACATGATCATGACATATGTACCATTTCCTTTTGACCCATTTATGAGGACACTAATACCATCAAAAAAAAATAAGGTATTACATCCTGACAGGAGCTGAAACTATTGCCAACAAAAACAAGCATAAGTTCCAAATATATTATTCCAAAAAAAAATGAATAATATATCCTGGTTATTTGAGAAGATCCTTTGAACAACAAAAAAAATAGTTAAAGGATTTTCTGAGAATAGTATCAAAAAGGATCTGGTATAATTTCAATAGAGTGTATAATCATATCATTCACAAGTTTTTGAAGATGGTCAGTGGTTTGACAACAGTGGTAGGAAACTTTTGGATACATTTTGACCACTGTTTTGAACCATTTTCTTTGTCAGTTGATTGCAAACCTGAGGACACATGGAGAAAATTTTTGAACATTTGTCTAGTCCTCTTTGGAGTTCATTTACTTGAATCAAAACCTTTTTCTGAACAGATAAATGCACATAGTTGCTTAATGACCATTATTACCCTAAACTTTGACTCATAAGTGTTTTATGTTTATACTCTTTTCTTTTGACTTCAAAAGTTTTGAGATAAACACACTTCTGAGTTTTTGTGAATTTCCTCAATGTATTTTAACAAAGTTGATTTTGTCCTTTTGAGGGACTCAACCTGTTTTTAACACATAAGATCTGAATGACTAAAGTTTTAATTCCCTCTTTTTGAGTTAACAAGACATCAATGTCTTATGAATCATAGGTTTTGTTAATCTGAGGTTCATACTTTAGTATTTAATGAAAACATCACAAATATCAAAACAACAGTTGAAATCAATATTGAAAAATATAAAACAATCCCATAATTTTAACAGATATGTTTACAGATCTGCAAGCTATGGGTGACTTTTGCATGATATCACTTGTTGTGTGAAATTTGTGTGTCATATGACATCTTGGTTGATTTTCAGAGTTTTTGAATAACCATTTTGAACATGATTTACACAGTACTCTGTTTTTCAGCTAAATACAACCAACCTTAGTATCAATGAATTTTGAGCCGAACTGTTATGTCAAATTGATTGTTAGATCGAATTTGACTGTCCAAGCTCTGATACCAATTGTTAGGATCGGAGGCTCTCATGATTGTGTTTGTTTGTATGTTTTGATCGATTGGTGAATATGAAAACATGTAAATTGCAGCGGAAATGAAAACAAACTTTGTAAACACAATCAGATGGAGAAAATAGTTTGATAAAAAATTGCTTCTTATAGAGTCAAAAGATTTACAAATCAAAGCAAAAGATTACAGATATGCTTACAAACTAAACTCCCCCTCAGCCTGATGCCCCAAGGTTGGTTGCACACAAGATGAAAGGATTAGACATGAGGAGAAGAACTCGCTCAGTCAATCAAATGTAACAGTACAGGGTACTGTTACATTTATAGGCAATCCAAACCACTGAGGTATCTCAGCTGACGTCACCATGAAAGCGACGTCTAACAACCTAACAACCTGTATCTACTGTCCTTACACAAACACTGCTAACCTAACCACTGACTATACATAAAACAGATATTTCACTAAACAGTTGCTTTCTCTTTATGTCAGTGCTTTCCTCAAGGTTGATCAGTCCTTGACTGGGCAGTGCTTTATCATCAGTAGATAGGACCAGCAGTGTTGGATACTTCAGGGTTTTCATCAGCAGTTCAAAGGACAGCAGCAGTTGAATATGAACAGTAGATAGAGACCATCAGTTGTTATAAATCACTTTCAAGGGGAGAGCAAAGTGTAAACTGCTGCTTATTGTGAATCCTCTGTTGTGACCTGGTTTTGGCTTTACATTTTCTGTTCCTCTGGTAGGGTTCAATCCCAACAGGATTCTTGATTCTTGATTCTTTATGCTATGTGAACGTTTAATCCTTGTGTGTAGTCCCGCCTTAACAATAGTAGCGCTATAGAAGAATGCACCTCCCCATTATTCTCTGGGGTATTGTTAGGAGGATTCTATTTGCTTTCCTTGAGTCTTGGGAAAGTAGCAAATGCATTGGGACACTTGGGCTATCACTTGGACTGCGTACACTAGCATGGCTGAAACTATTTTATATGTTTATGGGACAGATATGAGTCTTTTAAACTACTATGCTATATACTCAAACTTTTATAATCGCCAGTACATTATTGTATTGACTTTATTTTAATACATGTTGTAAGCTGATAAGATGTTGGAATCAAGGGAAACAAGCTAGGATTGATGCTTAGAAACTCGCCTAGTTTAATCTAGAAACTTGAAACAATGTTTGGTTATTGTTGTTGATACTTTTGTTATGTGGTTGATGTTTTTAGACAATGTTATTGTGAAATCTAATTAATCTATATTGAAATCTTTAGTGTTATGGAAACTTTTGAGCAATCTGGACGCTTAGTGCCGCACCCCGATGTTTCCGCCATCGGTTGGGGTTTGACAATCGGGGGTTGCGACAGTTTGCCAAAGACGCGAAGTGAAACGACCATCACGGTCAGAGATGATGTCAAGAGGAATGTCATAATGGCATATGATTTCGTCGGTATAGAGTCGAGCAAGTTTCTCAACCTTGAAATCTTCACGAATAGGAAGGAAATGAGCGGATTTGGTCAAACAATCGATGATTACCCAAATGCTATCGTGACCAGAAGATGTGCGAGGAAGTTTAGTTATGAAGTCCATAGCAATGTTATCCCATTTCCAAACGGGGATTTCAGGTTGTTCGAGCGACCCAGAAGGATGCTGATGCTCAGCCTTGACCTTTTAGCAAGTGAGACATTTAGAAACGTAAATGGCAATGTCCTTCTTCATACCAGGCCACCAATAGGATGTACGTGGATCGTGATACATCTTATCTGCACCAGGATGAATAGAGTATCGGGACTTGTGTGCCTCGTTTAGAATGAGTTCATGAAGATTGTCGTGATATGGCACCCAGATGCGATCAAGGTAGTATTGAAGTCCATCTGATTTGATCTCAAGTTGGTCTACAGATGCACCTCGGATTTCGACGATTAGACTACCTTCATTGGCTGACGAGTATTGAGCTTCACGAATGCAAGTATCAAGATCACTAGAAACTTGAAAACAATGAATGCTACTAACATGAGTCTTACGACTAAGTGCATCGGCCATGACATTCGCTTTACCAGGATGGTAACAAATCTCATAGTCGTAGTCGTTAAGTAATTCCACCCAACGTCGCTGATGCATGTTATGTTCCTTTTGGTTAAAGATGCGTTGTAGGCTCTTATGGTCAGTGAAAACCACGCACTTCGTACCATATAGGTAGTGTCGCCAAATCTTTAACGCAAAAACAACTGCGCCAAGCTCGAGATCATGGGTAGTATAGTTTTTATCATGTATTTTAAGCTGTCGAGAGGCATAAGCGATGACCTTGTCTCGTTGCATGAGAAAATAACCAAGACCACAGTTCGAGGCATCGCAATATACCACGAAATCATCATTCCCATCGGGGAGAGCAAGAATATGGGCGTTACAAAGCAAGTTCTTAAGAGTTTGAAAAGATTCCTCTTGCTCAGGACCCCAAGCAAAAGGGTTCTCTTTTTGAGTCAACGCGGTGAGAGGAACAGCGACTTTTGAGAAGTTCGAGATGAATCGGCGATAATAACCTGCCAATCCTAAGAAAGAATGGATTTTAGAAGGAGTTTTAGGCGCAATCCAATTCTTCACTGCTTCGATTTTGGAAGGATCAACATGGATTCCTTTTTCACTAACAACGTGTCCAAGGAATTGGACTTCTTTGATCCAGAATTCGCACTTCGAAAACTTCGCGTATAGACGTTCAACACCTAAGAGCTCAAGTATGAGGCGTAGATAACGTTCATGATCAGTTTGAGTTTTAGAATAATTGAGGATATCATCAATGAAGAGAATCATAAAACGATCCAAGTAAGGCTTACAAACATGATTAATTAGATCCATGAACACAGCGGGTGCGTTGGTTAAACCAAAAGGCATAACTACGAACTCGTAGTGTCCATATCGAGTGCGAAAAGCGGTTTTGGGAATGTCCTCTTCGAGAACACGAAGTTGATGATAACCAGATCGAAGATCGATCTTGGAGAAGCAAGTTGCGCCTTGAAGTTGGTCAAAGAGATCATCGATGCGCGGGAGAGGATAACGATTCTTGAGGGTGAGTTTGTTAAGCTCACGATATTCGATGCACATGCGGAATGAGCCATCCTTCTTCTAGACCAAAAGCACAGGAGCACCCCAAGGTGAGGTACTTCGATGTATGAATTCCTTATCAAGGAGTTCTTGAAGTTGAGTGGACAACTCTTGCATCTCAGAGGGTGCAAGACGATAAGGAGCTTTGGTAACAGGAGTTGAACCAAGTACGAGGTCGATACGAAAATCAACAGAACGAGGTGGAGGAGGACCAGGTAGATCTTCAGGAAAGACGTCAGGGAAGTCGCGCACCACTGGAACATCACTTACGCTCTTTCTCTTGCCCTTTTCTTCCACAACGTGGGCTAAAAAGACAAAGTACTATTTGCGTAAATATCTTTTCGCTTGTGTGCAGACATCAACTTCAGTCCTTTTGAAGGTCGGTCTCCATAGACGTGTAAGGTTTCACCAGATGGAAGAGGCAAACGAACGTACTTCTCGTGGCAAGCAATTTTAGCATGGTTCTTACGAAGCCAATCCATGCATACTATAACGTCGAAACTACCCAGTTGCATGCGTATAAGGTCGATAGTGAAGATGTGCTCGTTAAGACTAAGAAGACAATCGCGAAGAACGGAATCAACTAAGATGGATTTTCCATTGGCAACTTCGACGTAAAACGACTTAGGCAGTTTAGAGCATGTACAACTTAACAAAGATTCAAATTCAACGGACACAAAGCTTATCTCCGCACCAGTATCAAATTATATCGAAGCATAAAGATTGTTAACAAGAAACGTACCATTGACGACTTCATTCTCATTGCACGCCTGGTTTGCGTTGAGGTTAAAAGCTCATCCTCGAGCAGCTTGTTGTTGTTCCTGGTTCAATTGAGGGCATTGAGGACGAAGATGCATTGTGTCACCACACTTGTAACAGGCTCTAGCTGGTTTAACGTTTTGAGAAGCTCGTTGGGCTTGTGGTGAAGGTTATTACGACAGTAAGTGGTATTATGCCCAAAACGATTACAGGTAGTGCAATGGCGACAATTGACGTTGGCAGGGTGATGATAGTTGCAAGTGGTACACTTAGGATGAATCCCAGTGTATGGCTTTCGAGCATTCTTAGGCGTAACAAGGTTTGGGTTGACAGCTGGTACAATCGCGTTGCAACCAGGGTTCTGATGCTTTCGCTTCTTCCCCTTGTTGCTACTCGATTGTTGGGTGATTTGCTTGGCTGGCTTGGAAGAAATGGGAGTTGCAGCTTGTTTATCACGAATGCGATTGTTGTTTAGGGATGCTGCGAGACGGTAAATGGCTTTAATGTTGTCGAGTTTGGCTGCCTCGATGGTATCACGCATTTCGGAAGGTAAACCATTGATGTACTTTTGAATTGTGAGCTCGGTGGTTAGAACAAGGTGGGGAACAATGAAACTAAGCTGCTTGAAACGGGTGGTATAGGCTAAGTTGTTGTCATCAACCTGTGTGAGTGCCTAGAATTCTTCCTCGAGCTTTTGTTGCTCATGCGGAGGACAGAATTATTCCATCATAAGTTCCTTAACTTCTTCCCAAGGTAGCGCATAGGCATCTTTGTTTGAACGGATGTTTCTTTCTCTGGTCCACCATTCCAAGGCCCTATCTTGGAAAACTCCAGTAGCACTATGCGTTTTGAGCTCTTCAAGACACTCGGTGTTGATGAACATAACCTCTATGCTATCGAACCACTCTAGCATAGCGGTTACCCCCATCGTTGCCAGTGAACGGCTTAGGGTTGCAAGACGAGAAGTGCTTAAAATTGAACGACATAGGTTTGCGCACTTCAACCTTCGAGTCGACGGAGGAGTTTGGGGTAGAGCTAGCATGGATTTCAGTGACGATCATTGGGACGATGCGAGCAATCTGATCAGCCATGAATGCAATCATTTTCTTTTGGGAGCTGGTCTTAGACTTCTTAGTCGAGTTGGAGAGTTGGCCAGACGACATCTAAAGATTCAAAAGAACGAACGGGTGAGACTTGATCATAATGTTTGTTTAAATAATTTGTTTTCATGAAGCGTCACATAGCATAAAGTTTCACATAATCACATAGGATTTCAATTTGTTTCTCATAGCATAAAATATTTGATAAGTTTCACATAGTATAATCGAGATTTCCACGTAGTATAACATGATTAATGAAAGCATCGTAAATTTAGTTTATTCACGAGAGATTATTATTGTTTTTTATTACGAGAAACGTGCGAATTGTGTAACGGTTTTGAAATGAACGAGGTAACAAGTATAAAATCACATATAAATTGAGATAACATAAAAGAGAGGCTCATAAAACATGGGATTGTTTCAGGTAGAGAAACGTCGACTATTCCAAAGTGGGTCGAAGATCCTTTCGAATTAGAGAAAACGTGCTTTGGCCTATAGGTAAGATACTCTCGTCGAGAAGCGATTAACGGTATCTTACCCTTCCAGTTACTACACGTCTCTAATCGATTGAAACAATCGGGACTTTGGCGAGATTAAAAATCTAGGAATGGGACTTAATCGACAAGATGCGAGTTTAACCCCTAACTTAACGATTTCGTACCCTAATGTGGTTGGCACTCGTCGGGTCAAAATAAAATTTCGACACTTTGACGAGGGTCCACTAGAGTTTGAATTGGAAATTACCATTAAGATGTGGATTTCACTCCTGACTTAATGGTGAAATTTCGTGCAAAAATAGAATCAAGCGGAATAAAGGTCGTTTACCAAATTGTGGGTTTCACGCCTATTTTGGTAAACTCGTCTCGTTTGTATTACGAGTGTCTTCAAATCTTCAAAAGTGTATTGTGTTAGCCTTATGAAAGGCATGTATGTTTAAAAGACCAAAGAATAGTAGATAAGAAGCAAGTAAGGTAGAATGCATGTAAAATTTAAACGACAAATAAGAATCAAAGTTCCTAAAACTATAGACTAGGAAAAAACATTCCTATTTTTCCTAATTCCCTATAGTTATGGCTCTGATACCAATCTGTCACACCCCAACCGATGGCGGAAACATCGGGATGAGACGAACAAATTGCTCAAAACATCATAACACTATGTGACAATATAATTAAAGATTCAATTTCATTGCAGTACTAAAATTTCCATACAAAATTTCAAATAAAGAACAACATTGTTTCATAGCATAACATCAAAATAACAAATTAATCTAGGTGTGTATCTAAGTCCACCTAAATCTTGTTGCTTCTCATAACATCATCTCCTCTATCAACCTGCAACATGTATTAAAATATATCAACAAAAAGTTGGTGAGTATACAAGTTTTCATACATAGCATAATATAGATTAAAAAGTTTAACGAGCTCATATCCAACATGAATAACCAATATGCAAGTTACTAATATGCTGAAAAGGTGTACTATATGTTCAAACCCAAGTATACAACGCGTTAATTTTGCCTATCCCAAAGAATAACGGGAGGTTAACATGTTTATCTTAATAATAACCCAGGACTAATGGGCGGTGCGTTAATCCTATAGCGCTTTAATTGTTAAGGTAGGCTAGCAAAGCATCATATAGTTTCATGTTAAGCATTGATAGAGATTAAAATAGTTTAAGTGTTTCGTGATTTGTATAACATACATGTTGCACCCAAAGTGTAAAAAGGAAAATGGGATCGAGTATACTCACGGTTTTGCAAGCTTTCCACTCGATAATCCCGTGAGTGTTGGTTAATTAGAATGGAACACCGTGTCCTTCTACACGAAGAAACATAGGTGTGTGAGTATTGGATGTTAACGGAGGAGTAAATATTCGGAGTTTAAATTTCATGAAAGTATACATATGATAAAGTAATCACCTAGCACACATAATACTTGTTCTTGACACTACGAAACTCAAAAGAGTTAGAATGTTTTCATGGGTCAAAATGCCTATTAGAATCGTAACAAGTATCATGGTCTTAGATGATGTAACTTAACACTTGACAAATAACCACTAGGCTATCATCAAAGGGTTTGGTTACTTAGATATTATATAGGTTATATAGTATATCATTATGTCATATAAGTCAAGCATGAGGTAGGAGGATAAATCCTCCATTTAGGAACCTCTTTTGTATTTCAAATAAGTCATGCATGGGGTAGGAAAGACAAATCTTCCATTTAGGAACCTCTTTAGTGTCCACCACTACACATGTTGTCAAAGACAACAAGGAGGGTCATGAACATACAATAATGAAATAACTACAACTAATCTAAGAGAACATCAAGTGATGTGTGGATTTTCAAGTAGGATAGCCCACGCTAACCATATAATCACACAATCTTCAAGCTTCAAGCTTGTTCATTACTTGTGGGTTAAAACCCTATGAAAACAGAATGTTTATGAGGATTAAACCACTGGATTTACATGTCACAACCTTGTTTATAAGCCCAACTAACCATAGATTTGATTATGAGCATAATGACATAGGAATGTGATGAGATAACTCAAGTTCAAGCAAGTTTAACCAAAGTTTAATCAAAACAGAAATTTTATTGCACTTTGGATCCTTATATGGTGATGTTCCAGCCTTGGTTTTCCATGGAAAACCTGTGGAAACATACCTAAGGTTGTTCCAAGTGTTTAGAATGAAGAATCAAAGAAAAAGATGAAGGAATGAAGAAGTTATGCTCAATTAAGGAAGTTGTGATGAATCTGTCCTAGCTTTTGATTATCAGCTGATTGAGAGTGTTTGAGAGTGCGTTTAGAGAGTTTGCAATGTGAAAAAGGTGTGGAGGATGCTTAGGTTTTATAGGGAAGCATTAGGTTAAGTTAGTTGAGTGTAATGAATGGATAAAACACAAAACAAACCAACAAAAACACACATTTTGGCCAATCCCGTAACCAGCTGATGTTTTCTACGGATCCGAGTCTGTCGCACGCCGCGACTCGGAGAGGGGGGGGCTTCGTGGGTCGCGAGCCCAAGCCAGGTCGTGTTTTTATTGTTTTTTTTACACTTTTACCCATTGATCTTTCATATAATTGATGTTTTAAGTAGATTCAAGGTTATTTTAAGTATAAGAACCATTCTTAAAGGCATGTAATGTAAGTAAATAATGAAAGTAAATGTAGAACAAGTATAGGCTAGTATGTTTGTCGAGAAAACGTATCGTGTTTGCGTAAATTAAGCGTATAAGTCACATGTTTGTAAGTTTAACGTGTTTAGCACAGATTGTGAATAAAGTGTCGTATGTTTAATAAATTCGAACGTATGAACATGTATGAAACGTGTATAACATGAATGTAAAGAAAATACGAATTTCATTATGATCCAAGTCTCGGATTTTACAACGATTACAACAAAAATACGATTACAAGAATACAAGACTTCCAAAAATAGAAATACAAACGACGGTTTCTAATTATGGAAAGTATGAAAAAGCAAGGCATTACACGCAGGTCGTGGGGGATCCTCTTCTCTCTCCCACGATGAGCAGAGAGACACTTTTCCATAAAATAGTTTTTGCCATAACTTTCTCGTTTCAAATATGTTTCCTTCGCCGTTTTTTCCTACGTCTTCGTAATTCCATCCCCTATCATGTCATCTTCTTAAATCTTCAATTACACTTAATCAATCTTCTCCATTTATGCTTCTTTTTATCCTCTTTTCATACAAACACATACAAAACTCATTCGCATTAAGTACCAGTTAAAATACTTGCATAAACACAATAAAACTAACTAAGACCTATACAAAAATACAAAATATACATATAAAAACATGTTTTCAACCACACATCAGTGGAAAAGTTATAATGACTTGAACTGCTTATATAGCAGTCAAAAAACTAATTGAGTTAGCTTTTAGTTAGTATGAGATCGTTGAGGGAAAATAGCTTAAAAGTTTTGATTGTCTATAGTATAAGATCGTTGAGGAAAAATAACTTAAAAGTTTTTATTGTCTCTAAACATTTCCTTTATTGGAACAGTTATTAGACAATAAGTCAAAATTATGATTATTAAAATTCAATTTTCAAATTTTCTTTAATATATAATATTACATTTATTTAACTTGTGATGTATAGGATTCTACGATTCATAGAATTCTAACCTAATAAATTAGTATTCAAAAATCTTGTTTATTCCATGTGTATATTATATGTACACAAGATTGATTTTAGTTTTTCTTAATCATTTGAACGTTATTTGAAATACCACGCAATTGAATTGGAGGTTCGGTTCATTACACATGTACTTGCATACACAAACATTTGGTGAACACATGATATCTTTCATTCATGCATTTGTTAAAATCGACATGATATTTAATTATAGCGTATTATTGATAGAGTTGTAATCAACTACTTGGTGCAAACATCATCTGTAGGGGCGGAGGTAGCCCCCGTTACCCTTTTAACTTTTCTACAAAATGCAATTAATATTTTATTTTGAACATTTTATGTATTACGTTACTTCTTAACTTATCTACAAAATGCAATTAATATTGCATTGTACGTCCTTTTTAATATTGCATTTTACGTCCTTTATGTTTAAATGAAGTTGCAGGTGTTGTCCTTTAGCTATGAAAATTACATTGGATGTCCTTTATGTTATCATCTTCCTTCAGGCGGTAGGGCTGCAAATGAACCAAACGTTCGGTGAACAGTTCGTGAACCGTTCAGCGGGAAGTTCGTTTGTGTTCGTTCGTTTATTAAACAAACAAACACGAACAAGAAATTTCGTTCGTTTAACTAAACGAACGAACATGAACAGAGGTCGTGTTCGTTCATTTATGTTCGTGAACGTTCGATAACGTGTTCAATTGTGTTTGATAGTTCATTAGTGTTTTTAGTTTCTATATTTTATCTATATACTTCAAAATTCCGACAAATAAAATACTTAATAAGTGTCATTGTATTATATATCCTGCTCATGAATATTTGTTTTGTTCGTTTGCTTCCATTTCTGTTCATGAACATTAGTTTGTACCCATTCGTGTGCATCAATGTTCATTTTCGTTCGTTGCCTAAAATTAACAAACATACACAAACGAACACGAACAAGTTCATTTCCTTAACAAATGAACACAAACGTAAAATCTCGTTCGGTAAGTGTTCATGAACAATTCGTGAACACATATATTTCTTAACAAACGAACATGAACAAGGCCTTGTTCGTGTTCGTTCGGTTCGTTTACAGCCCTATCAGGTTGTGTCCTTATCTCATAACCTCATTAGTTTTTTTGTTAACTCCCCCCACGTGCCATGCACATGAGAGTACTATAGTCATTCATTCCTTCATTAAATATTTATATTTAAAAAAATTAAAATATTTAAGCCCCATTACTTCGTCTAAACATAAATTAATATCCCTCCTTTAGAAATCCCACCGGCAACACCCCACTACCGGTCACCATCTCCTGCAGCCCGTACCGGTCACCATCTCCAGCAGCCCAGCGCTTGAAAATACCTTGCTACCATGAAACAATCCTCATATAAACAATTTTCAGCAAGAAATGACTTTCAAATCATAAGAACCGCCTGAAAATCGAGATCACCAACCTGAACGGAAACCTACAAATTCATACCAAAATAATCCCTCTCTTTCCACTGAATGGTTAAGCGATGAAGGTGGTCAGAATCGGGTGCACGTGAAATAGTGGTGGCGACGGCGCTTGTTTAGGGCGGTGGTGGCGAGTTGGTAGTGGTGACAGACAGAAGTTGTTGGGTTGTGATGGTGTCTGGATGGCGGAATGATGGCTGGTTGGTTGAACGCTGAAGGTTGGATGTGGGTGGGGATGGTGCGATAGTGGCTGATGTGGGCGGAATGACGGTGATGCAGAATGGTCAAATCGATTTCGTCACCAAGGGTGGGTGTGGTGGAGGTTTTGTGATGGCAGTTAGGTGGTGGTGGTAGTTAGGTGGAGGTGGAAGTCGCCCAATTTGTGTTCTTGGTTTTGGAGATCTGAGCAACATTTGAGCAATAAAAATGTTTGTATATATGAAACTGTAATCTAATATTATCTTAGAATAATGTTTTTAAAGAATTTTTAAAGGGAAACAAAATGACCATTATACCCTCATGTAAGTGGCATATAACCTGACTTAACGCTAAAAACAAACTGTGTGAAGCCATAAGGACACCGTTTGAAGAAAAACTATAACATAAAGGACATCCAGTGTAATTTTCAGAGTTAAAGGACAGTGCCTACAACTTCATTTAAACATAAAGGACGTAAAATGCAATTTAGCCTAAATTATATTTGAAGGGGTATGGTCCCAAATCTCGCACCAAAGTGGTCGCGAATGACCATTACCCTTATCAAATACTCCCACCAGCAAGAACAATTTTGCGTCCGTGCGGGCACGCGCGAACGCAGCGGTCGAATCCAATCGGTCAAGGGATGAAAAGACGTACCTTGTGTATGAAAATGGGTGTTGCGCATAGCGATGCGGCTTAGCACCGCATCTTATGAACATTTTCGTCACGACAAGGGATATAGAAAGTGCAAGTACCAAATATGGCGATGCGGCTCTACACCGCATCCCATAGACAACTACATCAGGCCAAGGGATGCGGAAACAACTACGGACACCGCAGGCAGCGATGCAGCCTAACACCGCATCCTACTGACGACGCAAGTGGGACTGACACCTTGACTCAGGTGGCCAAAACAATAAGTGGCACTAACGACAGTCATCTGTCATCCCATACGTAAACGACACTGGCGCACAGACTGACACCACAGTAGGACGTGGCATCACCTCCGTGACTGACTAGCCTGACACACCTACAAAGGGGCTGCGCGTTGTCAGTCTAGCCACTCAATTACCCTCCTTCACTCCTCGGATATAAATACCCATCCCGGACCAGGTTTAAGGGATCGCTTATCAAACTCTCTCACTACTACTACTATCACACACTTTGCTCTCAAGCAAATTACTGATTCTCACACCGGAGAGTGGTAACAAGGAGCACCACCCACCCCATCCTCCTTATTACGAGTCACGGTTTGCTTTCCATGTGCAGGAGACAAATCAGCGGAAGATCCAGCCACCGATCCTCGGAAAGAAGGGATTAACCCTACTTGATGAGACCAGTGAATTAACCTCCCTTGTTTAACCACTGTTTCTTCATTGGCGCCCACCGCTACTCTTAGCACTTTTCACATCTCTCTCATTCTTGAAGATCATGTCTGATCGTCAAAACAATTCTACCGGGGAAAACCTCAACCTCGCAAACTTGGGGCCTACGGGGACCACTCCACCAGCCCAACCAATCGGCCACATTGGCACATCCACTCAAGGGGGGCGCTCCCCCCGTGTTCACACCAGATTTTTCACAGTACGCTTCTATAATACCCTAAGGGATGGATCTCCATACCTGGTATTACCAACAACGGACTGCCCTTGTGGCAGCCTACAACAAAGCTTGCGCAGAGGCGTAAATACCTGGAGGACCCACCCCCGCACCATACACACCTGCGACTCGTATCTTGCAATACGAGGGTAGGACACCTGCAAACCCAGCCTCCCGAGATAAGCGCGAGGAACGCGGCTCCTCTTATTGTAGCCTCCACACGCTCAGAGAGGATGACTCCACATATGGGTCCCACTTAAGGGGTCCGATACAAAGCCGCCTAGGCCCACATGGCGAAAATCAGCGGTAATCAACAGCCCATCGTGACTCCGGCATCCATAGCCGTCTGGGGCCACAACCCCGCAACGAGGGGTATGATCGCACTGACCCATACGATCATACATACTACAGAGAATTTCACTCGGCTGGTAGCCGACCAGGGGGATACAATTATTATCCTCCTACACAACCCCGCACTGCATACGACCGCGCTGCAAAGGGCAATCAGGCCCAACCCTACAGGCCAAGATCCACGGCCGAAAACTCCAAATTCATACCGGAGATCGCCCACGCCACACTCACTACAAACAAACTCCCACTCAGGGGGAAATACAACGGTTCGTTAGATCCGGATGACCATATGAATATCTTTACCGGCGCTGGGTGCATAGGCGGTTGGGACGAGCCACGTGGTGCCATTTCTTCCCCCAGACCCTCACTAGATTAGCGAGGGCCTGGTTTGATTCTTTGCCAGTCAGATCGTTGGCTTGATTCGAACAATTGCAATAAAAAAATTCTTGCTCATTTTAGCGAACAACGACGTCACAAACGCGATTCATTGGACGTTATGAACATTTGGCAGAAAACGAAAGTTTGGAATCTTTTGTTATCTGCTATAACAAAGAATGCCTCGAGATTGGCGGGGTAGCAGACCAGATGGCCCGCAACCATTTCATCCGGGCCGTCAACCACGATGAAATGGTCATGACCATCTCGGGCAAGGAGGGCTTACCGGAAAAATGGGACGACGTCATGGTGGCGGTCAAGACATAGGCCCAGACACAGCGGTCTCTCAAACCGCACGCTGGCAAAACGCAGCCCCAGACGGAAGGTCAATCCTCCCGTCAAGACCCCAAGCGCAATAACAAACGCAACCGGGATACATGGAATCATGGCAACAAATCCAAACCATATATCCCACGCGGATATCAGCCCGACGCACGGGCAATGATCAACGCCCAGCATGACCAGCGGGCATCCAAGAAGGAATCTTGGGACCGCAATTGGACCGAGATCAACAAGACACCAAGAGACGTCCTTCTCACGGATGCATAGTTCTTACGGCCGGACCAACTGATGAAGTCTAAAAAGAACCAAGATTTGACCCTTTACTGTGAGTATCATAAAGACTCGGTCCACTCCACGAACAATTGCATCAGTCTCCGATTGGAGATTGAGTGTGCCCTAAAAGAGGAGAAGCTACAACACCGGTTGTCAGCCAAGCAGAAGCAAACTAAGCGCATTACCCCCCATGATAAGGGCACCTCCACCGGAAAAAAGACCATGTATGTGGCCACCACCCACACGAACAGTTCGTTTTCCCTAAAGTCCGCGGTGGACCGCACGACAGGCGCGCCGTCGTCATTACCGGCTACCTAGCTCATTACTGCACGGAGCGTCTGTTTATCGACCCAGGCAGTACCTCCGATATTATCTATGAGCAAGGCTTCAACCAATTCGATCAAGAAGATAAAGATCGATTGCAGACAGTGGACTACCCGTTGGCCGGATTCGCGGGGGAAACAGTGTTCCCCCTAGGCCAAATCACATTCCCCGTGTGACTTACCAACGGTAAGCACACGCGGATCGAAATGTAACAACCCTCAGTAAAACCGACACTCTCGAATATTTCTGATACCTTAGTATATGTTAAAATGTCTCAATAAACCTTTCAATACACCCTGTATGTAAAAACCGAGCCCGAAATACGTTATAGTAATTAAAATAATTAAAATCTGAAAATATTAAGCTGAGGCGGGCCGCGTAGACCCACCCCAACCATTTACGCGGGCGGTATCGAGGTGGATACCTGATTTCGTTTGATTACTTAAGTCCATACGGGCCGCGTAAGACCCCGTTTAAGTTAACGCGGGCCGCGAGAGATCGAGAAACATGGCACAGCCCGGTGATAACACGTGTCATCATCGTGTCAAGCCTAGTGGTGATCCGGACGAGCTACGCGTTGACTGAAGTTTGACGCGGGCCGCGTAGACTTTTGTCTACCCTTACGTGGGCCGCGTGGAGACCAGAATTCAGCACTATATAAAGGAGGCCTCGGATCTCAGTCGAACTCGCTCAAATTTTATTTCTCAATATCACTTTCTGATAGTAGGCTTATTATACTCGGGTATTATACCCCTAATTAGCGAGGTTCTGCTCCGTTGTAAGTATTATAAACCCAGTTTCGTAGTAGATACGATGCCCGATTGATTTAGGGTTCCGTAACAACTGTCGTGGTTCTGCCCGACGTAGTTGTTGGAATGCCGTCTCGGGGAGGGTATCATTAATAATTTCAAAGGGTTATGATACTAACCTAGGTACATTTGTGTAAATTATAGATTATTCCCAAGAAACCCTTACGCGAAGTCTAAGATAGCAATGTGAGTTTATCCAATTTTTGTTAACCTTTTTGTAATATTTTACAAAACCTTAATTGTTTTACAATGTGATTAAGCGGTGATTGAGTCTTTGTAGTTCTTCAATTACTGCCGGTATGTTGGGGTTTTGTATACAAAATTTACTACCTTGTGAGTAGTAAGTCGGGGATGACAGTACGTTACCATTGGACGACGAGTTAGCCAATGTGTAATATGACCCACAATTCAGGATTGACAGTACTGAATGAGTAATTGTGTAGAAATAAACAATGTGATCGCTCTCAATACTGTTTTAATTGATAAAATGTTTCTTGATTAAACTGGGATTCACTCACCAGTATTTCCCACTGACAAATGTTTTTAAAACGCGTTTCAGGTAACACAATGTGACAGCCAATTAGTAAAAAGCCAGCTGGAGAGCATTGAAGGCTTGGGAAAAATGTGGCTATAAAAGTTACCTAATAAATGATGTTTTAAATTCAATAAAATAGGGTTTATCCCTATAAATGTATTGTAATAAGAAACTTGGGTTTTACCCATGTAATTATCTATATCAAATATGGTGGTTTTACTCTGATAATCATTTCCTAACTACGGTCCTGATGTAAATTCCGCTGCCAAATTAACTAACCTGATACCACCGAAATTCTGAGTTCGCGTCCACCCGTTCCCGGGGATCAGGGATCGGGGATTGCGACAGGAGGTGGTATCAGAGCCTAGCCACTGGTCTGAGCCAAAGAAATGTTCTGCTGACACTTAAATTCTAAATTTTGTGTTAGGAAATAAATTTTGGAAATATGTGCATAACTGTATTTATTTATTATGTGTTATTTGACTATTTGTTAGATTACAGTATGAGCGATCAAGGACCCTCAGAAATGAGTCGTCAGTTTTCTGATTCACCTAGGAGTGAAGGTACCTCATCACAGCCTGCCCTTTCGGGGTATTCTGTTGATCAGGAAGAAGGAATGTTTTGCTTTTAAAGCTCAGTCAGAAGAGCCATTCCCTCATAAGAAACGAGGATGGTTCAGTAAGGAAGCCTTTGCACGTAGGAAAAGAATGCGAAAGTTGCAACAGCAAAGAGCCTTAGCAGCTATTAAGCGAGAAACAGATGCCCATACACGGGATATGCTCAATAGAAGCCTAGCCAATTTCCATATCCTAGCCACAACTGCTGCTGACCCTAATCTGGAGCAAACAATAGCACCCCAACCACAATTGCAAATCCCTGACCAACCAATGGAGATAGAAAACCCTGAAAACCAGGTGGAGATGCATGACTTCAACCCAGAAGAAATCCCTAGGGTACCTGCACCAAATCCCCTAGATCCAAATTATAATCCTTGGTGGGATGACGTTAGGGATTATGTGCAACGTTACCCAATCCATGAAGACACACCTATACAGAACATAGGAGCCTACCCAGGTATGGACCCTTTAGATCCTTATTACCACGATGAATATATTAGGGAAATCTTAGAAGATCCTTACCGATTTCAGGCACTTTCACCCCCATATCAGGAAACCGCACCCCAGATTCCGAACCCAGTCCTAGAACCTGCACCCCCAATGAGTGCAGAAAACGTCCAAGAACTTAGGACTTTTGGGGAGGAAATTTTAGAAAGCAGTGAGAGAATGAGACAGGTGGGAGAGCGTCTCGTATGGAAACACGATGAACGCAATATGGATTTTTGGATAAATCCATTTCCGTGATGTGGTGGAGGAGACGGTAATAGTAAAAATAATAAAATATAATAAAATAAAATATGTGTGTACGGATGCATATTACTATTAGTGTGATTCTATTTCTGTTGGTATTCTAATTTTTATTTCAGTACTAGAATGTAATAGATGCATAATAGTATATGAAAATAGAGTAAAAGTCGCAATGATCGACGTTTTTGGCTAGATTACGTATCATGTGATTAACTATATTAAATATTATCGTGTGATATTAATATGGGATAAATGTTTAAAATTCAGATGGCCGACGAAGGAAATCAAGGAAATCTGATTAATGATAACCAGAGTAACATTAACGTGGTTAATGAGAATCCAAGCATCAATAACAATGGAAACCAAATGGATAATAGTGTTGTTCAACACATAGTGGAACAAGGAATCATAGATGCCATGCCATTTATTATTCAAACGATTCAAGAAGCGAATAATAAAAATAAGCATAGCAGTAAGCGACCTATTGAACCTGAAAACAGCGTGAACAATGGACCTGTACTTCAAATGCCCATTCCTAAAAGAAGAAGAACCGTGTCTTATGGTTGTTCTTATAAAGAATTTTGGTCTTGTAAACCAATGGAATTCTCGGGCAATGAAGGGGCCATTGCAACCCTACGCTGGATAGAGAAGACTGAGGCAGTCTTAAGAATAAGCAAGTGTGCTGAAGAAGATAAGATACTGTTTGCTTCCAATCTGTTTAAGAATTCGGCATTAGAATGGTGGAACACTATCCTCCAATCAAGAGGAAGTGATAGAACCTACAATATGGAATGGGAAGAATTTAAGAACAAGGTAGAAAGGAAATTCTGCCCACCTAATGAGAAGGAACAGATAGCAAACAAATTCCTAAACCTTAGAATGATTGGTGTGGATAGTAAGGGATACACTAAAACATTCTTCGAATATGCTAGAATAGTGCCAACTCTTGCTTCACTTGAAACAGTGTTAATCTCCCGTTATATCTGGGGATTAATTGGAGAGATAAGACACGTAGTCAAGGCAGCTAGACCTCAAACCATAGAAGAAGCGGTAGAACTAGCAAATACCTTGACAGACGAATTAGTCCGTACCCGAGAAGAGGATCAAAGGAGGAATCTAACCCAGAAACTCACACAAGAATTTCGTTCTGGAAATTTTAATCGTGGGAAAAATGTAGGTTCTACCACTGCACCTTACTGTAAGAATTGCAAAAGAAAGCATTCAGGAAGATGCTCTATATACTGTAACTTTTGCAAAATATCGGGACACAAGGAAGAAAACTGCAGGAAGAAAGCTAATAACAAGATATGTTACAACTGCGGAGAACAAGGCCATATCAAGCTTAATTGTCCAAAATTAGCTTCAGCTACAAACAACAAGAATACTCAAAATGCTAGAGCATTTGGTTTGACTGCAGATGAAGCCAAGATGATTCCAGATGTCATAGCTGGTACGTTTTTAGTTAATGATGTTTTTGCTAAAGTATTATTTGACTCTGGTGCAAACCAAAGTTTTATTAATACATCATTTTGCAAATTTCTAAATCAGTCATTAACTAAACTACCACAAGAATGTTTAGTAGAGACACCTAATGGAGAAACCGTTAGGATTTCTGAAATCTTGCAGGGAGCAAGAATAGAAATTTTAAATCAGAAATTTATTGCAAATCTTTATCCCATGAATCTGGCAGGATTCGATGTTGTTTTAGGAATGGATTGGTTAATAGCCAACAGAGCCAATATTTTATGTGATCAAAAGTCAATTCAATTAAATGCACCAATAGGTAAAACGATCACAATTAAAGGAGATAAACCAAATAGATCCACAAAATTCATCTCTGTGATGAAAACTGCAAGTTATATAAGAAAAGGTTCTATAGTGTATTTGATTTCTATAATCACTAACACTAAAGGAAAGGATTTAAAAGATATTCCAGCAGTATCTCAGTTTTCAGATGTTTTTCCAGAAGAATTACCAGGACTGCCACCAAATAGAGAAGTTGAATTCAGGATCCATTTGATACCAGGAACGGCACCGATTGCCAAAGCACCTTACCGTTTGGCACCCGCAGAAATGCAGGAATTAAAGAAACAATTAGATGAATTGTTGGAAAAAGGATTTGTACAGCCAAGTTCGTCGCCATGGGGAGCGCCGATCTTGTTTGTTAAAAAGAAGGATGGATCAATGCGTATGTGCATTGACTACCGTGAATTAAACAAGGTGCGATTAAGAATCGGTACCCATTACCGAGAATCGATGATCTATTTGACCAACTACAAGGAGCTCGATTTTTCTCCAAAATCGATTTAAGATCAGGATATCATCAATTAAAGGTACAGGAAGAGGATATTCCTAAAACCGCATTCAGAACAAGGTATGGTCATTATGAATTTACTGTCATGCCATTTGGTTTAACCAATGCCCCAGCTGCATTTATGGATATGATGAACCGAATATGTAAGCCATATTTAGATAAATTCATAATCGTCTTTATAGATGATATTCTCATTTACTCTAAGAATAAAGAGGATCATGCAAAGCATTTGCACGCACTTTTAAGTTTATTAAGAAAGGAAAAGCTTTATGCTAAATTTTCTAAGTGCGAATTTTGGTTAGAACAGGGACAATTTCTTGGACACTTAGTCAATCATGAAGGAATTCATGTGGATCCTACCAAGATCGAGGCAATTACTAAATGGAAAACCCCTGAGTCGCCAACTGAGGTTAGAAGTTTCTTAGGTTTGGCCGGTTATTATAGAAGATTTATTCAAGATTTTTCTAGAATAGCCATTCCCTTAACTAAGCTAACCTGTAAATCTGTTAGTTTGAATGGGGATTAAAACAAGAAGAAGCTTTTAGAATTCTTAAACAAAGATTAACCCATACACCCATATTAGCGTTACCAGAAGGAACTAAAGACTTTGTAGTATATTGTGACGCTTCTAAATTAGGTTATGGATGTGTGTTGATGCAACGACAAAAGGTTATAGCTTATGCATCTAGACAACTTAAGAATCATGAAGAGAATTATTCAACCCAAGATCTAGAATTAGGAGCTATAATTTTTGCTCTTAAGATTTGGAGACGTTACGTTTATGGTAGTAAGTTTACCATATTCACTGATCATAAGAGTTTAAGGTATATTTCAAGCAAAAGGAGTTGAATATGAGACAAAGACGCTGGATGGAAATGCTTAGTGATTATGATTGTGATATCCAGTATCATGAAGGAAAAGCAAATGTAGTAGCAGATGCTTTAAGTCGAAAGTATCATGAAAAGCCAAAAAGGGTACGTTCTCTTAAATTAAATCTACAAGTAGATTTAAATGATCAGATAAGAGAGGCACAAGAATCAGTAATCAAGGATGATGCTGAAAAATTAAAGGGTATGTTAAAAGAGTTAAAACAAGGAACAGACGGAATTTGGAGATTCCATGAAAAGAGAATGTGGATACCTAAATTAGGAAACCTACGTTATCGTATTTTAGAAGAAGCCCATAAATCTAAGTATACGATGCATCCAGGAAATGATAAAATGTACCAGGATTTAATGAAAAATTTCTGGTGGATAAGAATGAAAAAGGACATAGCAGCCTATGTTTCTAAATGTTTAACCTGTTCACAAGTTAAAGCTGAACACCAGAAACCCTCAGGATTGCTACAACAGTTAGAAATGCCAGTATAGAAATGGGAATTGATAACAATTGACTTTGTTACTAAATTATCCAAAACAAAGAAGGAAATGATACAATCTGGGTGATTGTAGATAGACTAACCAAGTCAGCTCATTTCCTACCAATGAAGGAAACTTTCAGTATGGAAAAATTAGCTAAATTATATGTAAATGAAATTGTTTCTTTACATGGAATTCCTTTATCAATTGTTTCTGATAGGGATAGCCGTTTTACCTCTCATTTTTGGTCAAGTTTCCAAAAGGCAATGGGAACCAAGTTAAAACTAAGCACAACTTATCATCCTCAAACGGACGGACAAAGCGAAAGAACTATTCAGACAATGGAAGATATGCTTAGAGCCTGTGTAATTGATTTCGGATGTAATTGGGACGATCACTTACCTTTAATAGAATTTTCTTATAACAATAGTTATCACACAAGTATCAATGTTGCACCATTCGAAGCACTTTATGGACGTAAGTGCCGAACCCCAGTCTGTTGGGCAGAAATTGGAGAAAAGCAACTGTCTGGACCTGAGATAGTGCAAGAAACAACTGACAAGATTATTCAAGTCAAGAAACGACTGAAAGCAGCACGTGATCGACAGAAGAGCTATGCTGATAACCGATGCAAACCATTGGAATTTCAAACAGGAGATAAAGTATTATTAAAGGTCTCTCCCTGGAAAGGAGTGGTAAGATTCATAAAACAGGGAAAGTTAAGTCCCAGGTATGTTGGACCTTTTGAAATTATTAAAAGAATAGGACATTTAGCCTATCAGCTACAACTGCCAGAAGAAATGGCAGGGATACATAATGTATTTCATGTATCAAACCTCAAAAAGTGTTTAGCTGATGAATCTCTGATAGTACCTCTTAAGGATATAGAGGTAAATGAACAACTAAAGTTTGTAGAAAGACCTCTACAGATTGAAGACAGGAAGGTCAAGAACCTCAAGCATAAGAGACTAGTTTTGGTCAAAGTAAAGTGGGACACCAAAAGAGGACCTGAGTACACATGGGAGCTTAAATCGGAAATGCAAAGAAAATATCCGCATTTATTCCAGTAGATCTCGAGGACGAGCTCTAAAACAAGGTGGGGAGAATGTAACAACCCTCAGTAAAACCGACACTCTCGAATATTTATGATACCTTAGTATATGTTAAAATGTCTCAATATATCTTTAAATACACCCTGTATGTAAAACCCGAGCCCGGAATACGTTATAGTAATTAAAATAATTAAAAATATGAAAATATTAAGCTGAGGCGGGCCACGTAGACCCACCCCAACCATTTCCGCGGGCGGTATCGAGGTGGATACCTTATTTCGTTTGATTACTTAAGTCCATACGGGCCGCGTAAGACCCCGTTTAAGTTAACGCGGGCCGCGAGAGATCGAGAAACATGGCACAGCCCGATGATGACACGTGTCATCATCGTGTCAAGCCTAGTGGTGATCCGGACGAGCTACGCATTGACTGAAGTTTGACGCGGGCCGCGTAGACTTCTGTCTACCCTTACGCGGGCCGCGTGGAGACCAGAATTCAGCACTATATAAATGAGGCCTCGGATCTCAGTCGAACTCGCTCAAATTTCATTTCTCAATCTCACTTTCTGAGGTTCTGCTCCGTTGTAAGTATTATAAACCCAGTTTCGTAGTAGATACGATGCCCGATTGATTTAGGGTTCTGTAAAAACTGTCGTGGTTCTGCCCGACGTAGTTGTTGGAATGCCGTCTCGGGGAGGGTATCATTAATAATTTCAAAGGGTTATGATACTAACCTTGGTACATTTGTGTAAATTATAGATTATTCCCAAGAAACCCTTACGCGAAGTCTAAGATAGCAATGTGAGTTTATCCAATTTTTGTTAACCTTTTTGTAATATTTTACAAAACCTTAATTGTTTTACCATGTGATTAAGCGGTGATTGAGTCTTTGTAGTTCTTCAATTACTGCCGGTATGTTGGGGTTTTGTATACAAAATTTACTACCTTGTGAGTAGTAAGTCGGGGATGACAGTACATTACCATTGGACGACGAGTTAGCCAATGTGTAATATGACCCACAAGTCAGGATTGACAGTACTGAATGAGTAATTGTGTAGAAATAAACAATGTGACTGCTCTCAATACTGTTTTAATTGATAAAATGTTTCTTGATTAAACTGGGATTCACTCACCAGTATTTCCCACTGACAATTGTTTTTAAAACGCGTTTCAGGTAACACAATGTGACAGCCAATTAGTAAAAATCCAGCTGGAGAGCACTGAAGGCTTGGGAAAAATGTGGCTATAAAAGTTACCTAATAAATGATGTTTTAAATTCAATAAAATAATGTTTATCTCTATAAATGTATTGTAATAAGAAACTTGGGTTTTACCCATGTAATTATCAATATCAAATATGGTGGTTTTACTCTGATAATCATTTCCTAACTACGTTCCTGATGTAAATTCCGCTGCCAAATTAACTAACCTGATACCACCGAAATTCTGAGTTCGCGTCCACCCGTTCCCGGGGATCAGGGATCGAGGGTTGCGACACAAGGAGGTAAACTTCATGGTTTTACCCCACACCTCCCGATACGACGTACTTCTCAGGCGGGAATCTCAGGGTGATTTTAACATGATCACATCCATTCCCCACTCAGCTATCGGTTTCCCAACCGAGACGGGGATCGCGATAATTTACGTCCGCAGAGAAGTAATGTCCACGGACGAACTGCATCCGGCCAAAATGGCAAGGCTCACCCCCAACACCGAACTAGAGAAATGGGTACTTAATGCAAGGTACCCCAAACAAACGGTGACGTTGGGTTACACCTTGTCTAACAGCACAAGAGCGCGTCTGAAGCAACTTCTCTTGAGAAATCAAGACACCTTCACATGGACACCCGCCGACATGACAGGTGTCCCACGCGAAGTCGCGCAACATTTCTTGAATACCTTACCAGGTATCAAGCCCGTGATCCAAGGCCAACGCCACCTTGGATCCGCAAAGAACGAGGCGATGAACGAGCAGGTCAAAGAACTGTTCTCCGTAGGCATCCTGCGGGAAGTCAAATACCAGACTTGGTTATCCAGCCCAGTCATGGTAAAAAAAAAGCGACAGGGGCTGGCGCATGTGCGTCGATTACAAAGATCTCAACAAAGCCTGCCCCAAATATTGCTACGCACTTCCGGAGATCGACGAGAAAATCGATATCCTCATCCCATTCCGATGGAAGTGTTTACTCGATTGTTATAAAGGCTATCACCAAGTACAGATGGCAATCGAGGACGAAGACAAAACGGCATTCCGCACCCCTACGGGGAATTACTTTTACACAAAAATGCCGTTTGGGTTGCGCAACACGGGCGCAACGTGGAATACCCCCCCCCCCACTTTTGGCTATCAAATCAGCAAGAGTGTCGAGATCTACATGGACGACTTAGTCGTCATGAGAATGGAGGAGGATACCATGCTAAAAGATACTGAAAGAACATTCCAAACTCTGCGAAGCGTCAACATGAAGCTCAATCCAGGGAAATGCTCATTTGGAATGGAAGAAGGAAAGTTCCTTGGATTCATCATCACTAAAGATGGATTCAAGGTCAACCCGGAAAAAGTCTAGGCGATCAAGCGCATGCCATCGCCTTCCACAATAAAGGAGATGCAACGACTAGCCGGCCGGCCAGCCGCGTTAAACAGATTCTTAGCCAACCACGTGGCTAAATCTTACCCCTTTATCAGTACTTTGCGCAACTGCATAAAAATGAACAGTTCCAATGGACCGTAGAGGCAGAGAACGCTTTCTGGGAGATGAAAGAGTGTTTGATCCAACTCCCAACTTTCACTACACCACGCAAAAAAGAACCACTCATCCTGTACTTTTCTGCGCAGACAACGTGGTGGGCGCGGTACTCATAGTGGAACGAGAGGGGTTCAAACACCAATCTATTATGTCAGCAAAATGCTCAACGATCCAAAGACAAGATACTCTATCATGGAGAAGTTGGTACTCGCACTGGTACATGCATCCAGATGTCTACGCCATTACTTTGCAGATCACGTCATCACCGTGTTAACCAACTATAGGGTCGGGCAAATCCTCTCCAAGCCCGAAATCTCTAGAAGACTAGCCAAATGGGCCATTGAACTGGGCATGCACACATTGATTTACAAACCGCGTCCAGCAATCAAAGGCCAGGTTTTAGCTGACTTCGCCGTGGAAGTACCGGCGAATCGCATCCAAGAATGCAAAGACGAACAAAACCCTACACCTCCACCGTCCTCATCAGACATCTGGGCACTATACACCGATGATGCGTCCAACGAGGACGGTGCAGGTGCAGGTCTACGACTCGTCAGCCCTGATGGCCAAGAACTTACCTATGCCATCCGCCTAGATTTCAAAAGTACAAATAACGAGGCAGGGTACGAGGCTTTACTAGCGGGGCTACGCTTGGCAGTCAAGCTCTGCGTCCAACATTTGGAAGCACACGTCAACTTGTTACTAGTTGCGGGGCAAGTCCGCGGTGATTATGCCGCAAAAGGAGATATCATGATCCTCTATCTCGAACAGGCCAAGCAACTGAAATCACGATTCAACTCCTTCAACATTCGCCATATCAATAGGAGTGAGAACAAACCCGCGGATGCACTTTCAAAACTCGCATCCACCAACTTCCAACATCTGGCAATGGAAATACGTATTGAGATCCTTCAAAACCCCTCAGTACCCCTGTGCCATGTTAACGTTATCCAATACGGTACAACGTCCTGGATGACGCCAATTATCGCATACCTACAATCAGGTGTCACCCCCGAGAGTAAAGTAGAGGCACGCAAGCTACAATATAAGGCGTGTCACTATCAAATGGGTGCGGTATCTTATACCGCAAGTCATACCTTGGGCCACTCCTATGATGCGTTGTCCCTCAAGATGCCACGTATCTGATCAGAGAGATACACGAAGGAATATGTGGCATACACGCGGGCCCGCGCATGGTAGTGGCCAAAATCATAAACGCTGGGTATTGCTGGCCTGACATGCACCTGTACGCGGTTAAAGTCTTGCGCAAGTGTTTCAATTGTCAACGACACACACCAAAAACATTGCGCTCAAAGAACAACCTGGTCCCTGTCACCACCGCATGGCCTTTCCAAAAATGGGCAATCGACGTGGTGGGACCCTTTTTAGACGCACCAGGTGCAGTGAAGTTTATCATAGTGGCTGTCGACTACTTCACCAAATGGGTAGAAGCAAAACCGCTAGCCTCTACCACCGCTATGATAACAAGGAAGTTTGTCTGGGAACACATCATCTGCCGTTTTGGTCTACCAATGTGCATCGTAACCGATAACAGCACCAACTTCGATGCCGATGATTTCCAAAACTGGCTAAAAGAACTAAACATTGAACACGTCTTTTCCTCAGTGACGCATCCATAAGGGAAGCCAAGTGGAGAGCATCAATAAAAGTCTAGTTGAAGGCATAAAGGCACGGTTGGGAACAGCCAGACGCGGCTGGGTCGATGAACTCCCAAGTATCCTATGGGCACATAGGATCAACCCGAAGACAAGCCATGGCGAGACATCCTTCAGCCTAGTCTATGGCTCCGAGGCGGTGATCCCCACTGAAATTCGTCTCCCTTCACCCCGAATGTTAGCCGTCAACAAAACTGACAACAGAGACGAGCGTAGGCTCGACTTAGACCTCCTGGAAGAAAGTCGTGAAAACGCAGCAATCAACGAGGCTAAGTACAATACAAAACTGGAAAAATACAACAACGCGCGCGTTCGCATTTGTACATTCAATCCGGGAGATTATGTCCTTCGCGACAACAAGGCTTCTAACGCAGAACGCCAAGGGAAACTGGCCCCTAAATGGGAAGGGCCCTACCTCATCAAAGAGGTTTTAGGCAAGGGTGCGTACAAACTGCAAACCTTAGAAGGGGACCCCATCGCAAGAACATGGAATGCACAGCAGCTTCGACGTTGATACATGTAAGTTGCACTTTACATTTCCTATGTAACCTACTGGCCCGCATGCCATTTACCAATAAATAAACGAACAATTCAATGCAATATTGTTTATTTTTTCTAATACAAATGCGTGCTCCACTTTGCGGTATCTGCAAAAATAGATTGGCAAAATCTTCATTCGCGATACCAATACAAAGTGGCAACCACACACAAATATTGTAATAGGCCAACAAGGGCAAAACATCGATATGTATCCGGCCGGATGCATAAAAATGGGTTCCCAAACCCAGAAAACAATTCCTAGGCCCTAATGGGATAAAAACAGGAATTGACTACTACTTGCACGACAATGGTGTACAGTATACTCAACCACGCTTTACAACCAACAGAGTCACGCGATTAACATACTTGCATATCACCTAGACATGCAAATGGAAAACTCCGATTTAGTGTTATTTTACAAAGTCCTTAAACATTGGCCTTATAAAACATTAAATCACATACGTTCAAAAACAAGAAGTAAAAACACTTGTACACTTTGAGCCAAAGGATAAATTTTATAACCAAAAGACTTATACACCTATGCGGTGCATAAGGAACTTTACAGGGTTTCTTCAACATTTACATCAAAAAGAAAGCAAAATAAGGCACGTAGGCCCAACCTAATCTGCCTTTGTACCGCTAGTGCCTGCATCATTCTTCGCACCACCAGCGCCTTCATTCTCCTCTGGTAGATCAAACAACAGCCGTAAACGGTCCACATAATCTTCTGCCTCCAAACATTTCTCAATACCATCAAGGGTGGAAATGGATAAGTTGTTGTATGCATCCACCGTTGCGACATAGGCAGCTTCAGTATCTACACCATGGAACCCCGATCTTTCATCAATAAATCTGCTCTTAAAAAAGGGGTTCACATGGGTAAGGCATTCGTTGTAACCAGCCTTAAACCCAACCTGACGTGCACGCTCGTTCGTCTCGGCAACTGCACTCGCATTTTCCAGTGCATCAAGAACGGTTCCCATAATCTGAAAAGATACAAGTGGCAAGATAAACAAAGGCAAACATAAGGGTGAAAAAGACACCAAGTACTTACATGCCCAATACCATGCTCACGCATCCATAAGTGATCCACGGTAACCTGGCTCAAGGAGGTGGCCAACCCATCTCTGGCTTCCTCAGCTTCCCTAGCCCGCGCCTCAGCTTTAGTAGCACGAGCACTCACCACCTCTATAATGGTCACCCGGTTCTGCACTTCTACCTGTTAATAACAAGCGTAGACAAGTATAAGCAGACAATCAGTTAAACTTACCAAACAAGGAAACAACTCATGAATGGTCATAGTTTATACCTTGAGTTCCTCCACAACCTTGTTTAGCTTGATACAGTCGACCTCCATATCTTTAAGTGCCTTGGCACCATGTGCCTCCGCTTCTTTTGCAGCCGCCTCAACCGCGGCCTTTTCCTTCACCAAAGCAGCGTTCGTAGCCTTGAGATTATTCAAGTCCTGGCGAACACGGAAAAGTTTTTCATTCTCTCTAGCACAAGCTTCCCTCCAACCCTTGCACTCATCAGAAAGCAGTTTGGAAAGAGAACGAACCTGTTTAAGGCCGGCGGATGCGGCCCACTTCTCAGTCTGCTTTAACTTCTCAAAAGCAGCTTTATCTTTCTCCAACTGCTCCGCACCTTCTCGAGCAGCCTTCACCATCGCTTCAGCTTCAGCCCGCAGCCGAATGGTTTCCTCCTCTCTGCAACCTAAGACATTATAGTCTTCCATAATTGCATTCGCAATTATGGAACTTCCGACAAGCATGGAAGACAGCTGATTTATCCGGTTTTGACGAGGCAACCCACGGGCCCGAGCAGTCTCAAAAGGGGTACCCAAACCCCTCAAGATCTCCCTGCAAGCTGAGGGATCATTAGAAACATCATCCCCATGCATAACATTCCAAGGGGGCGGTGGTAGTCCAAACCCTGCTCTGCCGCATAGGAGCGGTAGTAAAACTCAAATTCAGTCTCCCCAGGCTGAATTGAAGGTTGATCTTCAACCCCTGTGCCTGCGGCAGTAGAACCGGGAGGCTTTTCAACAACAGGGTACTTTGGCTTCTCACCCCCTGACCTCCAGCGTCATGCAGATCGATCAAGTTGTTAAAAAAATCCAACGTATCCGCGATCATCTCACCCACGGTCTTCTTTAAAGTCTCCTCCGCATGAACAGACGGAGGAGTACCACCATCACTAACCACTTCAATAGAAGGACTGTCTTCACCCTTCTTCTGGACTTCCACTTCCACTTCTTTCGGTGGAGAATGAGGGGCGACAGAAAAGGAGACAGGTTCCTCACGGGTTTCTACAACAAACAAAACACATCTCCGTTACAACTACAACAACAACACTTGTATAACATACTAGCAACTTACCAGTTGTAACCGAAGGGTTTGGCTTCGGGACCGCGGTCGCCCGAGTTTTTCTCTACTTAGGAGCTTTTTGCCCACCGGCAACAAGGGCATCTCCCTTCCTCTTATTATCATCAACGGGCTTAGTACCCGCTGTCGATCCACCCGCAGCCGCAGAACCACCTGGAACACCCAAACCCTTAAGGGTGTCAGACACTACTACGTAATCGTCGTATTTGCGTAAACGAGTACGAGGGATACCTGCCACCTCTGGCACCAAAGGAGGAACAACAACCGCCTCATGCGGCTTCTTCGTTTTGCTCTGATGTTTATCACTAAACTTCAGCACAGTCTGTTTGGGAACACCCACCGCAGCAGGGTCTCCCAGGACCCCAAGATCCCCTGTGTTTTTTATCACAAAACAATCATCAGGGACAAGTTACTTAAGACAGTAAAGGAAGTATAAATTACTATACCTTTGCCTTGCGGCAACACCGCATTCATAGCGGCCTGATCAGGCATCCGGAAATTACCAATGATGGTGTGGTTGAACCCTTCCTCACCCTCCGCACAAGTCAATATCTCAACTTTGCCCTTGAAGTCAGGGCAAAACATCCTCCACAACGGAGCCTCCTCTGACAATCCATTTACAAAGATCATTAACAAGAACAGGAAAGTAAAAAACCGCACAGGTAAAGAGGCACTTACCACCACTCTTTTCCCGCAGCACAGACCTTGCGTTCCTGCTCAGCCTACCAATCATCATCATCCACAGCACCCACAGCTGCCTGTTATCCAACGTAACCCAACCGATGATCCACAACATTGGGAACCAATCCACCGTATCTGCTATGGGGACACTAATATTCTCCATTATGATCGTCCCCGTCACGTTCCTAAACTGCAACTTTGTAGTAATAGCAGCAGCCTTAACATAGAAGAACTTCGTCTTCCATTTCGTCATACCCTTCAGAGGGATCATCAACTTGGGAGTATGATCTCATTGACGAAAAAAGAAAAAGCCCATTGACACAGACAACTGGTAAAACCGCCGGAAATCTCCGACGATAGGCTCTATACCAAGAGCACGAAACGTATACTCAAAGTTTCGAACTTGGATCATTCCCAATGGACTGAGTTGAGAAATATGGAGTTTGTAATACTCCGATATTTCAGCCACAAAAACAGTCAAATGCAACCGGATACTACAGTCTCCGAAAAAGTCAGCAAACATAGTTACATATCCCGCCGGAGCATCACCGGCGGTGTCACCTTCCTGGGGATACATAGCCCCATACTCTGGAGGCATTTGGGTGTCCACCAGCAATGTCTGGAACGCCGACTTCGACCACTTCAAAACTGGCAAGTTCTTGCCGAGAGCGTTCACTTGAGCCCCCTCCTCCTCTGCCGTCACCGGCGACGACGGTTCGGGGTTTTCAACGGGAATAGACAAGGGGATGGATGGTTCAGCCATTAAGGATGAGAAACAAACTGACAGATGAGTTAAGAAATTCTAGCAATTCTCACTGAAAAATCGAAGTTTGATCGGAAAAGGCAGAGAAAACGGTTTCTCTCACCAGAAATTTTTTTTAAATTTCGACAAGTGAGGGGAAACCCCAAACGGTTTCCCCTTTTATACTCATTGCAATTCATGCGATCACGGAAACCGAACAGACGTGCTAATTCGGAGCCCATCATACGTCGCCACGTGTCTAGCGACGGTTTCTCTTACAGTTATCACGCGCGCGTAGCCGTCCACGCGCCTGACAGAAAGGACCTTTTACACCCCTGCTACAGTGCATTTACTACCTTGGGCTATGCAAACGTCATTTCATTTCAGCACATGCCAGCTAAATCTCACCAACTTCCACCAACCCACACGTGCGGTCTACCATGTATACAACAAGCAAAAAGCGACGACAACCTTCAGTTAAGTGGCATGCGGTTTCTCTGGTATTCCGCACCATAACCCATACCGCATGTTGTTTTCTACATACCCCTCAAAAAAGAACAAAAAAAATTATTTATATATATACACACTATGTAAAGGGGGATAACCAACACCTTCATATATCCACTACCACACGTGGAATATGTGGAGATGACGCACACGAGCTCGCACAGGTGTGACTGATACTCAGAACCAACGATGTTCTTTGGACTGCGAAAACCGCTTCTCAGGAACAAGCAAACCGCATTACCTTAAAGCTTCTTCGAGCTTCAAATCCCTCGTGTCCGGTTCACAACCACAGAGGGGACACAAACAGCTTCTCCATAGGGAAAAGGATAAGTATGATGAGCGACCGCACATCAGCAACCCTGACTCCTAATCCTTCAAGAGCTACATCCAAGCGTAACACTCTTTTAAAGCGAGTCTTTTGTTACAAACCACAAACACTCATGAGTCGCTGCTGCTACACATAACTACGCGAATGGTAGCTACGGAAGAGCCACAACTAAGTCATCACACGGATGAGCAAAGCTACTTCAAGGAAAACTGCTCTACAAATCCGCGTGAAGGAAAGTGGCTACAGAACGAATGCGGACGAGTTTCACCTAGATTCCTAATTATCCGCAGTGATCTCATTGAGCAACAAGCCAAGTAATAGTGGTAACAAGTCTGCTTATGACTTTGTTTACCCACCAACGGGCCGCATAGAATAAACAATGGTGGGCACTAACATGCTTATGACCATGTTTATTTGCCCATAGTCTAACTGAACTATTCACATTGTTCGACCAAACACGGCCAACAATGACGCAAAATCCCTCACGTTGTTCGACCACACATAGCCAACAACGTTCAGGAACGAGGTAACCGCAAAGGACGTGCGGTTACTTGAGAGCTAAACTGGAAGAACACAAATACCCCACAGGATAGGGATCATCGTTACATGTCCAGTTGATAAACATAAAGCACCGGCAAGGCATCCGCAACCACAAAGGTTACAGCTAGAGTTGCGGACACTGACATCTTCAGTCACCGTCTCAAAGGTTGGTTCGGCACACCAACAGGTGGCAACCAAGGCTGATGACGTCATAAAAAGGTAGAGCACACTACCTAAGTCACCGGCTGATGTCCAAACATCAGCCTAAACTTGCTCACCAGTACGGAAGAGACGTCACACGACTCTACCAAATCTCCGACTTGATTTACTTGAAGCAGGAGCAAACGACCGGGCCCAGAATCTTCTCCATTCCAACTACAAAAGTACCCACTCGACCTAATAGTCCAGTATTCCTCCCACATGCAACTTGCTTGAGGAAAAAACACTGGACTAGGCGGACTTGAAGGGGTATGGTCCCAAATCTCGCACCAACATGGTCGCGAATGACCATTACCCTTATCAAATACTCCCACTGGCAAGAACTTATCTGCGTCCGTGCAGGCACGCGCGAACGCAGCGGTTGAATCCAATCGGTCAAGGGATGAGAAGACTTACCTTGTGTATGAAAATGGGTGTTGCACATAGCGATGTGGCTTAGCACCGCATCCTATGAACATTTTTGTCACGGCAAGGGATATAGAAAGAGCAAGTACCAAATATGGCGATGCGGCTCTGCACCGCATCCCATAGACATCTACGTCAGGCCAAGGGACGCGGAAACAACCGCGGTTACCACAGACAGCGATGCGGCCTAACACCGCATCCTACTGACGACGCAATTGGGACTGACACCTTGACTCAGCTGGCCAAAACAGCAAGTGGCACTGAGGACAGTCATCTGTCAACCCATACGTAAACGACACTGGCGCACAGACTAACACTACAGTAGGACGTGGCATCACCTCCATGACCGACAAGCCTGACACACCTACAAAGGGGCTGCGCGTTGTCAGTCTAGCCACTCAATTACCCTCCTTCACTCATCGGTTATAAATACCCATTCCGGACTAGGTTTTAGGGATCGCATATCAAACTCTCTCACTACTACTACTATCACACACTTTGCTCTCAAGCAAATTACTGATTCTCACGCCGGAGAGTGGTAACAAGGAGCACCACCCACCCCATCCTCCTTGTTACGAGTCACGGTTTGCTTTCCTTGTGCAGGAGACAGATCAGCGGACGATCCAGCCACCGATCCTCAGAAAGAAGGGATTAACCCTACTTGACGAGACCATTGAATTAACCTACCTTGGTTAACCACTCTTTCATCAATATTCTATTACTTCTCAATATTTTTAAAAGCCCAACACCCTCACTCTCTTAAAATTTTATAAATACCCCAACACTAATTAAAAGCCCACTACTTGATTTACAACTTAAAAGACCAACTAAAATGAAAGATTGAAACCCAAAAACTTGTTGACTTGATTTTTGATCGAACAAAAAAAGAGCACATCAGCCAGCACCAACCACTAGCGACCTCTTCTCCTCCATCAACTCCAGGGTTCAAAAATCACGTAGCTTGGAGTTCACTTGGAAAAAAAACCCGCTCGATATGGCTCGGTTTGAAACTGAGCCGAGTCGGCCCAGCTCGGTTAAAAAGTGAGCCTTGCTCAGATGATTTGGTTTGCTTGTTAGCTCGGTTCGGTTTAACTCGGATGATTTTACTTTATAAATTTTACTTTTATATACATATAATATTTTATAAGAATTTGATTATCATTTGCATGCACCAATCGAATATTTATGAGAGATTTAGATGTTGATTACCATACTAAAGAGCTTATATTATAATTCGTTGAAATTTGAGCTTATTTCTTGTTTGGATAAACTTGATTTTAGTTTGTAATATATTAGGTTGAACTCATTTTAGATATATTTTTTGTAACTATTGAATAATATTTTAGATAATTGAATTTTGAAAGTTGTATATTGAATTTTCTTTTTAAGGGGCTGTTTGGCTAAGCTTATTGTTTTGACTTATTTACTTATTTGCTTATTTGAAAAGCAAATAAGTCATAATGGAATGACTTATTTACTTATTCCTCTCACATAATAAGCTAACCCAAACACCTTTTAACTTTTTAAAAAGCAAATAAGTAAATAAGTCAAAAAAATAAGCTTAGCCAAACAGCCCCTAAATCTGAGCCTAACCAAGCCGAGTCGAGCCAGCTCGAGTTTAAACCAAGCCAAGCTCGAGCTTATATTTTAGCTCGGTTTCAAATCCGAGCCGAGCCCGAGCGTGTCCTTGCTCTGCTCGGCTCATGAATTGATTCCAGATGACGATATAATAGCTCGATTTCAAGCTTTCAAACGCCGTAGAAGAGAAATCTATTATGTAAATGCTTAACTTTATTTATTATCGTGTTTTTTTTCTTCTTGTTTCATATATATGAATGAATGTACGGTAAAAAAAATTGAACATTACCACTGAACTTTTGTTCTAGACCCGCCATTATCCACGTCGGCTTGACCACGTGGAATCCCACGGGCCCTATTCAGCGTGTATGTCGGATGCCCTTAAAAAGTATTATCATCTAGCACTTATTGGTATTGCAAGTCTTAGGCCAACTTTCGTAACCCTAATGCCTATCATCAGGTTACATCTCATGTGCCACCCCATGCCCGTTATGGCATTAGTTATAGAACTCAAAAAACATGTCTCAAAATGTTTAAATAATTAGAAGAAATATGATTATTGCAATCTTGGCAGCCATAGAAGAGTTGAATAATGTTAGATATTTTATGTTTCGTGGACTATGCAAGCGTACGTTGCTAAACTTTGTTAGGTCTATGTCAATAAGATCATTAGGCACACATTCATCACATTTAATTAATACTAACAGAAAACATCTTTTAACAAGCTGGTCTATGTCAATATGATCATTAGGCACACATTCGTCACATTTAACTAATACTAACAGAAAACATCTTTTAACAAGCATCAAAATATAATTTTAATACTCATTGCATCGGTCAAAGAGGTCTACCACAAATTAAAGAAGAGAAAACGACTAAACTAATTGGTCCTCTAAACTGACTTGTAGCGAAAAAATGCTTATATTGTTCATCATATTGCCGACTAAACTAAAGATCAAGCACAAAAACATTCTACGTAATTGGTTCTCTAAAGTGATTTGTAGGTAGCTCTCTTTTTCATTCATGAACCATAACCAAAAAAGAATAAGAAAAAGAAACTGAAGAAAGTAATCGTGTTTGAATCTAGACATAAAGTAGTATTTATATGAGTAAAGTCCTATTTGAGT
Organism: Helianthus tuberosus; assembly: GCA_030545235.1. Taxonomy (NCBI): domain Eukaryota; kingdom Viridiplantae; phylum Streptophyta; class Magnoliopsida; order Asterales; family Asteraceae; genus Helianthus; species Helianthus tuberosus. Next base: position 109,878,421 of record CM060398.1, read on the forward strand.
CCCTGTGGTTTGTGCAGTTTAACCATTTGAATCCAAAAACCAAAACTGTCTTGATTTGAGTCCCTGTGGTCTCTAATTTTAATCATTTGAGTCCCGGTGGTCTCTGATTTTTACCATTTGAATCCAAAAACCAAATGTTTCTGATTTGGATGTTGTTTACTTTTGTATTCAAATGGTTAAAATTAGAAACCACAGGGACTCAAATCAAGACAGTTTTGGTTTTTGGATTCAAATGGTTAAACTGCACAAACCACAAGGACTAAATAGGACTTTACTCTATTTATATATTTAATAATACAATTACATGTCCCTACGTTTAACAATCTAGTCAAACGACATAAATAATCAAAATATTTGTACATGTTAACAATGCTTAATAACATAAAACGATTAAACAAAAATCGTGGAAGCTTGATCTTTGAATTGTGTTCGGTTCTTTATTTTGAGCTTGACCATCATCCGAGACTTCCTGCTGACTACCTAGAATTTAAAATCATTGAAAACGTTAATTTTATGATGTTTAGAACGTGTCTAAACGAACACGCTTGCCAGAAACAAACAAAACAAAAACTTTCACCAATTTAGCCTCCTCGCGGCCCGCGAGGACTTAAGCCATTTGGCTCGCTGGTGGCTAGCCCTCTTGCGGGGCACGAGGAAATATACCTCCCGGCTCGCGGGTGGCGAGGAGACGTTTTTTCACAAAAATCGTTTTTCACACTACCATTTCCGGTTTATACACTTTATTATTTGACCCGTTAATCAAGTTTAAGCATCTAACTTATTTGGTGAACATCTTTTTGACACGAATCTATTCCCTACTATTTTAACCATTCCCCGGGCTCATTATTTCGTGGTTTGCGTGCCCGTTACCCGGTTTATGCTTATTTGACCAATTTGGTTTATTCGTGTGAAATCCATCACTTGTGAACAACCAAACTTTATACATACTTTATTCGACCAGTTTGGTTCATTCGTGTGAAATCCATCACTTATGAACAATCAAACTTTTTATTCTTCTTATTTGACCCATTTGGTTTGTTCATGTGAAGTCCATCGCTTGTGAACAACCAAACTCATTATCCTTATTATTTAGTTCATCCGGTCCGTTCGTGTGAAGTCTATCACTTTTTAACGAATTGAACTTTATGAGCATCTCTTTCTCATTCAACATCTACAAACAACCATACTAATCTAACAAAATAACCACGAAGCACGAAGCCACGTACCTTAGAGCTTTTCCTTCAAACGTGCGTTTGCTCTGTCTTGAGTTCCTGAAGCTTCACACGAGTTGCCTAAAGAGCACAACTCAAGTATCATTATAACCTTGTGGTTTATGTCTAAGGCAAGTAATTTGCCACTCGCTTTACTATATGTTATTATTCACATATATAATTTTTTTATAACAATATTCAATATTTCATTTAAGGTTTTAATCATACACCTTGTGGGCATGAATTTTACACCAATTTCATCAAGTCCTTAATTCAACAATTAACTATGTTTTCATGCATTATCAAGTCAATATAACTAGTATGTTCAATTAACATCTTAAGATTGTTATATTAACATCAAATATTACAATTTCACAATCAAAATTCATGTATTCATCATATTTAATAAAACACACTTAACACAAGCATTGTCAATCATTCAAACACTTAAATCATAGCTTTTGTTTTACTACTACTCATCAAGGGTTTAACTCTAATCATGTAGGAACTACAAATTTAATCATAATTTCAACAATGCATCCATCAATTGCACATCTCAACGTTCATCATATTGGAGATAATTATGTTTTTCTAAGTCTTGGTTTTATCTTCTTTATCTACTGATTCTCTAGTTCCTATTTTATAGGCTTGATAAGCTTGTTAGTTTGTTTTCCTATTTCTTATTTATTGTAAACCATCGTGAGTTCTGATGATGAATATAAAAAAAAACCTTCTGTGGTTTAACCTAAACTTGTCTCTCTGTACCAAATTCTTCATGGTATCAGAGCACAAGATCCGAAATTAAGATCCTCAACTCCAAAACCTTGATGGCCGGTGACGCCGAATCGAGCGTCAAGGATCACACCGATCCAAACTCACCCCTATACCTTCACCCCTCCGACTATCCTCGTCAGATGCAAGTTAACGATGTGTTGACGGATGCAAATTTCATCGACTGGTTACAAGAGATGAAAAATTTCTTGTATGCCAAAAACAAAATCGGATTTGTTGATGGAACAATTCCAAAACCTGATCAGACACATGGAACCTACATGGCATGGATGCGGTGCGATGCGATGGTAAAGAGATGGCTCACTACAGCCATGGACAAAGACATACGTGCTAGTGTGAAGTACGCAAACACGGCTGCTGAAATCTGGAAGGATGTGAATGAACGCTTTGGAAAGGAGAGCGCACCAAGAGCTTATGAATTGAAACAGATGCTTAATGTCACCAAGCAAGATGGAGCAACCGTATCAGCATACTACACCAAATTGAGAAGAATCTGGGATGAAATTACGACTGTTCTTGAGATCCCATATTGCACTTGCAATGGCTGCAAGTGTGAGGTTGGAAAGAAATTAATAAAACTAAAGGAAAAGGAGCAGCTGTATAAGTTTTTACTCGGTCTCGATGATGAGTTTTCCGTTATACGAACTCAAATTTTGGCCATGCAACCCATACCAACGCTAAGTAATGCTTATCATATGGTGGCGGAGGATGAGCAACAAAGAAACGTTTCGAGCAAGAAGAAAGTAACCATCGAGGCAGCCGCTTTCCAAACATCGCATGGTAATCGCAAGGAAGGGCCTGTGCAAAAGAAGCCGTGGCAAAAGAATGAGAAATCAAGCCCTATTAACAAGACTGAGCATTGCACTCATTGTGGACGCGATGGACACAATCGGGAAGGATGCTTTAAACGTATAGGATATCCTGAGTGGTGGCCTGGGAAGGCAAAGAGAGATGGTTTCAAGCCACAAGCGGCATTCGCAGAAACTACCTGGAGTCCTATCCAAGGGCTAACGAATGAACAGTATGCCATGTTTCTGAAGCTCTTTGGAGATCACAAGGATCGGTCAAAAGAAGAGTCGTCGGCACAAGCCAACATGGCAGGTACGTTTAATGATAACGATGACTGGGGAGCTTTGGATTCGGGAGCAACCGAGCATATGATATGTCAAAAGGATGTGCTCGTTGATATTGTCACAAATTCAAACGAAATCCCAGTCACCGTTGCAAATGGGAAAAGCGTTCCTGTGAAAGGAAATGGCCAAGTTCTCCTAAAAGGGGGAATTCAAATAAAAGATGTTTTATTTGTTCCTAATTTCAAATGCAATCTTCTTTCCGTAAGACGACTAACAAAAGATTTGCATTGTGCAATCACGTTCTTTCCCGATTTTTTTGTCATACAGGGCCTGAAAACGAGGAGCTTGATTGGAGCGGGTAGTTGCATAAATGGTCTCTATCGAATGGAAATGTTGAAGAAAGAGAGGCAAGCACTGGCAGTTAGTTCAACCACATGGCATAGGAGACTTGGACATTCATCTTGTGTAAAGTTTCCTAGCATGAGTGTTAGTTTAAATTCCAAAAATAAAGTCTGTGACTCTTGTATTCGAGCAAAGTTTGCAAAATTACCATTTCCAACTACTTTTATTAAAACAAATGAGTGTTTTGACATGGTTCATTGTGACATTTGGGGAGGTTATCGAACACCATCTTTATCACGAGCACATTATTTTCTCACCTTGGTGGATGACTATAGTAGATCCGTTTGGGTATATTTGATCAAACACAAAAGTGAAGCAAGCACATGCCTAATAAATTTTCATAATTTAGTAGAAAGACAATTTGGAAAGAAAATCAAGCGTTTTAGATGTGATAATGGAGGAGAGTTTGTATCTAATAAAATGAAAGAATTTTATGAAGAACAAGGCATTGTTTTAGAAACAACGTGCCCACACACCCCACAACAAAATGGGGTGGTGGAACGTAAGCATCGACATCTTCTTGAGATGGCTCGTGCACTTCGGTTTGAAGAGAATTTGCCAATTAAATTCTGGGGTGAATGCATAATGACCGCAACATACATAATAAATCGAGTGCCTACCATTGCTTTACAAGATAAAACTCCGTATGAGGTCTTGTTTGGAAAGTTACCCGATTATGACCACATGCGGGTTTTCGGTTGTTTGGCATATTTTTGGAATAATGATGCAAAGGGAGACAAGTTTGAGGCACGTGGGCGAAAAGGGGTTTTCCTTGGTTATCCTTATGGCACAAAAGGGTATCGGATATTTGACCTTGAAGAAAATAAAATGGTCATTTCTCGCCATGTGAGGTTTATCGAAGATGTTTTTCCTTTTTCTTTCAACAATGGTAGAGATGAACAACTTCCTTCTGACGTAACTGCACATTTAGAACAAGCTCAAGAGTGTGAGGATTGGTTGAAAGGGGGAGTAATGCCTAATAATGATGAGTTGCATGTGCATGAACAAAATGTTCATATGAATGAAGACAGTCAAGTTACTGGTGATGATACACAAGTTCAAGGTGATGAGAGTGAAGAAACCAACCTCGGTGGGTTGACTGAAAATATTAGCCATACTCATGAGCACGCCGCTGATCAAGTTCATCGTTCTACACGTGTTCGGTCTCAACCGAAACATTTGCAAGACTATGCAGTGAATATCCCACCTTCGATAGACCATGCAGCCCCGTCTCCGAATCAATCATCCTCTACGGTACACCCTTTTGCCCATTACATTTCGTATGATAAATTTAGTGCTAATCATAAAGCTTTTCTTTCCGCCATCGATGCACACGATGAGCCAAAGTCGTTCCAGCAGGCCGTTCAGCATGAACAATGGCGAGAAGCCATGATGAAAGAAATCAAAGCTCTCGAACAAAATGGAACATGGACGTTAGAAGAATTACCCGCCGGAAAGAAAGCCATTGACTCGAAGTGGGTATATAAGGTCAAATACAAATCCAATGGGGAGGTTGAAAGGTATAAAGCGCGACTCGTCGCAAAGGGATTCACTCAACTTGAAGGCGTGGACTATCACGACACGTTCGCTCCGGTGGCAAAATTGGCAACCATGCGTACATTATTAACCTTGGCTGTCAAACGAGACTGGATTATACATCAACTCGACGTGAATAATGCTTTTCTTCATGGAGATTTGGACGAGGAGGTATACATGAAATTGCCACAAGGCTTCCAAGATAAAGCAAAGCATCGTGTATGTCGATTACGAAAGTCAATTTATGGCCTTAAACAGGCCTCTCGTAACTGGTATTCTAAGTTTACCAAGGTCTTGCTTGAAATGGGTTACAAACAATCAGTAGCTGATCCATCCTTGTTCATATACACCCATGAAAAGGTTCAAGTGGTTGCTCTTATATATGTAGATGATGTGATCTTGGCAGGTAATGATATGAGCAAAATTCAAGCTACCAAGTTGGAGTTACATGAACGGTTCACCATTAAAGACCTTGGCAATCTTAAATACTTTCTTGGCATTGAATTTGCTCGAACCAAAGAGGGTCTCGTTCTTAGTCAGAGAAAATACACATTGGATATTTTGCATGATATGGGTCTTGAAGGATGCAGACCAAGTTCGTTTCCAATGGAACAAGGACTGAAACTTGATCCAGCAACAGGTGACCACCGAGTAGATGCGGGCCGATATCGACGACTAGTGGGTCGTCTTTTGTACTTGCAAGCCACACGTCCAGACATTGTTTATTCGGTTAATTTGTTGAGTCAGTTTGTGGGAGATCCACGCCAGTCTCATCTCGATGCAGCCCTACGGGTTATTCGTTATCTCAAAACCACTCTTGGACAAGGAATCCTATAGCCATCAACACCCGAGACAGAATTGGTTGCATACTTTGATGCCGATTGGATGGGTTGCCCCTTTACTCGGCGTTCGCGTACGGGTTACCTCCTTACACTTGGTGGAGCTCCCGTGTCCTGGAAATCCAAGAAGCAATCCGTGGTCTCTCGTTCGTCTGCCGAAGCCGAGTATCGCGCTATGGCTACGACGGTTAGTGAGGTCCTATGGTTTCGTTGGTTGCTCATGGAGTTGAATGCTGTACAAAAGGAACCGACTACATTATATTGTGATAATGAATCCGCTCGTCACATTGCTCATAATCCGGTTTTTCATGAACGAACCAAGCATGTTGAGATGGATTGTTACTTTGTACGTGAACGTGTGGAGTCCAAAGAAATCAACCCCGTACGCGTTGAGTCAAATGAACAGGTTGCTGATTTGTTTACGAAACCTCTGGGCGGACAACACCTGAATTATTTACTGATCAAGTTGGGCATTGCGAACCTTCATGCGCCAACTTGAGGGGGAGTATTGGAGATAATTATGTTTTTCTAAGTCTTGGTTTTATCTTCTTTATCTACTGATTCTCTAGTTCCTATTTTATAGGCTTGATAAGCTTGTTAGTTTGTTTTCCTATTTCTTATTTATTGTAAACCATCATGAGTTCTGATGATGAATATAAAAAAAACCTTCTGTGGTTTAACCTAAACTTGTCTCTCTGTACCAAATTCTTCACATCAAGGATCCTCTACTTCATCAAACACTAGATTTTGACATACCATAAGATGTGATGATGCAATAGGCTCTAAATCATCAAGCTTTGAATTTTCAGCTAGATTGGATGGATTTGAGTCAATTGATCAAGAGCTAGGGTTTTCCCCTTTTTCCCTTCTCCTGGTGGTTGGTGGTAGCCCAAACACACACATATGTATGTGTTGTGTTTTAAATTTTCTTTTTTAATAAACTAGTTTTCACTTGTCTCAATTTTAGTCCTTCATGTTTGATTTTAGTTATAAAGGGTTACAATCATTGTTCCATTACCCATTTTATGAAACTAACATAGTTAATTATTCCTAATTATCACACTTGGAATATTTATCAAATACATATATACAAACGTTATATATATATATATATATATATATATAGGATGAGGATCATTACAGAACACTAACTATTGCGAGAACAAAAAGAACAACTCTAAAACAATAAATTTTGGGATTTAAAGTACATATTTTTAAAATTTTATGTTTCTTACATTCATATCTATATTATATATACATAAAAAACCAAAGATTTTAACCTACACATAGCCTACATATGTGTTAAAAAATGGTAATTGCAGGGTACCATTAGCCCCGGGAGGGTTCTCCCTCCCCAGACAGCACTACCGCATAGCCGTCTGGCGGTGAGTCCCCAACACCGAGATCGAAGAGCCTGTGGAGTGGTGTGCTGGCCACAGGATTCGAACCCATAGCCTACATACATGTTGGTAATTTAACCTACACATAACCTACATATGTGTAGGTTATACAAAAAGTAAAAGTTTTCCATATTTTGTTTTGAATTCTAGTGTAAGAAACAATAAATCTTATATTTGTAACATTTTCATTTACTTTTTAGGTTTTTAGGATAGAAAAAATAAGTGATTCATTGTGTTCTGCGTGTTCTCGCAATATTTAGTGTTCTGCATAGAACATTCCCCTATACACACACACACACACACATATATATAGGGAGAAGATCATGCGAGAACCACCTCTTATTGCGAGAACCAGTGTGAACACATGGCATTTTTGTAATTATATTATCTTTATACAAAAAAAAAACGCGTTCTTTTTTTCCCTCATGTCACTGTTGTCTTCATTTTAGGGTTTCAGTAGTTCATGGTCTCCACAATCGGCTGAGAGGCATTCACGGCGGTTTCACGGTGGCGGAGAGTTGTACACGGTGGTTTTCACCGCATATATATAGTCGGTGTTCACGTATTTAACGGTGGTTGCAGTTGGCACGATGTTTATGACGGCGGCCAACGGCAATCATGTAACTCACCGGATTTCACGGCGGTGGCAGCCGGAAACGGTGTTTACAGTATCTTCTACATCACCATTTACATCTGATGTTCTTCATCATATATTCTCTGATAATCCTCCTTATACATCTGATGCAGACATTGTTGGTGACATTGTTGGTCCATCTTCCTATAATACAGTTGACATACACAATACACCTACAAATACAGAACATCAAGAGTTGCAATTCATTCGATTTGTGACTAAAAGGTATTATGTTAACTGTAAATGATGTATATACTTTGTAAATGATATTGTATTACATGATATGCACATGTGCATAATATTTACTGTAAATGATGTTGTATTAAAGTATATGCACATGTGCATTATGTTGATTGCAAATGATATTGTATTAAAGTATATGCACATGTGCATTATGTTGAAAATTAGACTATGTCGTTGATGTATGGATTATGAACAAGTGCCTTATGGATAACTATCAAATTTTGTACATAATGGCAGCAAACAAAGGGTCTTGGGTGGCGGACAAATACAAAAAAAATAGGGGAGGTGACTATGTGGGATTGCAAATGGAAGAACAAGCCGACAACCGGGGAGACATGGGTGGAATTTATGCAGCTTTTGGCACTGCTGAGAGACACCAGAATGAAGACGGGTCAATATGGGTGGGGTTGGCAGTCGGAAAATAAGTCGACTTTTAATGTTAAAACCGTTAGAGAGGATTTGTGTGTCACAAGCGGGGACCTGTCGAGTGGCTTTGTAATGACATGGAACGGTTGGGTTACACCTAAAGCCATTATGTTAGCATGGAAAGGCGTCAAAGGCAGGTTACCGACAAAGCCGGAGCAAAAAACACCAGGCGTTGAAGGCAGGAAAAAGAGCAAAGGAAATATGGTAGTGTATGCAGAGGGCAGCAACACAACTAAGGTTGAACAAACAAGTGAGGTGAAAAATCATGTCAATGAAACGGGTGACGATCTAGTTGTGGTCGAGAAGGTTGTAACACTCAGGAAGTAAAATACAAAAAAAGGGAATGGCATGAAGAATAAAAAGAGGAGTGGTAGAAAGAAATGATGTTATGAATCTATGGATACATGATCCTGTATTGCTTTAATTTGCTTTCGATCGTTTTTTTCTGGTTTTTTTTTTCAGCTAAGATTTCCAAGTTTCTTTTTCAAGGCTTTAATTTGTAATTTTACAACGGCTGGGAAGATCATGTCTTTTGAGCTTAAGAATCATCGCTTTGTGAGGTGCCTATATATATAATGGAAACGTCATTAAAGTGTTCATCACCTGAATGTATTGAATATCTTCTTGAAAGATGCAAAAATAACTTGTGGACATGCAGGTCATTTTCACCCTGTGGGTGGTCTGAGTCATCGATGGTTGGTTCGAGTTTTTGACCCTTGTGTATAAGCAGACAATGCCATCGTTTTTGAACACTCAATCTCCTGTGATACCACCTCAACATCAACCGCAACAACATCTACAAATTTAAATTAACAACGGTTGCAATTCATACTTTTTGGGATTAAAGGCATTATACATTTATACGTGTTTCGTAGTTTACACTCACATGATTCGTTATTATATCCCTTAAAGTGTGTTTCGTAGTTTACTCTTACATGCTTCATTATTCTCTCATCAAGTAAATCACATTTATTTACAATCATAACACAATAATGCACATGTGCATTATTTTGCCAATACCCCATAATCCATGTTTAATTATTAACCATTTTATCTTTTTTTATCAATGAACATTAAACAAACAATTATTTTATTACATAAGTTACTTATATTTTCATACATCACGTAATCTTGCACATGTGCATTATGTTGCCAACCATCCTTAATCATCACAAAAATAAACTGTTAACCAACAATACATAATTATGCACATGTGCATTACATTACATTATTAACACCCAATACTCATCACTAATAAACATTAAACAAATAACGGTTATTTTTTATAGTCATTACTTTTATTTTCATCTATTACATAATCATGCACATTTGCATTATGTTGCTAATAATCCATGATCATCACAAATAAATTGTTAACCATCAGTACATAATGTTATGCACATGTGCATCACATTACCAACAGTAATCATCATCGAATAAATGTTGAACAAGTGCCGAATAGATGTTGAACAAGTGCGTACACACGCCACATACCTTATTAATTAGAATGTTATATGTTTTACTTTTTATGTGTATATGAACAATTACAAGTGTTGTACTTTCTACACTACATGAACAATTACAACTATTTTACATTCTACACCTAATGGCATGCTATATTGGATACCCTATGTTGAATATGAATACAACCATATGGTCATCAGCATCAACCGTCGCCGTTACCGTTGATCTTGCCAACTTCTTGTTCTTTACCGCACGCACTCCATGGCCTCCTTTTTTTTATGTTTCATCACGAGTTCGCTTACTTGCCCGCCTTTTTGTGTTTATTTCTTGTTGCGCACCTGCACGATATATTTAATGTGTTTACATAAATGATATCATTTAACATGAATTTAATAAAGGGATGCTCATATGCATAAACTCCCAACTGAATCATCAAACATTAATTAACCTTTTTTACCTTTTTGTTTAACCTTCGCGTAATCATATTCCATTCCATTTGGCATTTTATTTGACCTTTTATCCCTTGGTTTAAAAAAAGTTATTTTCTTCGATTTTCTTCCATTGTTGATCTACAATAATAAACGAAACAAAATAAAATAAAAAAATTAGGATCAATAAACATGAATTATCAATTAATATGTGCGTTAACATTAACTTTATCATCACAATATACATTATGCACATGTGCATCAACATAAACGACCTTATTAACATATTATGGCAAATTATGCACATGTGCATAATTATGCACATGTACATCAGCATGAATTACCTTATTAACCCATTCTGTCAAAGTATGCAGATGTACATAACTATGCACATTTGCATCCATATGCCTACCCTTATTAACTTACTCTAGCAAAACATGCATATGTGCATAACTATGCACATGTGCATTAACATTACTGACCTTATCAACAGGCTTGCTTCAATAATAAACCTTATCCTGTACCAAATCAAAATTCATATTATCACTAACCATATATAACATTAATCATCAACAAATCTATTATGGTGAAATATGCACATGTACATAACTATACATATGTACACCATCATAAATGACCTTGTTAACCTGATACTAAAAAAACAGATGCTAACCTTTTTGTTTAACATTCGCATATTCGTCTTTCGTGTTGCGTCCGGGTATTGCGTCAGGCATTCTTGATGACCCTTCATCCCTTGACTTTAATAAAATGTTACTTTTTTTGATTTTTTTCCATTGATTATCTACAATGAACATGTGGATAAACATTAAATACCTTACTAACATATTATGACACATATTAACATATTTTGTCAAGCTATGCACATGTGCGCACACACACACACACACACACATATATATATATATATATATATATATATATATATATATATATATATATCATATAACACTACCTTATTAACATAATCTAACATTAAATATACATGTGCATAAGTATACATCATACCAAAATACAACTAAATACCTAATTAAATGGCATGTGCATCAACATTAACTACCTTATTCACATGTTATTGCACAGTATGCACATGTGCATATTGACTTATTATTACAATCTATGCACATGTGCATAACTACATATCACACAAAAATTACCTTAATAGCTAATTCTGTTAAACCTATGATGTCAAAATATGCACATGTGCATAAATATATATCACACAATACAAAACAAAGTTTGAATTTACAAGTTATCTATCATATAAAAGTACAAACAACAAATTATGTATCGTCTAACAGTATAAACGAATTGTATAAACTTGCAAACGATGTCTCTAGTTATATGACAATATCTATATTACAAATCCGTCAACGATTCCGTTGGCGGCAACGATTCCGACGGCAATTGACTTCCGAAGATACCAACGTAGTGACAAAATCATTGAATCGTGTATTCTTTTAATCACCGGATGAATTTTGGGAACTAACCTCGATTATATGATGAAATATGAAATATCTGCTGGTAAAATCTCAAATCTGAGATACAATCTCAATCCAGATGCTCCGATATGGTGAACTGATGATGGTGAAGTGATGATGTATTTGGGACGATGATGTAAACGATTGTAATCGACTAACTGTTGAGAGAATCAGGTTGAGAACTGTTGAGATATTTGGATGTAATCACAGTTCAGATGATAGAGATGATAGTGGACGTGAAAGTTTTGATTAAATGTAATTTAATTTAGGTTGAAGTCCGGTGGTAAAAGGAATCGCAGGTAAGCGGGTTTTTAAAAGATGTTTGGTATTTACAAAATTGCTCCTTGTTCACATTGGTTCTCGCGGTTCTCGCAATAAGGGTGGTTCTCGCATGAACTCCTCCCTATATATATATATATATATATATATATATATATATAGGGTAAGCTTCATGCGAGAACCACCTTTATTGCGAGAACCGCGAGAACCACCTTTATTGCGATAACCGCGAGAACCAATGTGAACACAACCTAAAATAGCTAAAAAAAACCTAACCCCCACCCCCAACCCCCCCAAAAAAAAAAGAAAAAAAAAAAAAAACCTAAACCCCCCACCCCCAAGCTAAAATGCTAAAAACTAAACCCCCAAAAAACCTAAAAAAATAAAAAATATATATAATTTTTTTTAATATTTTTTATGTTAAAATCGCTACTTTTAGTAGCAAAAAAAAAACAATTTAAAAAAAATTATTTTAAAAAATGTTTTTTTGCCACTAAAAGTAGCGATTTTAACATAAAAAATATAAAAAAAAAATTGTGTGTTTGTTAGCTATTTTTAGGCATTTTTTGTTATGTTCACATTGGTTCTCGCGGTTCTCGCTATAAGGGGTGGTTCCTAACGGATCTTTGTCCTATATATATATATATATATATATATATATATATAATTGCGCTAAAATAAAAACCACCTCGAGTTGTAAGAACCGTAAGAACTTTTTGATCCGGGGCGAGGTGGACCAAATTTTTTTTTCACAAACGTAGATGCGTGTATTATAAACACATTTGTAAAAAAATGTCGTGTGTGTAGTTTTGAGCACCACAAGTTTGTGTTTACGGGTACCGTAAATTTTCCGGTTAGATTTATGTTACCCGTAAACACAAACTTGTCGTGCTCAAAACTACACACACGGCATTTTTTTTTTTGAATTCTTTTTTACAAATGTGTTTATAATACACGCAACTACGTTTATGAAAAAAAATTTGGTCCACCTCGCCCCGTACGGTGTAGTTCTCACGGTTCTTACAACTCGAGATGGTTCTCATTTTAGCGGTCCCCTATATAGATATATATATATATATATATATATATATATATAGTGGAGGGTTCAAATGAGAAGAAATTCTTTGTAAGAAGAAAAAAGAAGAAATTTCAACCAATAGGAATGCTTCATTAGACTTCATTTAATATTTGTACTTAATGTAACTATAAGGGTATATTAGTAAACTTACATACATCATTAATTGGTAGTTTTATCTTTAATAACTAACTATATTAAATTTGTAACTTATTTTTAAGATATATATTTTTCACAAAAAATAAAAATAAAAATAAAAATTCATTTAAAGTGTAGGATAAATACGAGGCGTGTAAGATAAATTACGAGTTGTGTAGGATAAATTTCAATATGTGTAGGATAAATTTCGAAATGTGTAGGATAATTTTTTATATGTGTAGGCAAAAATATTTAGTGTGGAAGATTATAGTCTTAATGACTAATTAATTAGTCAAACATAATAATAAATGAGATGAGAAAAAAACTATTTAATGTTTTACAATTATACCCTTTTATTCTTTTTCTTCTCAATAAAATTTTCTTCTCAAATGAACCTTCCCCTATATATATATATATATATATATATATAGGGGGACCGCTAGAATAAGAACCACCTCGAGTTATGAGAACCGCGAGAACTACTTGATCCGGGGCGAGTTGTACCAAATTTTTTTTTTCAAAAACGTAGATGCATGTATTATAAACGCATTCGTAAAAAAAAAAAATTTAAAATAATGCCGTGTGTGTAGTTTTTTACACCACAAGTTTGTGGTTTACGAGTTCCGTAAATTTACGGAACTCGTAAACCACAAACTTGTGGTGTAAAAAACTACACACACGGCATTTTTTTTTTAAATTTTTTTTACGAATGTGTTTATAATACATGCATCTACGTTTTTGAAAAAAAAAATTGGTCCACCTCGCCCCGTACGGTGTGGTTCTCACGGTTCTCATAACTCGATGTGGTTCTCATTCTAACGGTCCCCTATATATATATATAAAGAGGAAAATACATCTAAACCTTCAAAAAGTACGTAATAAACTAAGAATTCCAACTATTTATTGCTACTACAAATTATAAATCTTTATAGATATTATGTGGTTTAGAAAACGAGCTTCAATATATAGTTAGACAGCAAATAAACAAATAATACTTTGTTTATAGCAAGATAATTTAAAATATGTTACATGTAAATTTCAAATTTAATAGAGTTCGGTTGTTTAGTTAGTAAAAAACCATGCTCTGTTACATGTGAATAAAATATAATAGTGTCGTATTAAGGGTATGTTTGGCAAAAGTAGCTGGTGGTTGTAAGTTTGTAGCTGGTAGCTGTACGTGATAGTTGTAGATGGTAGCTGGTGGCTGTAGATTTTTAGATATATTTATGTGTTTTGCAGAGTAGCTGTAGTTTTTAATAAAATGACTAAAATGAACATAACTAAAAAGTTCATTATCTTTAGAGGTTAAAATATTAATTTTGTCGGTAAAAGCTTGTAGCTCCTTCTAAACGCTACTAGTAGGAGCGTTCAACCTAAAGATTCAAACTCCTAACCTAAAAGGTTCAAACTTCTTCAACCAAATAAGTCTTTTAATTGGATAGAAGTTTTTCTTAAAAGCTTAAAAATAGAAGCTTCTAAAAGCTTCATGCGTAACATACCCTAAGAATTGAGGATCTTTGGAGTGAAAGGACACGTGCATGGAGTGTGAATAAAGATACAGCAACCAATAAGAAATAAAAAATTTATGGATAAATAATAATAAAATAATTTAAAAAAATATATTATGGGACACGCATAAAATTTATGGATAAATAATAATAAAATAATTTAAAAAATATATTATGGGACACGCATATAGATATAGGTCTCCCTTTGCGAATATACGCTCTACGTCCGTCCAACTAATCCAGCTAACTTCCGGGACACGCGCTTCAAATATATTTCATTTTTTAATAAAAGACTTTATATAAATACGTATTGACTTTATAAAATATATATCTCATTGTTAATAAAAGACTTTATAAAATATATATTTCATTGTTAATAAAAAACTTTATATAATACATATTGACTTTATAAATTTTTTAATATTATTAAACTTTTAGTTATACTGCATATGTAGTAACCTTTTATAACTTATAAACTAATGAATAATGATATTATGTAAGTAGCTTATAATGATCTGCAGTGGCGGACCCAGAATTTTTTTTCATGTGGGGCGGAAATTTTTAAGGGCGATGTCGTCTGTTGCTATATAGTAATTTTTGGTCCAATTCGTGTCGGATCAGGTTTGGTCGGGTCTGGTCAGATCGGGGGCAGAAATTCTCACCATGACTCTCATTTAAGTCAATAACTCAATAACATATCTCAATATCAGATCACCACATATTCACTAACACTTTAAGTATTTAACATGGATTTTACATAATCATATTCGTGATTGTACTCACTTATAACTTATAATTATTTAAATATTCAATGTTCTAACTTCTAATCCATATTAGAGCATTCACATCCTAACCATCAAATTATGTGAGGAGGGGTTTTTATATTATAAAGGGTATAAAAAGTGGTTGTGAGTAGAGGAGAGAGAAAATGTTACTGTTCATCTGTATATTTGGGGGGACACTGTTCACCCGTTATAATTTTTTAATATATTTTGAAAGTGGTTGTGAGTGGAAGTGAGAGAAAAATGTAATGATAATATTATTTAATTGAAAGGAGAGAGAAAAAGTATTTGTTTTTAGTGGAAATATATTGATATAAGAGTTGTTTTTTAGTGGAATGTATGTATAATTTGATGGATTGGATGTGAATGCTCTTAACCACTCAATAATAAACAAATACACGATACATTTATAAAAAAATTGCCATTGGAATTTATAAATACACGTATAAGAAAAAACTATCTATAGTTATTCAATGCGAGTTTCATCTTTTAAAAAAACTTGTTAGACTAATAATTTATAAACAAATCACAAACAAGCAATCAAGAATCAAACTATACCTAAAACTGAAGTTTCACCTAAACATTAAACTATTAAAGTAACCATATAAGCTAAATAAACTTACAAAGTACAAATAAATAAATTTAAAAAAAAATAGTAAAATCTCTCAAAGTATAATAACATATCAGTTTTATAATGTCGTTATATGTATGAACTTTTCACACTTTATATCTTATACAGAATTAAGTTGAATCATTTATTAAAATACTTGTATAGGTGTTTTTTTTTTTTTTTTGAAGTAATCATTTATTAAAATACTTGCATAGGTTTTTTTTTTTTTTTTCTTTTTTTGCTTTGAAATATTTTACATGGTTTGCTTGATAGTTAATATTAATAAAGAAATAAGTTTGTACAGTTGTAGTACATATTCAATGCTTTGCACTGCACTTTAGCCAATACAAGCTGTTTTTCTTTAACCAATGCATATAGAATAAAATATTGATTTTAAAATATCATCTTCTCCCCCATTTCTTTATCTTCTCTGATGGCCTCTGCAAAAATCAATAAAATTCCGATGACCTATTTCTTTTCTTTAGCTTCATATCTTCTTCATCATGGGGTCAATATTTTCAAGAGGTGCGGATTAAAATTTCCAAGGGGTGCGGTTAGAATTTCCGGCGTAAAATAACACTAAATATTTTTTTTCAAGGGGTAAGTCCGCCTACCCACGGTTTGGGGTGGGTCCGCCCCTGATAATGTGATATTATGTAAGTAGCTTATAAATCTATCGTTTGTTGTTTATATAATTGGACTGACCAGACGATTGAAAACTGGCTACTCCTGTGAACCACTTTGAACTCACTTTTTTTTTAAATCGTCAGTTGGCCCTCGAACGGCACTACAAGGAAACCAGCTTTACGCACCGCTAAGACTATGTGGTGTGGAGGGGATTGGGCTGGGGGCATTTCTTGACACCTGACGAGGGTGGGATCCACAAGCTAATACTAAAAAACTATGGGTGCGGTGGGGCGCCGCTTAGTTGGACGTGACCAGCCATGTAGATTTTTTTTAAAAACGACAAAGAAGATTAAAAAAACATACATTGAAGGGACAAAACGCCCACCCTCCAACGCCCACACCCGACAGTCTAAGGGGGGAAGGGACACTCATGGGTAAGTACCCTAGCCCTAACCAACCATCACTCGCCACATCAGAAAGTGCTCAAAGTACCCATTAACTAAAAAGTGGTGGGAGCGCCTACCATAGCCGCAAATTTTTTTATTTAAATAAATTCTCAAAATTAAATATCACTAAAACTTAAAATTTAACATTAAATAAAAATAAACCTACAAACTTAAAATCTTACGTATCATTAAAACTTAAAACCTTACATTGATACATTATATGTTTTACTCTTAACTTTCTTCTAATTTCTTCTTGGAATGTGACATTTTAATAAAATTTAAAATGACTTTCAAAATTCTTTTAAGGGGATATCATATTGATTAAGTGGTTCTGTTTAACCAAAATGTTGAAAGTTCAAATCCTGTAAAATGTAGATTTTTGTAATGCTGACAATGAGCTGGTTCGGGTCATGTGTTGATAATATTAGTCTCATATACACAGTTGTATAATCATTTCCTATACCCGACCTAATACGCATCGGGTATCGTGTACTTGTTAGTTTGTAAAAATGTCCATTGGGATTTTCAAGTACTTTTTTTACTATATAATTACTGTATAATTTTATTTATATAACAACTTGTCACACCCCGACTTTCCACGTGTCACCGGTGGGCCCGGTGGGGAGTATCGTGACGTAGTTGATATCATCATAGTCAAACAACACAATATGTAAATGCACAGCGGAAGCAAAAGATAAATATATTACAATCCGAATATAAAGTAATATCAAGTATTACAACGGAAAGTAAAGGATCCACAGGCGGATCTTAAAATATAAATATTGTTCAACAGACTTTAGACGCCTAAAACTTGCAAGATTCTTTATTATCGTCCTGAGCAGCTTCCAGCCTATTTCGTACTTGTACCTGTCACTTAGACTTTTGAAAATACGTCAGTTTTCACTGGTAAATACACTCAACTGACTCATTTTGAAAAGAGTTTGAAAATTGATTTGAATGCACGTGGCACAAGATATCTTTTATAATTTGATTAAAATGCACGAGGCAAAATTAATCTTTTATACTTGGGACAGTTTTATTAATAAAAATCTTGTATCCGATTTACATGGTTGTCCAACATTTAGGGCCGGTGATTCTACAATACAAGCCGGTCAAGATTAATCGACACACCATAAATATAACTCACAAGAAGACAGCCTTACGAGCGAGTATATCTTTTACATACGCAACAGGAGGTGTTATGCCTACACCTTGTGCTTAAGTTATGGCCATTCACTTTTTAAATGAGCCAAGGATATCCAGGACACGGTCATTAACCCCTAAAGTTATTTGTTATCAATCAATACAGATTAAAACGGGATTATGCAATTTAATCATTTTCGATTAAAAGGTTTCTACACCCGACCAAGCGGTATTTTTATAATACCGTATCCCAAGCCCGTATAAGGGAAAATAAGTTAAGAGTATTTACCTGAGCTAGCTCCTGTCTTAAATAGCAAGAATTTTAATAACCCAGCCGTATTCACTTAAGTAAGCGTAGGTACAATTTACCGGAAGGCTCTAGTCTGGAATGATGGTATAAATAACCAATTAGAATGATAATGGGTCTTTAATTAAGCCTAAACTTAGACCGGTTAGTCTTAAGGAAATATACGGTTCAAACGCATGATTAAGCGAAGACCAGAATAGAATGTGTTTTAGACCCAACAAGTTTGAAGACTTGTTTAATATGGGTAATCTAAACACCTTCTGGATTTTGAGATAAAACCGTTAAGGTTTGACCCGTTTAGGCTAGTTTATGTAAACTAGTTACATAAACCGAACCGAACGCGTAATAAGCGTAACGGGTATACATATGAGCCATTTACATGTTTCCTAAGTTAATATGCTTCATATATGTTGTGATATCAGTAAGATGTCTTTTATTATGCCCGAAACGAATTTAAACACAAACTATGCCCCGTAGGGGTAGTTTGGTCATTTACAAGGTTATAAAAGAGTTTAATTATTTACCTGAGTTACAGGTCTGATGTAATCAGCAAAAATACTTATTTTACCAAGTTAAAACAGTAGGGTGAAGTATATATGTGAAATTTATCAATTATAACCAAACTATGCACCGTATGGGCATTTTGGTAATTTCACATAAGCCGTAGAGCTCAAAACTAAAGTCTGAGTTAAACAACTTTTGCTTACTGTTAATATATCATAACTTTCCTCAAATATCAGTAGGTATCAACCCTTGTATGTTTAAAATAATTCTAGAACATACTATTCGTTAAAAACGCTTAAAAAGGCGATTAGAAGCCATTTCCGGGTTTGATACATAAAGCTAATATTTTTACTATTCTAGAGGGCTTAAAATAATTTATTTATCATATATGGTCAGTAGCAAAAGGTTTGGAGTCATTTAGATGTGTAAAACTCATTTTATAGCCCGTAAGGGCAAAACCGACAATTACCGGATTAAGCCTACGACTTTAAGTTATGCTCAGCCTAAAATTTATTAAAAATCTTCAAAAATCCCAAAATAATATATTACATCAGTGGGTAATAAGTTTGATACTAAAAAGTAGGCTTAGATAGGCTATACGCTAATTGTGTCGTTTAATTAACATAAAGCTTTCATTTTACGCTAACGAGTATAACTCTTAATCTACACCTCAAACTGATGTCAAATTTTGTATGCAAGTTTATATATCAGTAATTAAAGTTTCTACTCTTTTACATTTCCAAAAATCACATTTTAAGGTGAAAAGGGCATAATGGTCAACCTATGAGCAATTAACGGAATCATGCGTATTAATCGGTTAACTAATGAACCATGGTGTATAATCATAGAGTGTTATACTAGCATGTACCCTGGTCCAAATGAAGCTCTTAGGTATTTCTAAATCATACCAAAACGGGTCAGAACTGAAGTCAAAGCAAAAGTCAAAGCTTTGCGACTTTTGGTTCCGAACCGGGTCTAAACAGTAAATTGTCGGGTTGAACATGTTTAGACCTGTCCTTACACTAATTACCAAGTTATATAAATGATCAAACAGGTTGTATGTGTTCTACATTGCTAATCATGCATAAATTAGAATTTAAGTATCCTGTTGACTTTTTAATTACAAGTTTGACCCGACATTTGACCTAGTTAGAGTGGGAATCAGGGGGAACCCTTTTGAGGGTTTATTACCCACATAATTACCAACTTATAACTAATTTTGATTCGACTAATCACTGGACCATTAGTGATTAATCTTAAAGTCAACCGTTAATTACGACGGTTTGACTTTTAAGCTAATTCTAAGCTAAAACTTAATTAAGAAAGGTTAAGCATACTTACACAAACCTAATGCACGATTAGGGATGACTAGAGACTGATCAAAAGCTCCAGAGAGTCCCACAAATGCAGATGGAAGATGTGGTTACAATGTTGCAACATGAAGGTTTTATATAGTGATTTTAATCCATTAGATTGTTGACAACTCAAGCTACCATGGATCCCAGATCATTAACACATGTCCCTAAGCCCTAAAATTAGTAGGGGACGCGCATGGAAGTGAAAATATCTGATCTATGTCGTTTCCAAGGCTGAACAGTCAACCTGTCCGATTTGCTGCATCTGGGGACTCCTTACGGACTGTAAGGTCCCCAGTGTTGAGGTCCGTAAGCTTGTCATCAGGGCAAGAATTTCTTTTTCAGTTTGCATCCTTGGCTCTTGGTCCTCCGAAAGGTCAATCCACCTTTATTCTTTGCAATTTGAGCCCTTCAACTTAACTTATAAGGGGTTCAAGACTTATACCCACTTTGTTAAGTCCTTGGTTAACTTGGTTATCACCCGAAAAGTTATAATTTTCAACGTTGACGCTTTAACCCCTCGTGCACGAAATTGATCATAACTTTCTCATACGATAACGAAACTTGATGAAAATTTTATCATGTATTCTAGTGAGCATATTTAATCGTTACAAAGCTTCGGGTTTGCTAAAAGGTCACTCAGAGGTATTCTTTAAACACGTTGACACATTTAACCCCTGTGGTTTGTAATCTCTCACTTTCTTTCATATTTAGCTTCGTATGATCCATGATTTATTCGTTTGAAGGTATAAACAGTATGTAGGGTTATTGTAAAGTATATTTATCCATTGTTGACAATTTGAACCCTTATATTCACATACTTTTCATGTTTGTCAACTTTAGTCCCTCTAGAGTATTCTTTCACACGTTCAAGCTTATGACACGTGTCAATACATTATAGGACGTGAATTTTCGAGGTGTTACATCCTCACCCCCTTAAAAGAAATCTCGACCTCGAGATTTGTTAAAGTAAAGGAAGTATTTTCTGCCTTATATTGGGCTTAATCTTCCCTAGTACCTTTGAGCCTCTAAGGCACTCCAATTGACCTTTATAATAGGTACAGGTATCTTTTTGGAGCTTCTAATCCTGTCGATCCTTAATCGACACAGGTTGTTCATCATATCATAAATCTATATATCATTATGTGATAGTGCTTCTTGACTTATTGGCGAAACACGTCCTTAAATCATTAGTGTGGGGTACCTTGTGCGTTTCACCCAACTCCTTAATTAGGTCTTAGCTCGTAAGCTATTAAATCTTGATACATTCGATTTCCTTCGAATGGTTCTATATATATTCAGAGCTTAACTAGCCTGAAAATTTAACAATTTGGCACACCCTTCCTGGGTGATATCCTTGTTGAACCCTTTTCCTTAACAAGAATTTAGGAAGGTTGCTACTTTCCATTAATCCTTGATTTTCTGCCATATACTGGCAATTTTTCATTGATTATGGATTTGGGTGATCTTAGTTGTTGTTTCCTAGGCAACTTTCAGATCTTGATAATTGGACTTACCAATTCTCCATCTAACAATAGATGTTTAACATTTCATCTATACAAGGTCTCCAAAAGAGTAGCCTTAATACTTACATATCAATTATTATAGAAAGGCTTATCTTAAGGTGGGATGGTTATCCCAATCATTACTTAAAACTAATCTTAAGGAGTAGTTAATCCTTATAGCTAGTTGAATAACTCAACGATCCTGGGTAGTTGATGGCGATTCTCAATCGTTGTTAAAATAGGGTTGCGGTAATGAGTGCCTAAGCAAAATGAACCGTCTTTCTCATCTAACAATATCAAACTCTCGGAATATTGAGTTAGACTATATGAACCCTCTATTTAAAAGCTTAGTTAACCAGGGTTTCGATTCTTCCAATGATGGTACTAGCCGTCATGGAGATTTCATAATAATACAGCCTTAAATGGGATATAAATCTTAATTCTACCTGCCTTTCAGGGGTAAACAGGGTAATCTTAGGAGAAGATAATCAAGATACAAGGAGGTTACAGAGATCTCCATATCTCCGGCTCCAGTTCACCCATCATTGTTTGTGTCAAATAAGTGACACTTGTATGTTAAAATTCCACGAATTTCCTTAATCGGGAACATTTACTTGGACAATTCCATTCTGGACATCTCCTTTGAATACCATTAGTTGACTTTAGTACCATATGACCTCTCGGAATATCTTTTTGGTCCCATGTATTAAACCTCCATACTGATCAGGCATGGAAGTAATCTATGGAACTTATTAAGACACACCAATCCTCATATGGCGCTTTTATCATACCATATGGGATTCGGAATCGATAGAGATTAAAGAGATATCAACTATATATGCTGACGCACTTCCTCTTAGAGTGAGGACATTTCGAGAACTCTACGACTGACGGTTTCTGATAGGAACAAAAGAAATGATTCTTCCGATTTCGTCTGTAAGTTTTACCTTATACTTAATATCTAGGGTTTGTATGGGAGAATTTCTAAAAGATTGCTAAGCTTAAGATCTTATGAGAGACTTAGCAGCATCTTAACCCAAACGCATCTCCTTGAGTGGTCAAAGGTTCACCATAAGGAGTTTTGATAACTACTTGCTTCTTATCATTCACAATATGGGCTTGGCTACCAGACGACCAACCCATTCTTATCACTATATCGAGTCCTTTATTATATAAATGGAAACGAGGACAACAGAAAAGAATGACTCCTAATGGATATAAAACATCCGTCTAATATTGCTGAAGCAGTCTCTGAGGTACCATCGGTCAATTTTACTTTACATTTAACGCTTAGAGTTTTAGCAGGCAGATTTAATGATTTACAAAATCTATTGTCTACGGAAGACTTATCTGAACCTGAATCAATTAATACTCTAGCATGAGCGTTATTGATAAAGAAAATACCTGTTGTAACATTGTCATCCTGAATAGCCTCCTGAGCGCCCATTTGAGAGCTTCCAGCTTCGACCTTCTTAGTCTCCCCAGGCTTCTTGGTTTTATTTGGGCAATTTGTCTTGATGTACCCTATTTCATTGCAACCATAGCAGGTTGCGTCTCCCAATCTCTTGCAATCCAATGTCTTATGTTCCTTGGACTTGCAGATTCCACATGGTAGAGGCTGAGATTCAAATCTGAATTTCCCGAGGTGGTATTTCCTACAGGTCTTACATCTGGTCTTTTCACCTGACCGCTGGTTGTTCTTCAGGTCCTTGCATTCATGGGTCTTGTGATCCATCTCCATACAGATGACACATCCCCTGGTCTGATCATAAAAACATTTTCCAACGTGCTTTTTCCCACAGGTTCCACATTCGGGTTTTACCTTCTTTGGCTTGGACTGGTTATAGCTCGAACTTGTCCTACCCTTTTTTGTAACCTTTATTCGGGGTATTATCGTACTTTCGCTTATGATCCCTTAGCGCTCGGTTCACGGCCTTGTTTACAGCTGTATCTAACATAGCCTGTAACTCGGCGCCCGTTAAATTCGGTCTTGTATCATCATTCTGATTAACTGGATGGTTGTGAGCTTTAGAGGAGTTAACCATGGTGAAGCTTTGAAGGCTACAAACCAATTAGTAATAATTGATTTAATTATATGGTGAATTGTCGAATTTGCTGATTAAATAGCTATGGTGTAAATAAACCATATAGGTCAAAAGATAGTATTTAAGTTATTTGATTCTGTTCTGCCTAGATTTTTAAATAAACCATCCTTGGCGTGTAAACAGAATATAATCCTTCATATTCATTTAGACAGGGGACATCAATCACGACTGTCAATGTCGTACTGACATTTTATATAGCACAAGAGTTTGTTCCCAAGGACTCTTGATGGCACAGGGCCTTGTCACTTAGGGAAAAATCTAAAACATAATCGATGATTCCTTTGGATCGGAACATTTCATAATTCATTGTCTTGACAAGAATTTATGAAATAAAACTATCTTTTCATGTATACACCTTTTCCCGTAGGTATACACCCCAAATGGATGTTTTGATGCATACATCAAGTTCGACGTTTACTAGCCATGATTCCTATTGATCATTTACGCTAGTTAAGGGATTTGGAAAACTCTTAATATAAGGATGATAAGTGTGATTTTATCGCATCACTGTTGTTGGGAGTGTTAACACATTTGCAGATGTTAACGAGGATCTGAATCTCTTTTTAAACAGGTTTTACCATCTTAGCTAGGTCTTCAAAGACATTCAAGCTAGGTCAAACCTTTTAAGATTCTCTTTTAATATTTATACTGGCAGGAAATGAAGGATATTTACTTCTATTCAGGATTTTTATTAATTATTATCCTGGATTTAATTAAAATATAAGTATAGCACAAAAATCAAGTCATAAGGACAATTTTAATTTATAAGCCATGATTTCAGAGAATCGAGGCAATTTAGTAATGGCACAAAAGGCCTAGTCACGTGGACAAGTTTAATTTATAAGCCATGATCGTTTGGGATCGAGGCATTTAGTAATAGCACAAAAGGCCTAGTCACGTGGACAAGTTTAATTTATAAGCCATGATCGTTTGGGATCGAGGCATTTAGTAATAGCACAAAAGGCCTAGTCACGTGGACAAGTTTAATTTATAAGCCATGATCGTTTGGGATCGAGGCATTTAGGGGTGAATCAAAGTTCATTACTTTTTCTTGACAGGGAGTTGTAGGCTACCACTGTCTTTAGTCTCAGAGGACATTAACCATAGCCCATAGGCATTTCCCTTCTAAGGGATGTTTATGATATGATCATCTTATAGGATGTTATAAGCCATGATTTCTAAATCAATAGACTAGATAAGAAAATTGGAAGAATCTAATATAAGAATGATTGTTGTGATTTTCTCGAATCACATCTGTCAAGAGTGTTAACACGTTCTTAGGTGTTAACAAGGATTTGAATCTCTTGAATAGGTCCTACCATCTTGGCCTTGTCATATAGGCTAGGTTTACCTTTAAGATTCCTTTTTAATAATAAACGTAGAACAATCCTAACTTAGGATGTTAATAAGGATCTGAACCTAAATTGAGGAACTGCCATCTTGGCCGCGTCTTAATAATGACACCAGGCTAGGTCTTGTCCCTTTTTAGATTTTGTCATTTTATTATAATGGTAGATCTTATAATATAGGAATGATATTTTAAACATAATCGTTCCGTTAAAATTTAAGCAAGTATATAGTTGCCCTAATCGGGACTTCTAATAAAAATGACTTGCCCATGCAAAGGCTAATTAGAAAAATAATCAAGGAAGTAATTAAAAGACAATGAAACGAATTGGAATTTGTCCTATGTTCTTGTCTAGACTCAAGAATGTGCAACTGTGTAACTGAGATTAAACGCAAAAGGCTAGCGTTTAATTCACTCAGTGTTGGCTCTGATACCAACCTGTCACACCCTGACTTTCCACGTGTCACCGGTGGGCCCGGTGGAGAGTATCGTGACGTAGTTGATATCATCATAGTCAAACAACACAATATGTAAATGCACAGCGGAAGCAAAAGATAAATATATTACAATCCGAATATAAAGTAATATCAAGTATTACAACGGAAAGTAAAGGATCCACAGGCGGATCTTAAAATATAAATATTGTTCAACAGACTTTAGACGCCTAAAACTTGCAAGATTCTTTATTATCGTCCTGAGCAGCTTCCAGCCTATTTCGTACTTGTACCTGTCATTTAGACTTTTGAAAATACGTCAGTTTTCACTGGTAAATACACTCAACTGACTCATTTTGAAAAGAGTTTGAAAATTGATTTGAATGCACGTGGCACAAGATATCTTTTATAATTTGATTAAAATGCACGAGGCAAAATTAATCTTTTATACTTGGGACAATTTTATTAATAAAAATCTTGTATCCGATTTACATGGTTGTCCAACATTTAGGGCCGGTGATTCTACAATACAAGCCGGTCAAGATTAATCGACACACCATAAATATAACTCACAAGAAGACAGCCTTACGAGCGAGTATATCTTTTACATACGCAACAGGAGGTGTTATGCCTACACCTTGTGCTTAAGTTATGGCCATTCACTTTTTAAATGAGCCAAGGATATCCAGGACACGGTCATTAACCCCTAAAGTTATTTGTTATCAATCAATACAGAGTAAAACGGGATTATGCAATTTAAACATTTCCGATTAAAAGGTTTCTACACCCGACTAAGCGGTATTTTTATAATACCGTATCCCAAGCCCGTATAAGGGAAAATAAGTTAATAGTATTTACCTGAGCTAGCTCCTGTCTTAAATAGCAAGAATTTTAATAACTCAGCCGTATTCACTTAAGTAAGCGTAGGTACAATTTACCGGAAGGCTCTAGTCTGGAATGATGGTATAAATAACCAATTAGAATGCTAACGGGTCTTTAATTAAGCCTAAACTTAGACCGGTTAGTCTTAAGGAAATATACGGTTCAAAGGCATGATTAAGCGAAGACCGGAATAGAATGTGTTTTAGACCCAACAAGTTTGAAGACTTGTATAATATGGGTAATCTAAACACCTTCTGGATTTTGAGATAAAACCGTTAAGGTTTGACCCGCTTAGGCTAGTTTATGTAAACTAGTTACATAAACCGAACCGAACGCGTAATAAGCCTAACGGGTATACATATGAGCCATTTACAGGTTTCCTAAGTTAATATGCTTCATATATGTTGTGATATCAGTAAGATGTCTTTTATTATGCCCGAAACGAATTTAAAATAATTTATTTATCATATATGGTCAGTAGCAAAAGGTTTGGAGTCATTTAGATGTGTAAAACTCATTTTATAGCCCGTAAGGGCAAAACCGACAATTACCGGATTAAGCCTACGACTTTAAGTTATGCTCAACCTAAAATTTATTAAAAATATTCAAAAATCCCAAAATAATATATTACATCAGTGGGTAATAAGTTTGATACTAAAAAGTAGGCTTAGATAGGCTATACGCTAATTATGTCGTTTAATTAACATAAAGCTTTCATTTTACGCTAACGAGCATAACTCTTAATCTACACCTCAAACTGATGTCAAATTTTGTATGCAAGTTTATATATCAGTAATTAAAGTTTCTACTCTTTTACATTTCCAAAAATCACGTTTTAAGGTGAAAAGGGCATAATGGTCAACCTATGAGCAATTAACGGAATCATGCGTATTAATCGGTTAACTAATGAACCATGGTGTATAATCACAGAGGGTTATACTAGCATGTACCCTGGTCCAAATGAAGCTCTTAGGTATTTCTAAATCATACCAAAACGGGTCAGAACTGAAGTCAAAGCAAAAGTCAAAGCTTTGCGACTTTTGGTTCCGAACCGAGTCTAAACAGTAAATTGTCGGGTTGAACATGTTTAGACCTGTCCTTACACTAATTACCAAGTTATATAAATGATCAAACAGGTTGTATGTGTTCTACATTGCTAATCATGCATAAATTAGAATTTAAGTATCCTGTTGACTTTTTAATTACAAGTTTGACCCGACATTTGACCTAGTTAGAGTGGGAATCAGGGGGAACCCTTTTGAGGGTTTATTACCCACATAATTACCAACTTATAACTAATTTTGATTCGACTAATCACTGGACCATTAGTGATTAATCTTAAAGTCAACCGTTAATTACGACGGTTTGACTTTTAAGCTAATTCTAAGCTAAAACTTAATTAAGAAAGGTTAAGCATACTTACACAAACATAATGCACGATTAGGGATGACTAGAGACTGATCAAAAGCTCCAGAGAGTCCCACAAATGCAGATGGAAGATGTGGTTACAATGTTGCAACATGAAGGTTTTATATAGTGATTTTAATCCATTAGATTGTTGACAACTCAAGCTACCATGGATCCCAGATCATTAACACATGTCCCTAAGCCCTAAAATTAGTAGGGGACGCGCATGGAAGTGAAAATATCTGATCTATGTCGTTTCCAAGGCTGAACAGTCAACCTGTCCGATTTGCTGCATCTGGGGACTCCTTACGGACCGTAAGGTCCCCAGTGTTGAGGTCCGTAAGCTTGTCATCAGGGCAAGAATTTCTTTTTCAGTTTGCATCCTTGGCTCTTGGTCCTCCGAAAGGTCAATCCACCTTTATTCTTTGCAATTTGAGCCCTTCAACTTAACTTATAAGGGGTTCAAGACTTATACCCACTTTGTTAAGTCCTTGGTTAACTTGGTTATCACCCGAAAAGTTATAATTTTCAACGTTGACGCTTTAACCCCTCGTGCACGAAA
The DNA here is from genome assembly GCA_030545235.1 of Helianthus tuberosus. Lineage (NCBI taxonomy): Eukaryota > Viridiplantae > Streptophyta > Magnoliopsida > Asterales > Asteraceae > Helianthus > Helianthus tuberosus. The sequence continues at coordinate 109,907,385 of CM060398.1, forward strand.
TTGATCATAACTTTCTCATACGATAACGAAACTTGATGAAAATTTTATCATGTATTCTAGTGAGCATATTTAATCGTTACAAAGCTTCGGGTTTGCTAAAAGGTCACTCAGAGGTATTCTTTAAACACGTTGACACATTTAACCCCTGTGGTTTGTAATCTCTCACTTTCTTTCATATTTAGCTTCGTATGATCCATGATTTATTCGTTTGAAGGTATAAACAATATGTAGGGTTATTGTAAAGTATATTTATCCATTGTTGACACTTTGAACCCTTATATTCACATACTTTTCATGTTTGTCAACTTTAGTCCCTCTAGAGTATTCTTTCACACGTTCAAGCTTATGACACATGTCAATACATTATAGGACGTGAATTTTCGAGGTGTTACACAACTATTATAAATTTAAACATGATACATTACATACACATATGTTTTACCATAATCAAATAATAGCACAACAATGTTTTGATAATTTTCTGTATATAATTCGCAATATACAAAATATAAATTATATTATCAAAAACATATTTCAAAGGAAAAAAATATTTTTTTTCACATGATAAATACACTAAAATAAAGCACTAATAGACAAGGCTTAAGCAAAAAAAAATCAGGTACGTGATTCGAGTAAATGAGTATGTGGTTTTAGGTAATTGTGTCAAGTGTCACTTAATTTCAGATCCATCACATATCCACAATTTTTTTTAAACTAATCACATACCCAATCTCATACCTATCAGGCTTTGAATATAGTTATTTGTTTCGAGTTCAGCTATACCAGATTTGGATTGCAAGGAACGACAAGAGGTTCTCGAGCAAAGACATAAGAATAAGAAATCTGTAGTAGGGATGACAATGGGTCAAGTTCGGGTCGGATATTATAACAACCCTCCTAAAATTATTAGAACACCCTATATGTCCTAAAATACACCCCGTATACGAAAAATGGCCCAAAATACCTTTAATTTTATAAAAAATAAATAAAAACAAAAATTACAGGGCTTTGGCGGGGCGTGACAGAACCCTCATGATCTATCGCGGGCCGCGAGCGAGAGGACGAGTGGCGGAACCCTGAGCTGCCACGTGGCAGGCTCGTGTCAAAGCTAGTCCGCAAGCTCAGCAACCATAAACCCTATTACACCTAGCTCACGGGGCGCGACGGACCCTCTTGTCTCCATCGCGGGGCGCGAGAAAGCCGTCGAACTGCCCTATAAATAGGAGATCACAGCTTCAGTTGCCAATCGTTCATTTTCTCGATCTCTCTCTCTCAATTCTCTGAATAACAATAATAATATCGGGTATTATACCCCCTAAATAGTGAAGCTCTGCCTCGATGTAAGTATTATAACCCCCGGTTACGTATTAGATACGCTGCCCGATTGATCTAGTGCTCCGTAACGCATGTCGAGGTTCTGCCTGACTCAATTGTTGGAGTTCTGTCTCGGGGAGGGTATAACTAATGTAAATTGGGTTATTATACTAACACGTGTGCATTGTTTACTTAATAGATTATAACCAGGAAGTCACAAGGGAAATACCTAAATTAGCAATGTGAGTAATCTCCTTTTTGTGTAAACCTTTTTGTAAACTGTTTTTTACAAAACCTCAAATCTTTTAAGTTATATTTCATAGTTATTATGTATTTGTAATTCTACAATTATCGTCGGTATGTTGAGGTTTTGTATACAAAATTTGTTACTACACTGTGAGTAGTAACATTACCACAAGTCAGGATTGACAGTGCCGTGGGTGGTAATTAAAGTAGATGTAAACAAATGTAATTTCCGGATTGCCCTCAATGATGAAAAAGGATAAAACTTTTCTTGATTAAATTGGGATTCACTCGCCAGTATATCTTGCTGATAAAATATTTTTAAACGCGTTTCAGGTAACAAAATGTGAAAGCCAAGTAGAAGCCAATTGGACAACACTGAAGGCTTGGAAAAGTGGCTACAAAATTTACCTAAATAAAGAAAATGTTTTAAATCAATAAATTAGGGTTTACCCCTATAAACATGTTTGTAATAGAAACTTGGAAATTTCCCATGTGTTTATTATTATAAAAATGTGGTATTTTACTCTAATAAAATATTTCCTAACTACGGTCCTAATGTAAATTCCACTGCCAAATTGATAAACACCGATACCACTGATACTGGTTCGCGGCCGCCCGTTCTCAGAGTTAGGGGTCGGGGGTTGCGACAGAGAGTGGTATCAGAGCTACAACCACTGATTTCAACCACAGAAGTGTTCTGCTGACACCAAAATTTTTTCCATTTTGTTAGGAAATAATCTACGTGATTACGTGCATATCTGTATATTACTGTTTTGTGTTATTTGACAATTTGTTAGTTTATAGTATGAGTGATCAAGGCCCGTCAGACGCTTATCGTCAACTGTCTAGTTCTCCTAGAGATGAAGGAACCTTTTCCCAGCCTACCCCTCGGGGTATTCAGCTGACACAGAAGAGGTGATTTTCATATTCAGAGCACAATCCGAAGAGCCATTCCCTACCAAAAAGAGAGGATGGTTCAGTCGGGGAGCTCACGAGCGTAGGAAAAGAATGAGGAAGTTACAGCAGCAGAAGGCTCTAGCAGCTGCAAATAGGGAGATGAATGCCCAAACTCAGGATATAATCAATAGACGATTGGCTAATTTCCACATATTAGCTACCACTGCCGCAGACCCAAACTTAGAACAAATCATTGCACCACAGCCACTACCCTTGTTCCCAACTCAACCCATGGCAATAGAACCGAACCCAGGAGACCAGATTCCCTTACCTGCCTTCGACCCAAACGAAATCCCTAGAATCCGAGCACCCCATCCCCCAAATTATGACCCATGGGAGGATGATCATAGAGATTACCCAGAACTCCACCCACAGGAAGAGCTTATACCGAACCCTGTAGCACCATACCCAAACCTTGACCCTCTAGATCCATATTGAGATAATGACCAGAATATTCGGGAAATCCTAGAGAACCCATACCCATACGAAGAACCGATGCCCCAGTACCCTGACCCGATACCAGCACCTGCACCACCCATGAGTACCGAGAACTTGCAGGAACTCTGCACTTTTGGTGAGGAGTTATTAGATGAATGTGAAAGGATAAGACAAATAGGGGAGAGGCTCGTTTGGAAGTATGACGAGCGCAATATGCAGTATTGGATGAACCCCCACTAGTAGTAATAATAATAGTAATATATATATATATATATATGTGTGTGTGTGTGTGTGTGTAAGTTGAAAAAAAATATATATATCCACTAAATAGATAATCCAATACCTACTAATATTGTATTTTAAAATTCCAGTTGCGGTTTGTAATAGATATATATATATATATATATATATATATATATATATATATAATAGAGTCAATGTCGCAATGCACGACGATTTTGATCAATATGTTTGTTTGTGTGATCATTCGCATTAAATATTGTTTTGTGATATTAATATTTGGTAAATGTTTATAATCCAGATGGACAACGAAGTAAATCAAGAAAACCCAAATAACGATAACAACGGCAATCAAATAGATAACAGTGCCATCCAACATATAGTGGCACAAGTGATTATAGACGCTATGCCATATATTATCAAAATGGTTAAGGAAGCGGAAAATAATAAAAGTAATAGTGGAAGTAAGTGACCGCCTACTGAACCCAGTCACAGCGTAAACAATGGACCGTTACTTCAATTGCCTATTCCAAAAAGAAGGAGAACCATGTCTTATGGTTGTTCTTACAAAGAATTCTGGTCTTGTAAACCAATAGAATTCTCAGACAATGAAGGACCCATTGCAGCTCTACGTTAGATAGAAAAAGACTGAGGCGGTCTTAAAAATAAGAAAGTGTGCAGAGGAAGATAAAATCATGTTTGCTTCCAATCTTTTTTAAGAACGCCGCTCTAGAATGGTGGAACACTATTCTCCAGTCTAGGGGAAGTGACAGAGTCTATAATATGGAATGGACTGAGTTTAAGAGCATGGTTGAAAGGAAATTTTGTCCTCCCAATGAAAAAGAACAAATTGCTAATAAGTTCTTAAACCTTAGAATGGCTGGAGTAAACTGTAAGGGTTACACTACCGTATTCTTTGAATATGCTAGAATAGTGCCAACCCTAGCTTCCCCATAACTAGTATTAATCTCCCATTACATCTGGGGATTAATAAGTGAGATTAGACACGTAGTCAAGGCAGCTGGACCACAAACCATAGAGGAAGCTGTAGAACTAGCAAATACCTTGACTGATGAACTAGTACGTACACAAGAAGAAAACCAAAGGAAGAACCTAGTCCAAAAGCTTACCCAGGAATTTCCCTACGGTAATTCCAACCGTGGGAAGAATGTAGGTTCTACTTCTGCACCTTATTGTAAGGCCTGCAAGAAGAAGCATTCGGGAATATGTTCCACATACTGCAACTTCTGCAAGATACCAGGACATAAGGAAGAAGACTGTAAGAAGAAACTCAGTAATGGAGTATGCTTCAATTATGGAGAAAAGGGACATATCAAGCCGAATTGTCCGAAACTAGCTTTAGCCATGAGCAACAAGACTACTAAGAATGCTAGGGCATTTGTTCTAACAGCCGAAGAAGCAAGGATGATTCCGGACGTGATTGTCGGTACGTTTTTAGTTAATGATATTTTTGCTAAAGTATTATTTGACTCTGGTGCGAACCAAAGTTTCATTAATACTTCATTTTGCAAACTTATCAATCAACCATTAACTAAACTTCAACAAGAATGTCTAGTAGAAACAATAAATGGAGAATCCATTGAGATCATTGAATTCTTGCAGGGAGCAAGAATAGAAATTTTAAACCATAATTTTATAGCTAATCTTTACCCAATGAATCTGGCTGGATTTGATATTGTATTAGGAATGGATTGGTTAATAGCCAATAAAGCCAGTATTCTATGTGATCAAAAGTCAATCCAAGTAAATTCACCAAAGGGTGAAAAGATCACAATTAAAGGAAGTAAGCCATCTCGATCCACGAAATTTATCTCTGTGATAAAAACAGCAAGTTGTGCAAGAAAAGAATCACTAGTGTATATGATTTCTATAATATTTAACACTAAGGGAAAAAATTGAAAGATATTCTTGTAGTATCTCAATTCTCAGATGTTTTCCCAGAAGAATTACCAGGACTACCACCAGATAGAGAAGGCACCTTACCGTTTGGCACCAGCAGAAATGCAAGAGTTAAAGAAACAATTGGACGAACTTTTGGAAAAAGGATTCATACAGCCAAGTTCATTGCCATGGGGAGCACCAATCTTGTTTGTCAAGAAGAAAGACGGGTCAATGCGTATGTGCATTGATTACCGAGAGTTGAATAAGGTCACGATTAAAAATCGGTACCCATTACCGAGAATCGATGATCTGTTTGATCAATTGCAAGGAGCTCGATTCTTTTCAAAGATTGATTTACGCTCAGTATATCATCAACTGAAAGTACCGGAAGAGGACATTCGTAAAACGGCTTTCAGAACAAGGTATGGCCATTATGAATTTACAGTCATGCCATTTGGTTTAACCAATGCCCCAGCCGCATTCATGGACATGATAAACAGAATATGTAAGCCATATTTGGATAAATTCATAATTGTCTTTATAGATGATATTCTCATTTACTCTAAGAGTAAAGAGGAACATGCAGCGCATCTGCATGCACTCCTAAATTTGCTAAGAAAAGAAAAGCTTTACGCTAAATTTTTGAAATGTGAATTTTGGTTAGAAGAAGTGCAATTTCTTAGACATTTAGTAAATCATGAAGGAATTCATATGGATCCCACAAAAATCGAGGCGATTACTAAATGGAAAGTCCCTGAATCACCAACGGAGGTGAGAAGTATTCTAGGACTGGCAGGTTATTATAGACGATTTATCCGTGATTTCTTTAGAATAGCCATTCCTTTAACAAAACTAACCTGTAAATCTGTTAAGTTTGTAGTCTATTGTGACGCTTCTAAGTTAGGTTATGGATGTGTGTTGATGGAGCGCCAAAAGGTTATAGCCTATGCATCTAGACAACTTAAGAATCATGAAGAGAATTATTCAACCCATGATTTAGAGTTAGGAGCCATAATTTTTGCCCTTAAAATTTGGAGACATTATCTTTACGGTAGTAAGTTTACCATTTTCACCGATCATAAGAGTTTAATATATGTTTTCGGGCAAAAAGAGTTAAATATGAGACAGAGACGTTGGATGGAAATTCTTAGTGATTATGATTGTAATATCCAGTATCATGCAGGAAAGGCTAACGTAGTAGCTGATGCTTTAAGTCGAAAGTATCATGATAAGCCAAGAAAAGTACGTTCTCTTAAATTAAATATGCAGATAGATTTAAATGAACAAAATAGAGAACTACAAGAATTGTTAAGATCGGAGGCTCTCATGATTGTGTTTGTTTGTTTGTTTAAAATGAATAATCAATGACAATGAAAACATGTAAAGTGCAGCGGAAATGAAAACAAACTTTGTAAACACAGTCAAAAAGGAGAAAAATAGTTTAATAAACAATTGCTTCTCATAGAGTCGAATGATTTACAAATCAAAGCAAAAGATTACAGACATGCTTACAAACTAAGCTCCCCCTCAGCCTGATGCCTCAAGGTTGGATTGCACAAGATGAAATAAGGTACCATTTCCTTTTGACCCATTTCTGAGGACACAAATCAGAGCAAACCTAAGTATGACATGATCATGACATATGTACCATTTCCTTTTGACCCATTTCTGAGGACACAAATACCAGCAAAAATAAGGTATTACATCCTGACAGGAACATAAACTATTGCCAACAAAACAAGCAAAAGTTTCAAATATATTATAAAAAAATGAATAATATATCCTGGTTATTCGAGAAAATCCTTTGAGAAAAAATATGGTTAAAGGTTTTTCTGAGAACAGTATCAAAAAGAATCTGGTAAATTTTCAGTAGAAATCATAATCATAGCATTCTCAAATTTTATGAAAATGGTCAGTGGTTTGACAACAGTGGTAGAAAACTTTTAGGATGCATTTTGACCACTGTTTGGTACCATTTTCTTTGTCAGTTGATTGCAAACCTGAGGACACATGGATATATTTTTAAACATTTGTCTAATCCTCTTTGGAGTTCATTCACTGGAATCAAAACCTTTTCCTGAACAGATGAATGCACATAGTTGCTTTAATGACCATTATTACCCTAAACTTTGACTCTTCAGTGTTTTATGTTTATACTCTTTTCTTCTGACTTCAGAAGTTTTGAGATGAACACACTTCGGAGTTTTTGTAAATTTTCTTATTGTATTTTAACATAGTTGATTTTGTCCTTTTGAAGAACTCAACCTGTTTTCAACACATAAGAACTGAATGACTAAAGTTTTAATTTCTCTCTTTTTTTAAAAATTACCAAAAACACTAATCGTTTTGTGAACATAGGTTTTTGTTAATCCGAGATTTATACTTTAGCATTTAAACCAGGTGACAACACAAATTTCATAACAGCAATTGAAATCAATTTTGACAATATGAAATAATCCCATGGTTTAACAGATGTGTTTTCAGATCTGAAAAACTAAGAGTGACTTATGCGTGAAATCAATTGTTGTGTGAGATTTGTGTGTCATATGACATCTTGGTTGATGTACAGAGTTTTTGAATAACCATTTTGATCATGATTTTACTCGTTACTCTGTTTTTCAACTGAATACAACCAACCTTAGTATCAATGAATTTTGAGCTGAACTGTTATGTCAAATTGATTGTTAGATCGAATTTGACTGTCCAGGCTCTGATACCAATTGTTAAGATCGGAGGCTCTCATGATTGTGTTTGTTTGTTTAAAATGAATAATCAATGACAATGAAAACATGTAAAGTGCAGCGGAAATGAAAACAAACTTTGTAAACACAGTCAAAAAAGGAGAAAAATAGTATGATAAACAATTGCTTCTCATAGAGTCGAATGATTTACAAATCAAAGCAAAAGATTACAGACATGCTTACAAACTAAGCTCCCCCTCAGCCTGATGCCTCAAGGTTGGATTGCACAAGATGAAAGGATTAGACATGAGAAGAGAAAACCAGCTCAGTCAATCAAATGTAACAGTACAGGGTACTGTTACATTTATAGGCAAACCAAACCACGGAGGTATCTCAGCTGACGTCACCATGAAAGCGACGTCTAACAGCCTAACAACCTGTATCTACTGACCTTACACAAACACTGCTAACCTAACCACTGACTATACATAAGACAAACAATTTACTAAACAGCTGCTCTCCCTTTATGTCAGTGCTTTCCTCAAGGTTGATCAGTCCTTGACTGGGCAGTGCTTTAACATCAGTAGATAGGACCAGCAGTGTTGAATACTTCAGGGTTTTCATCAGCAGTTGAAAGTACAGCAGCAGTTGAATATGAGCAGCAGATAGAGACCATCAGTTGTTATAAATCACTTTCAAGAGGAGAGCAAAGTGTAAACCGCTGCTTATTGTGAATCCACTGTTGTGACCTGGTTTTGGCTTTACATTATCTGTTCCTTTGGTAGGGTTCAATCCCAACAATCTCCCCCTGGAACAGATAATGCCAAAACCTGTCATTATTCTGGATCTTTATTCCTCATCAGAAGTTCCCTTACATGTCTTTTAAATTCTTCTTCAAATTCCTTGGAACTTGTGTCATCTTCATCCCTGCACAGTGTAAGCTCAAGGAGATCTAGTTGATCTTCAGCACCCAGGCCTAGTGCTTGATTCCTTGATATATGCCTCACTTCTCCATTGGTTCTGACCAAGGTCAATACGTGGGTCTTTTGATCAGACATCCACTTTAGTATTTTTAAACCAAATGGGTTTCTTGGGAGAGATTTATTTCCTGATGAGCTGGATACATTTGGCCGTGAGAAAAACTGTACAGCAGTATCTTGAACTTCAGACATTCTTTTAAAAGCTTCTTCTATGACTTTGTTTGCTGCAGCTATATCTTCTGCAACTTCTTTGTCAAGCAGCTCTTGTTTCTGTTGTTGATCAAGCTCACTGTCTGTGATATCTGCTGATGATTGTTTGCTTACTATTTTGACCCTTTTGGTAAGGTCTTGTAGTTTTGCTAAGTTTTATTTATCTGAAGCCAATTTCTTGGTAGCTTCTTCAATCAGATCATCTTCTTCAAGTCTTTCTTTTTCAACAGTCAGCATTTCCTTCCTTTCTTTTCTCAACCTTGTAACAAAGGCTTCTGCTGTGCTGATCTGTGTTTCAAAGGTCTTGACCTGTTCTTTCAGCTTTTTGTAGTCAGACTTTTTAGGAGTGTCCCTCCTTTTCCTAAGTCTTTCATAAGCTTCGTCTGTTTGCTGCTTGGTCCATTTTGCTATGGCACTTGCAGAATCCACTCTTGCATCTACCAACTCCTGCTTCTTTCTCTTGTATTCAGAAATAAGATCAGCTATGAGCTTCTTGTATTTATTCCAGTTTGGAGCTGTCTTCTTCTTTCTTGGATCATTGTTAATCTTTTCAATTCTTTTTGCCTCATGCTTTAATGCAATTATTGGCCAATCTTTGAAATCTGTTTCTTCAGCAGGATAGAACTTATCTTTCATTATGTATGCAAGATATTCCTTCCTCAATTCATTTCGTTGATCTGCTTCAGGAGATATGTTTGACATTTCCTTGTTCAACTCACTTGCATATTCCTTTATTTGTTTAACCTTGTTGAGCAGGAATTCTCTTCTTTTCAAAATAGCTTCATTTCCTTGATTCTTGCATTCAATTTTGGCTCTTATCCTTGCTTGTCTTACTTTCATTTCAAGATATTCATTCATGTCTTCTGGAATTATGAAACCTATGAGAGAAGGAAATTTCCTTTTTGAAGGATCATCTTCAGTGTAAAATTGTTTCATCTCATTTTTCACAGCTTCTAATTCCAGTGGATTCTTAGCAGCAACAGGATCATACTTTTCATCAGTGTCCTGAGTTGTTTCTCTTTTTCGTTTGTAAAGCTTAGGAGGTTGTGATGCAAGACTGGTGGGAACAGTGGAAGATGACTGACTAACAGCTATTGAAACAATTGGTGTCTCAACATCTGTTGTCATTACAACTGCTGATATGTCAGCAGTTGTCTTCTGCTTTTGAGCAGGGGATGGAAGTGGTGATGTTGGTGGTGATGGTGGTGAATCATCATCTGATATGAGATTTCTTCTCCTTTTTAATGAAGAAGAAGCAGATAATGTTTTGGGTGGATCAGTGGTGGTAGATTGGATAGCAGTGGTTTGTGGCAGTGATTGACTGACAGTGGTTGAAACAACTGGTGCTTCAACCGCTGCTGTCATTACAACAGATGTTATAACATATGTTGTCTTCTGCTTTATGGCAGGAGGCAGTGGTGGTGATATGATTGTAGATGGTGATGATGGTGGAACAGTGGTTGTAGTGGTGTGTGGTAGAGTGGTGTGTGTTGATAACATGGCAGCTGTTTGGCTACAGACAGCAGTTTTTTGTAACTACTGCTGTATCAGCTGTTTGGCTAACAGGTTTTGAAACCTGTTTTTCTTTTTCTTTTCCTTTTTCAGGCTCAACATGAAGGCCATGTTCTATTCCCCTCCTATTCATGTTTCCCAACAGCTTGTTATTCTCCCCCTTTTTGGCATTATCTGAAGGGGGTCTTTGAATCTTGATTCCACCATGTTGGTCAGCATTTGTACTTGAATAGCATGCTTTTTATTAGCCATTTGTTGTTGTGCTTCAAGCATGGGTTGAAATATATTCCATGGCTCATTTGCAGCAACTGCCTGTTGTGCAGGTGCTTGAGCAGGAACAGTAGATTGTGGTGGGGCAGCAGTGGATTGTGCTTTTTGAGCTTTTAAAATCTCTTGCACCATCTCCTTTATTTCAGCAACTGATTCTTCAAGTTTGTCAACTCTGCCCGTCAATTCCTGATATCTTGAATCATCACCTACTTTAGTAGGATCATCTGAATCCCCACCAGCAGTGGTTATATCAATGTTTGACTTAGGAACTGAGTCCCAAAAGTCACCCATTGATGCCCCTTGTTCTTGGTACTGGGGACTTCTTTCTTCAGCACTTGATAAACCTTTGATGGTGCCAGTGGTTAGATCCAAGTCACTGGTGGTTATCGAAGTTGCCATGGAAGAAATTGCCTTTAAGGGAGTCTGATTTATGAAACAACTGGCCAACTGGAGACCTGTTGGTCCACCAGTTGTAGTTGCTGCTCCACTTGAACTACCACCGAGAGTTACTTGTAACTCAGGGGGTGTAACCTCCTCAATTGTTGCTGGGATAGCAGGAGTAGTAGCATCAGACCCAGTCACTTGTGGAAGTATGCTCTCAGTGATAGGTGTTAGAGAGGAACTGGTTTGTGTCTGAGCTATATCAGCTGCATGCAACAAATGTAGCATGGATTGTGGTAATATGATTGGTGAGGGGATGGGAGTTGAAAGAGACATGTCCTTGGGATCAGGACTGGGGAAGATGGATCCAAGTGGATTCAGAGCTTCATAGTGTGGTGTCCCTGTGCTTACAACCTGATCCTTTTGTGAGGATGCAGGAGGAGTTTTAGGCATGGGTTGAGATCTTTCTTCCAACAGCTGTGAGGAAGTAGCAGCAGTGGTTTCTGGTGACTTTTGTGTTGTCACAGGCATTTCCTCTGGGATCTCATCTTCCAGAGTTGCCTTTGTTTTGGGATTGGTGGGTTTTCTGGATGTTTTCTTTTTGGTCTTTTTAGTGGTGACAGGTGTGGGTTTCAAAGCAGTGGGAGTGCTGCTATGATCACCTGGAGCAGTGGGCTCAGCAGCTGATACCTGAGGAGCAGTTGTAACCGCTAAAGTCTGCTCAGGTACCCCTGCTTTTGTTTTTATTGGTGCCATCATCCTTGAAAATGTTTCTTTTGTTATGCTTTTTATTTGACAATGAACACCTTGTTTGAGCAAATTTACATTTTTCTTTTCAAATTTTTGTTCAAAATAATAACTCAAAAATCTTGGAAAAAGTAAAAATGCTTTACTTTCAACGTTTTTCACCATGTCATTGAAAATCTCCTGGGAGTAGTTATAGTCTTTATTATTCAAAATAGCGTAACCCAGGCTTTGAATTTTCAATGGTATTTCGTTGAAAGATGTTGTTTTATTTGAAGCGCACATCAAGAGTGTGTGAAATAAAAACCTGGGTGCAGATGGAAAATAACCCTTTTGTAGGGTATCTACCTTTGGTTCTTCTGCATAACCCCTTTTCAGAAAATCAGCTTTTAACTCGTTTTTGTCAAAAGAGGTTTTACCGTTCTGATCGTCGAGTATGAAGACTTCTGATATCGATTTTGGTGTGATTTTGATCGCTTTTCCTTGTATCGAGGAGTTAATGGCTATGACTTTTCCGTCTTGTTTTTCAAGCGACGCCTTTTTCCAAAACTCTCTCTGGGTTTGCAGATAGATAGGAGCATTTGCTGTCAACAAAGTTTTGTACTTTGATGCAGATAATGCATCAATGATGGTGTCAAAGGTGTGATTATCAGTAGGTTTTGTGAATAAACCCAGATAGTTGTGAGATTGTTTGAATGGTATTTCGATGGGTTCTTCAGTCGTTTGAGCGACCTCTTTGGAAGGTGATGGTGATTTAGGTTTTGGTTTTGATTTTGACTTTGATTTTGTCATTTTTGCGGAGAAGAATGAAGGAGGATTTTGGAGATTTTGAGAAGAAGGGTTGGAAACTGCTATGAGAAGAGAATTTTGGAATTCAATTTGACAGTGTAAAACCCTGTTTGGGGTTTAGGGCAGGTTTTATTTTTTTTTAAAAAAAATGATCGCTGATGTGGCAGCGGTTATTAAGATCTGAGGGCTAAAAACTGACCACGTGTCAAACACTGATGAAATGGATGAAGTATGGAGAACAGTTGTTTTAAGAGCCACTGACGTATCAAGCATCAGTGATTACAACGGTAAAAATCTTGGGCAGTGGATGATTTTTACTATCAGTAGATAGCATATCAGTGGATAAGACACTGATTTTGAGCATCAGTGCTTACAAGAAAATGAGGGATCAGTGGTTAACTTTCAGCAGTGGACAGTGTTTAGAGATCAGATGTTGGAACAAAACAGTGGTTAGGGTAAATGGTGCAAATCTGAAGAACAGGTGTTTCAGCAACAGTTTTGAGAATTTTCATTCAAGGTTTTGCCACATGTCAATTTTGAGAGACAGTAGTTTAGTACCCCAAATGATGAAAACTTTTTACTAAGGCAACTCATTTTCGTTTAATATTCAGTTAACACATGAGTACCCTAGTAATTTAACCACAGTTTGCAATCATCCTTTGATAAACATTTAGGAGCAAACCTAAGTATGACATGATCATGACATATGTACCATTTCCTTTTGACCCATTTCTGAGGACACAAATACCAGCAAAAATAAGGTATTACATCCTGACAGGAACATAAACTATTGCCAACAAAACAAGCAAAAGTTTCAAATATATTATAAAAAAATGAATAATATATCCTGGTTATTCGAGAAAATCCTTTGAGAAAAAATATGGTTAAAGGATTTTCTGAGAACAGTATCAAAAAGAATCTGGTAAATTTTCAGTAGAAATCATAATCATAGCATTCTCAAATTTTATGAAAATGGTCAGTGGTTTGACAACAGTGGTAGAAAACTTTTAGGATGCATTTTGACCACTGTTTGGTACCATTTTCTTTGTCAGTTGATTGCAAACCTGAGGACACATGGATATATTTTTAAACATTTGTCTAATCCTCTTTGGAGTTCATTCACTGGAATCAAAACCTTTTCCTGAACAGATGAATGCACATAGTTGCTTTAATGACCATTATTACCCTAAACTTTGACTCTTCAGTGTTTTATGTTTATACTCTTTTCTTCTGACTTCAGAAGTTTTGAGATGAACACACTTCGGAGTTTTTGTAAATTTTCTTATTGTATTTTAACATAGTTGATTTTGTCCTTTTGAAGAACTCAACCTGTTTTCAACACATAAGAACTGAATGACTAAAGTTTTAATTTCTCTCTTTTTTTAAAAATTACCAAAAACACTAATCGTTTTGTGAACATAGGTTTTTGTTAATCCGAGATTTATACTTTAGCATTTAAACCAGGTGACAACACAAATTTCATAACAGCAATTGAAATCAATTTTGACAATATGAAATAATCCCATGGTTTAACAGATGTGTTTTCAGATCTGAAAAACTAAGAGTGACTTATGCGTGAAATCAATTGTTGTGTGAGATTTGTGTGTCATATGACATCTTGGTTGATGTACAGAGTTTTTGAATAACCATTTTGATCATGATTTTACTCGTTACTCTGTTTTTCAACTGAATACAACCAACCTTAGTATCAATGAATTTTGAGCTGAACTGTTATGTCAAATTGATTGTTAGATCGAATTTGACTGTCCAGGCTCTGATACCAATTGTTAAGATCGGAGGCTCTCATGATTGTGTTTGTTTGTTTAAAATGAATAATCAATGACAATGAAAACATGTAAAGTGCAGCGGAAATGAAAACAAACTTTGTAAACACAGTCAAAAAGGAGAAAAATAGTTTGATAAACAATTGCTTCTCATAGAGTCGAATGATTTACAAATCAAAGCAAAAGATTACAGACATGCTTACAAACTAAGCTCCCCCTCGGCCTGATGCCTCAAGGTTGGATTGCACGAGATGAAAGGATTAGACATGAGAAGAGAAAACCAGCTCAGTCAATCAAATGTAACAGTACAGGGTACTGTTACATTTATAGGCAAACCAAACCACGGAGGTATCTCAGCTGACGTCACCATGAAAGCGACGTCTAACAGCCTAACAACCTGTATCTACTGACCTTACACAAACACTGCTAACCTAACCACTGACTATACATAAGACAAACAATTTACTAAACAGCTGCTCTCCCTTTATGTCAGTGCTTTCCTCAAGGTTGATCAGTCCTTGACTGGGCAGTGCTTTAACATCAGTAGATAGGACCAGCAGTGTTGAATACTTCAGGGTTTTCATCAGCAGTTGAAAGGACAGCAGCAGTTGAATATGAGCAGCAGATAGAGACCATCAGTTGTTATAAATCACTTTCAAGAGGAGAGCAAAGTGTAAACTGCTGCTTATTGTGAATCCACTGTTGTGACCTGGTTTTGGCTTTACATTATCTGTTCCTTTGGTAGGGTTCAATCCCAACAAGAATCAGTAATCAAGGACAATTCCGACAATGGAAGATATGCTTAGAGCTTGTGTAATTGATTTCGGAGGAAATTGGGACGATCATTTACCATTAATAGAATTTTCCTATAATAACAGCTATCATACCAGTATCAATGCTACACCATTTGAAGCACTTTATGGACGAAAGTGCCGAACTCCAGTCTGTTGGGCAGAAATTGGAGAAAAGCAATTGTCTGGACCAGAGATAGTACAAGAAACAACGGACAAGATTATTCAAGTCAAGGAAAGACTAAAAGCAGCACGCGATCGAGAAAAGAGTTATGCTGATAACAGGCGAAAGCCATTGGAATTTCAGGTAGAAGACAAGGTATTATTAAAAGTTTCTCCTTGGAAAGGAGTGGTAAGATTCATCAAAAGGGGAAAGCTAAGCCCTAGGTATGTTGGAGCTTTTGAGATTATTAGATGAATAGGACCTGTAGCGTACCAGTTACAACTGCCAGAGGAAATGGCAGGAATACATGATGTATTTCATGTATGTAATCTTAAGAAGTGCTTAGCCGATGAATCATTAGTGGTATCTCTAATGGACATAGAAGTAAATGAGAAACTTAAGTTTGTAGAAAGACCCCTACAGATTGAAGAGAGGAAAGTCAAGAATCTCAAACACAAGAGATTGGTTCTAGTTAGAGTAAGATGGGATTCTAAAAGAGGACCAGAATGCACTTGGGAGCTTGAATCAGAAATGCAGAGGAAATATCCACACCTGTTCCAGTAGACCTCGAGGACGAGTTCTAAAACAAGGTGGGGAGGATAAAACAACCCTCCTAAAATTATTAGAACACCCTATATGTCCTAAAATACACCCCGTGTACGAAAAACGGCCCAAAATACCTTTAATTTTATAAAAACTAAATAAAAAAAATTACACGGCTATGGCGGGGCGCGACAGACCCCTTATAATCTGTCGCGGGCCGCGAGCGAGAGGACGAGTGGCGGAACCCTGAGCTGCCACGTGGCAGGCTCGTGTCAAAGCTAGTTCGCAAACTCAGCAACCCTAAACCCTATTACACCTAGCTCACGGGGCGCGACGGACCCCCTTGTCTTCGTCGCGGTGCGCGAGAAAGCCGTCGAACAGCCCTATAAATTGGAGATCACAGCTTCAGTTGTCAATCGTTCATTTTCTGGATCTCTCTCTCTCAATTCTCTGAATAACAATAATAATATCGGGTATTATACCCCCTAAATAGCGAAGCTGTACCTCGATGTAAGTATCATAACCCCCGGTTACGTATTAGATACGCTGCCCGATTGATCTAGTGCTTCGTAACACATGTCGAGACTCAGCCTGACTCAGTCGTTGGAGTTCTGTCTCGGGGAGGGTATAACTAATGTAAATTGGGTTATTATACTAACATGTGTGCATTGTTTACTTAATAGATTATAACTAGGAAGTCACAAGGGACATACCTAAATTAGCAATGTGAGTAATCACCTTTTTGTGTAAACCTTTTTGTAAACTGTTTTTACAAAACCTCAAATCTTTTAAGTTATATTTCACAGTGATTGAGTATTTGTAATTCTACAATTATCGTCGGTATGTTGGGGTTTTGTATACAAAATTTGTTACTACACTGTGAGTAGTAACATTACCACAAGTCAGGATTGGCAGTGCCATGGGTGGTAATTAATGTAACAACCCTCAGTAAAACCGACACTCTCAAATATTTCCGACACCCTATTATATTTTAAATTGTTCCAATATGTCTTTAAAATACACCCATATGTGAAAACCGAGCCCGAAATACAATATAGCATTAAAAATAAATTAGAAACAAGAAATTTTAAGTTAAGGTGGGCCGCGTAAGGCACCCCCTTAGTTGACGCGGGCCGCGACAAGGTGAAATGGTGGCACAGCCCGGTGATGACACGTGTCATCATCGTGACGAAGCTAGGTAGTGACTCGGATCAGCTATACGTTGACCGGATGTTGACGCGGGCTGCGTAAGGCCTTGCCTACTCTTACGCGGGCCGCGAGAGGACCAGATTCAACAACTATATAAGGAGGCCTCGGGATTTCATTTCCGTCGCTCACATCTTTTCTTTCTTAAATGAATTCTGAGTAGTAGAAGTTATAATCAGGTATTATATCCCCCTAATTAGCGAGGTTCTGCTCCGTTGTAAGTATTATAACCCCGGTTTTGTAATAGATACGCTGCCCGATTGATTCAGGGTTCCGTAACAACTGTCATGGTTCTGGCCGACGTAGTTGTTGGAATGTCGTCTCGAGGAGGGTATCATTAATATTTTCAAAGGGTTATGATACTAACCAATGTACATTTGTATAAATTATAGATTATATCCAGGAAACCCTTACGCAAAGTCTAAGATAGCAATGTGAGTTTATCCTCTTTTGATAACCTTTTTGTAATACTTTACAAAACCTTAAATGTTTTACAGTGTGATTAAGCAGTGATTGAGTCTTTGTAGTTATTCAATTACTGCCGGTATGTTGGGGTTTTGTATACAAAATTTACTACACTATGAGTAGTAAGTCGGGATGACAATACGTTACCATTGGACAATGAGTTAGCCAATGTGTAATATGACCCACAAGTCAGGTTTGACAGTACTAAAAGGAGTAATTATGTAGAAATAAACAAAGTGATCGCTCTCAATACTGTTTTAATTGATAAAATGTTTCTTGATTAAACTGGGATTCACTCACCAGTATTTCCCACTGACAAATGTTTTTAAAACGTGTTTCAGGTAACACAATGTGACAGCAAATTAGTAAAAAGCCAGCTGGAGAGCACTGAAGGCTTGGGAAAAATGTGGCTATAAAAGTTACCTAAAAGACGATGTTTTAAATTCAATAAAATAGGGGTTATCCCTATAAAAGTATTGTAATAAGAAACTTGGGTTTTGCCCATGTGATTATTAATATTAATATGGTGGTTTTACTCTGATAAACATTTCCTAACTACGGTCCTGATGTAATTTCCGCTGCCAAATTAACAAGCCGATACCACCGAAATTCTGAGTTCGCGTCCGCCCGTTCCCGGGACAGATAAGGGATCGGGGGTTGCGACAGGAGGTGGTATCAGAGCCTAGCCACTGGTCTAAGACAAAGAAGTGTTCTGCTGACACTTAAAATTTAAACTTTGTGTTAGGAAATAAATTACTGAAATACGTGCATAACTGTATTTATTTGTTATGTGTTATTTGACTATTTGTTAGTTTACAGTATGAGTGATCAAGGACCCTCAGACATGTGTCGTCAGTTGTCTAATTCACCTAGGAGTGAAGGTACCTCATCACAGCCTGCCCTTTCTGGGTATTCTGCTGATCAAGAAGAAGGAATGTTTGCTTTTAAAGCTCAGTCAGAAGAGCCATTCCCTCATAAGTAACGAGGATGGTTCAGTAAGGAAGCCTTTGCACGTAGGAAAAGAATGCGAAAATTGCAACAGCAAAGAGTTTTAGCAGCTGCTAAGCGAAAGACAGATGCCCATACACAGGATATGCTTAATAGAAGCCTAGCCAATTTCCATATCCTAGCCACAACTGCTGCTGACCCTAATCTGGAGCAAACAATAGCACCCCAACCACAATTGCAAATCCCAGACCAATCCATGGATATAGAAAACCCTGAAAACCAGGTGGAGATGCATGATTTTAACCCAGAGGAAATACCTAGGGTACCTGCACCAAATCCCCTAGACCCAAATTATGATCCCTGGTGGGATGACGTTACGGACTATGTGCAACGTTACCCGATACATGAAGACACACCCATACAGAACATAGGAGCCTATCCAGGTATGGACCCTTTAGATCCTTATTACCATGATAACTACATCAGGGAGATCTTAGAAGATCCTTACCGATTTCAGGCACTTTCACCCCCATATCAGGAACCCGCACCCCAGATTCCAAACCCAGTCCTAGAACCTGCACCCCCAATGAGTGCAGAAAACGTGCAAGAACTTAGGACTTTTGGGGAGGAAATTTTAGAAAGCAGTGAGAGAATGAGACAGGTGGGAGAGCGTCTCGTATGGAAATACGATGAGCGCAATATGGATTTTTGGATAAATCCATATCCGTAATGTGATAGAGGAGATGGTAATAGTAATAAAAATATAATATAATAAAATAAAAATGAAATAAAATATGTGTGTGCGGATGCCTATTACTATTAGTGTGATTCTATTTCTGTTGGTTTTGTAATTTTTATTTCAGTACTAGAATGTAATAGATGCATAATAGTATATGAAAATAGAGTAAAGGTCGCAATGATCGACGTTTTTTGCTAGATTGCGTATCATGTGATTAACTATATTAAATATTATCTTGTGATATTATTATGGGATAAATGTTTAAAATTCAGATGGCCGATGAAGGAAATCAAGGAAATCTGAATAACGTTAACCAGAGTAACATTAACGTGGTTAATGAGAATCCGAGCATCAATAACAATGGAAACCAAATGGATAATAGTGTCGTTCAACACATAGTGGCACAAGGAATCATAGATACCATGCCATTTATTATTCAAACTATTCAAGAAGCGAATAATAAAAGTAAACATAGCAGTAAGCGACCAATCGAACCAGAACACAGCATAAACAATGGCCCTGTACTTCAAGTGCCCATTCCCAAAAGAAGAAGAACCATGCCTTATGGTTGTTCTTATAAGGAATTCTGGTCTTGTAAACCGATAGAGTTCTCGGGTAATGAAGAACCTATTGCGGCTCTACGCTGGATAGAAAAGACTGAGGCTGTTCTGAAAATAAGCAAGTGTGCTGAAGAAGACAAAATAATGTTTGCTTCTAATTTGTTTAAGAACTCAGCTTTAGAATGGTGGAACACTATCCTCCAGTCAAAAGGAAGTGATAGGGTATACAATATGGAATGGGAAGAATTTAGGAACATGGTAGAAAGGAAATTCTGCCCTCCTAATGAAAAAGAACAAATAGCAAACAAATTCCTAAACCTTAGGATGAATGGAGTGGATAGTAAGGGGTACACCAAGTTATTCTTTGAATATGCTAGAATAGTACCAACCCTTGCATCACCAGAGCCAGTATTAATCTCCCGTTACATCTGGGGATTAATTGGAGAGATTAGACATGTAGTCAAGGCAGCTAGACCTCAAACCATAGAAGAAGTTGTAGAACTAACCAATACCTTGACAGATGAACTAGTCCGTACTAGAGAAGAAGACCAGAGGAAAAACCTAGCCCAAAGGCTTACTTAAGAATTCCGTTCTGGGAATTACAACCGTAGGAATATGGGTTCTACCTCTGCACCTTTCTGCAAGGTCTGCAAGAAAAAGCATTCGGGAAAATGCTCCACTCTTTGCAATTATTGCAAGATGCCAGGGCACAAGGAAGAAAATTGCAGGAAGAAATCTAGTAAGGGATTATGCTACAACTATGGAGAAAAAGGTCATATCAGGCCAAACTGTCCAAAACTAGCCCCAGCTGCAAACAACAAGAACACTAAAAATGCTAGAGCATTTGTTCTGACTGCAGATGAAGCCCAGATGATTCCAAATGTCATAGCTGGTACGTTTTTAGTTAATGATGTTTTTGCTAAAGTATTATTTGACTCTGGTGCAAACCAAAGTTTTATTAATACATCATTTTGCAAATTTCTAAATCAGTCATTAACTAAACTACCACAAGAATATCTAGTAGAGACAGCTAATGAAGAAACCATTAGGATTTCTAAAATCTTGCAGGGAGCAAGCATAGAAATTTTAAATCAGAAATTTATTCCAAATCTTTATCCCATGAATCTGGCAGGATTTGATGTTGTATTGGGAATGGATTGGTTAATAGCCAATAAAGCCAGTATTTTATGTGATCAAAAGTCAATTCAAGTAAATTCACCAATTGGTAAAACGATCACAATTAAAGGAGATAAACCATCTAGATCTACAAAATTTATCTATGTGATAAAAACTGCAAGATACATAAGAAAATGATCATTAGTGTATTTGATTTCCATAATCACTAACACTAAAAGAAAGGATTTAAAGGATATTCCAGTAGTATCTCAGTTTTCAGATGTATTTCCAGAAGAATTGCCAGGGCAACCTCCAGATAGAGAAGTTGAATTCAGGATCCATTTAATACCAGGAATAGCACTGATTGCCAAAGCACCTTATCGTTTGGCACCCGCAGAAATGCAGGAACTGAAGAAACAAATACACGAATTGTTGGAAAAAGGATTCTTACAGCCAAGTTCATCACCATGGGGAGCGCCGATACTGTTTGTTAAAAAGAAGGACGGATCAATGCGTAGGTGCATTGACTACCGTGAATTAAACAAGGTCATGATTAAGAACCGGTACCCATTACCAAGAATCAATGATCTGTTTGATCAACTACAAGGAGCTCGATTTTTCTCTAAAATCGATTTAAGGTCGGGATATCATCAATTAAAGGTACAGGAAGAGGACATTCCTAAAACCGCATTCAGAACAAGGTATGGACATTATGAATTTACTGTCATGCCATTTGGTTTAACCAATACCCCAGCCGCATTTATGGACATGATGAACCGAATATGTAAGTCATATTTGGATAAATTCATAATTGTTTTTATAGATGACATTCTCATTTATTCTAATAAAAATAAGGAGGACCATGCAAAGCATTTGCACGCACTTTTAAGCTTATTAAGAAAGGAAAAGCTTTACGCTAAATTTTCCAAGTGCGAGTTTTGGTTAGAACAGGTACAATTTCTTGGACACCTAGTCAATCATGAAGGAATTCATGTAGATCCAACAAAGATCGAGGCAATTACTAAATGGAAAACCCCTGAGTCACCAACCGAGGTTAGAAGTTTCTTAGGATTAGCTGGTTATTATAGAAGATTTATTCAAGATTTTTCTAGAATAACCATTCCTTTAACTAAGCTAACCTGTAAATCTATTAAGTTTGAATGGGGATTAAAACAAGAAGAAGCATTTAGAATTCTTAAGCAAAGATTAACCCATACACCCATATTAGCGTTACCAGAAGGAACTGAATATTTTGTAGTTTATTGTGACGCTTCCAAATTAGGTTATGGATGTGTATTGATGCAACGCCAAAAGGTTATAGCTTACGCATCTAGACAACTTAAGAATCATGAAGAGAATTATTCAACCTATGATCTAGAACTAGGAGCTATAATTTTCGCTCTTAAGATTTGGAGACATTACCTTTATGGTAGTAAGTTTACCATATTCACTGATCATAAGAGTTTAAGGTATGTTTTCAAGCAAAAGGAGTTGAATATGAGACAAAGATGCTGGATGGAGATGCTTAGTTATTATGACTGTGATATCCAGTATCATGAAGGAAAAGCAAATAGAGTGGCAGATGCTTTAAGCCGAAAGTATCATGAAAAGCCAAAAAGGGTATGTTCTCTTAAATTAAATCTGCAAGTAGATTTAAATGATCAGATAAGAGAAGCACAAGAATCAGTAATCAAGGATGATACTGAAAAATTAAAAGGTATGCTAAAAGAATTAGAACAAGGAACAGATGGAATTTGGAGATTCAATGAAAAGAGAATGTGGATACCTAAATTAGGAAACCTACGTTATCGTATTTTAGAAGAAGCCCATAAGTCTAAATATACGATGCATCCAGGAAATGATAAAATGTACCAAGATTTAAGGAAAAATTTCCGGTGGATAGGAATGAAAAAGGACATAGCAGCCTATGTTTCTAAATGTTTAACTTGTTCACAAGTTAAAGCTGAACACCAGAAACCCTCAGGCTTGTTACAACAATTAGAAATGCCAGTGTGGAAATGGGAATTAATAACAATGGATTTTGTTACTAAATTACCCAAAACACATAAAGGTAATGATACAATCTGGGTGATTGTAGATAGGTTAACCACGTCAGCTCATTTCTTACCAATGAAGGAAACTTACAGTATGGAACAGTTAGCCAAATTATATGTAAATGAAATTGTTTCTTTACATGGAATTCCTTTATCAATTGTTTCTGATAGGGATAGTCGATTTACCTCTCATTTTTGGTCAAGTTTCCAAAAGGCAATGGGAACCAAGTTAAAGTTGAGCACAACTTATCATCCTCAAACGGATGGACAAAGCGAAAGAACCATTCAGACAATGGAAGACATGCTTAGAGCTTGTGTAATTGATTTCGGAGGTAATTGGGACGATCACTTACCTTTAATAGAACTTTCTTATAATAATAGTTATCACACAAGTATCAATGCTGCACCATTTGAAGTACTTTATGGACGAAAATGCCGGACCCCAGTCTGTTGGGCAGAAATTGGGGAAAAGCAATTATCTAGACCTGAGATAGTGCAAGAAACAACTGACAAGATTATTCAAGTCAAAGAACGACTGAAAGCAGCACGTGACCGACAGAAGAGCTATGCTGATAACCGACGCAAACCATTGGAATTTCAAACAGGAGATAAAGTATTGTTAAAAGTCTCTCCTTGGAAAGGAATAGTAAGATTCATCAAACGGGGAAAGCTAAGTCCTAGGTATATTGGACCTTTTGAGATTATTAGGAAAATAGGATCTGTAGCCTATCAGCTACAACTGCCAGAGGAAATGGCAGGAATACATGATGTGTTTCATGTATCAAATCTCAAAAAGTGCTTAGCTGTTGAATCACTAATAGTACCTCTTAAGGATATAGAGGTAAATGAACAACTCAAGTTTATAGAAAGACCTTTACAGATTGAAGACATGAAAGTCAAGAACCTCAAGCATAAGTGACTAGTTTTGGTCAAAGTGAAGTGGGACTCCAAAAGAGGATCTGAGTACACATGGGAACTCGAATCTGAAATGCAAAGAAAATATCCGCACTTATTCCAGTAGATCTCGAGGACGAGCTCTAAAACAAGGTGGGAAGGATGTAACAACACTCAGTAAAACCGACACTCTCAAATATTTTCGACACCCTATTATATGTTAAATTGTTCCAATATGTCTTTAAAATACACCCATACGTGAAAACCGAGCCCGAAATACAATATAGCATTAAAAATAAATTAAAAACAAGAAATTTTAAGTTAAGGCGGGCCGCGTAAGGCACCCCCTTAGTTGACGCGGGCCGCGACAAGGTGAAATGGTGGCGCAGCCCGGTGATGACACGCGTCATCATCGTGGCGAAGCTAGGTAGTGACCCGGATCAGCTATACGTTGACCTGATGTTGACGCGGGCCGCGTAAGGCCTTGCCTACTCTTACTCGGGCCGCGAGAGGACCAGATTCAGCAACTATATAAGGAGGCCTCGGGATTTCATTTCCGTCGCTCACATCTTTTCTTTCTTAACCGAATTCTGAGTAGTAGAAGTTATAATCGGGTATTATATCCCCCTAATTAGCGAGGTTCTGCTCTGTTGTAAGTATTATAACCCCGGTTTTGTAATAGATACGCTGCCCGATTGATTTAGGGTTCCGTAACAACTGTCGTGGTTCTGCCCGACGTAGTTGTTGGAATGCCGTCTCGGGGAGGGTATCATTAATATTTTCAAAGGGTTACGATACTAACCAATGTACATTTGTATAAATTATAGATTATATCCAGGAAACCCTTACGCGAAGTCTAAGGTAGCAATGTGAGTTTATCCTCTTTTGATAACCTTTTTGTAATACTTTACAAAACCTTAAATGTTTTACAATGTGATTAAGCAGTGATTGAGTTTTTGTAGTTCTTCAATTACTGCTGGTATGTTGGGGTTTTGTATACAAAATTTACTACACTGTGAGTAGTAAGTCGGGATGACAATACGTTACCATTGGACAATGAGTTAGCCAATGTGTAATATGACCCACAAGTCAGGTTTGACAGTACTAAAAGGAGTAATTGTGTAGAAATAAACAATGTGATCGCTCTCAATACTGTTTTAATTGATAAAATGTTTCTTGATTAAACTGGGATTCACTCACCAGTATTTCCCACTGAGAAATGTTTTTAAAACGCGTTTCAGGTAACACAATGTGACAGCCAATTAGTAAAAAGCCAGCTGGAGAGCACTGAAGGCTTGGGAAAAATGTGGCTATAAAAGTTACCTAAAAGACGATGTTTTAAATTCAATAAAATAGGGTTTATCCCTATAAAAGTATTGTAATAAGAAACTTGGGTTTTGCCCATGTGATTATTAATATTAATATGGTGGTTTTACTCTGATAAACATTTCCTAACTACGGTCCTGATGTAATTTTCGTTGCCAAATTAACAAGCTGATACCACCGAAATTCTGAGTTCGCGTCCGCCCGTTCCCGGGACAGATAAGGGATCGGGGGTTGCGACAATTAAAGTAGATGTAAACAAATGTAATTGCTGGATTGCCCTCAATGCTGAAAAAGGATAAAACTTTTCTTGATTAAATTGGAATTCACTCGCCAGTATTTCTTGCTGATAAAATGTTTTTAAACGCGTTTCAGGTAACAAAATGTGAAAGCTAAGTAGAAGCCAGCTGGACAGCACTGAAGGCTTGAAAAAGTGGCTATAAAAGTTACCTAAATAAAGAAAATGTTATAATCCAATAAATTAGGGTTTGCCCCTATAAACATGTTTGTAATAGAAACTTGGAAATTTCCCATGTGTTTATTATTATAAAAATGTGGTATTTTACTCTAATAAAATATTTCCTAACTACGGTCCTGATGTAAATTCGCTGTCAAATTGATAAACACCGATACTGGTTCGTGGCCGCCCGTTCCGAGACTTAGGGGTCGGGGGTTGCGACATATATTGGTAATCACATACCCATACTCGGTTATAAAGTTGTGTCCCATACCCGACTCAATACTCGTCGGGTATTTGTCAGGTAATTACCCGTCGGGTATCGGGTATACCCATTAGTTTGTTAAAAGATATACGTTGGGATTTCTAGGCATGTTTTTTTACTATTATAATTATTATATAATTGTATTTAAACAACAACTATTAAAAACTAAAAATGTATATTACATACATATAGGTTTTATCATAAATTAATAATAACTTTATAATACTTATACACTTACATGCAAAAAAATATTATTATCAAATGCATATACTAAAAGAAAATTTATTTTTTTCACATTATGAACATACTAAAATAAAACACCAATAGCAAAGTGTTAGTGGAAAATAAAAATATAAGAGTTAACTGCCATTTTCGTCCCTGTGATTTGGTCACTTTGGCTATTTCAGTCCATTTTTAAAAAATGCGTCATTTTCCTCCCCGACGTTCTGGAAAGGTGTCATTTCAGTCCAAAAATCATAACCCAGTTAAGTCGGTTAGTAAATAAGGACTGATTGTGTAAATTTGTAACATAAAGGACTGATTGTGTAAATTTGTAACACCACCACCACTAGCCCTGCCACCACCACCACTCCGCTGCCACCGCCACCACCACCACAACCACCGCCACCACCACCACTCCGCTGCCACCACCACCACCACCACCACCACCGCCACCACAGCCACCACCGCCACCACAACCACTGCCACCACAGCCACCACAGCCACTGCCACCACCACCACTCCGATCTGCCACCAACATCTCGGCGGTGAACGAGGGTTGTCGGAGAGGATGACGACGATGAACGGAGGTGAACAATGGTGGTGAACGATGACCGGAGTGAGGTTCAGGTTAAGTTCAGGTGGTTATCGGGCACGGTGGTCTCGAGAACTCCGAACACAGCGGTGGTGATGTGCTTGGTGATCGTTGTGATCGTTGACGGAGATGATGACGATGATGAACGGTGACTGTTGATGAACAATGATGGATGGATTGGTGTATGCTCTGCAATCACCACCATAGTATGATGAATAAGTTGAAAGTGAAATTGCTCAGAGGAACTAGGCTCCGGTGAGCGAGATTTTGGTTTCGTTGGAGAGAGTTGCACAGATGGGATTGGAGGATGATTGATGATAATGTTGTTGCTGCTGTTACTGTTGCTTCCTTCAAATATTATTTCCCACAATACAATGGAAACATATTGGTATTCTTTTGGTCTTGCTCCTGGTAGAGGCTACATTATGAGGGAAAACAGCTATTAATAGAGGCGATGATGATGATGAATTTGTCGTCGTCTGAGTGGATCGAACAAAGCTTGAAACAGACTGTATCTTGGCGGGGTAATATCCGGAGGCTTCTATTTGAAGCAAACGTGATGTTTGCCGTCGCCACCGCACATTCTCGTTCATCGTTCATCACCGCACCATCACATTCTCGTTCATCACCGATTCACCATCACCGATTCACCATCACATTCTCGTTCCATCGTCATTACTCCGACACGCTCCTCATCACCGCACAATCCGAACACCGCAGTCACCTCCGACAACCATTAACACCACCGTCTCCTCACCGCTGCACCATCACCATAACCCACCACCACTTCACCGTAAACCACCGTTCACTTCTGTCATCACCTCCGTTCACCGCTGTAAAACCGACAACCTGCAACTCATCTTCATCAATCATCATCACAGTCGGAGAGAGAGAGAGAGATAACGACGAGAGAGAGAGAAGGAGGCGGGAGAGAGAACCGGCGACGGTGGGGGTGGTGGTATGAGATGTTGGTGGCAGATCGGAGTGGTGGTGGTGGCAGTGGCTGTGGTGGCTGTGGTGGCAGTGGCTGTGGTGGCGGTGGTGGCTGTGGTGGCGGTGGTGGTGGCAGCGGAGTGGTGGTGGTGGTGGTGGTGGTGGCAGCGGAGTGGTGGTGGTGGCAGGGCTAGTGGTGGTGGTGTTACAAATTTACACAATCAGTTCTTTATGTTACAAATTTACACAATCAGTCTTTATTTACTAACCGACTTAACTGGGTTATGATTTTTGGACTGAAATGGCACCTTTCCAGAACGTCGGGGAGGAAAATGGCGCATTTTTGAAAAATGGACTGAAATGGCCAAAGTGACCAAACCACAGGGACGAAAATGGCAGTTAACTCAAAATATAAATTAAAAAATCAGGTATATGATTGGGAATATAGTTCGGGTAAACGAGTTTATGGTTTCGGGTAATCAGGTCGGGTATCACCTAATCTCATACTCGCGAAAAGTTTTAAAACTAATCTTATACCCGGCCAATACCCATCGGGTATCGGGTATACCCGTCCCATTCGTGTCGGGTTTCAGATATACGCGTTAAACACGGGTATTTTTGTCATCCCTAATCTGCAGCAATATTAAATCCTATAGCCTTCTTCTGTACAAAAACAGGTCTTGGAACAATAGTATTAGCTGGTAATATAAATTATGTAATTAGTGGTCTGTTTGTTTGTGTTGGCAGCCTTCTTTTGGGCTTTGCCTTGTTTATAAAAAGCAGCTTTTCATAAATTAAAAAAAAAAAAAAAAATCTATACTAGAGGGGCTCATGTTATTTTGCATCCCATCCTTAGGTTTTTTAGTGTATTTAACCTAGGAATTGCTGTGCAAAAAAAAAAAAAAACATATATTCAATAAATAATTAAATATAATTTATTTCAAATTGTCTATCGACATATTTATTCACTTGTCCACTTTGATTTGAATGATACAACCAAGCTGAATCTCGGTGCAGACTTAAATTTGTGATACTTTAGAAATCAAATTCCATCATTTCTCAAAAAATATTCTTTTAATGTGCCACCTTTCAATCATTTAATATTTTTATACACTTTAACTTTAATTTATTAATATCTAATTAATGTAGTAATAATTATGAATGTTCCGTACAAACCAAGTGCTACTCCATTAGTCCATAACGTCTCCTTAGGGTACTCGGGGCACTCGCGGGGAGGGGGATCGGTGACCCCTGTCACCGCTCGGGAACACCGGCGCCATCGGTGCGGGGAGGGGGTGCGGGGAGGGGAATCGGGGAGAAGTCACCGAAGAAGGAGGGAGAGAGATGGTGGGGTCACCCTTATTTCAACCAATCAATTGTTTTCTTTTCTTTTTTTTTTTTATAAAAAAACAAGTCACCTAAGAGGGGAGTGCCGCCATCAAATTGGGGTGTGAGGGGAGTTTAAGAGGGGAGTTGACGTGGCATAACCTGATTGGGTGTGCGTAAGAGAGGGGACTCCCCTAAGAGGGGAGTGCCCCGGATACCCTTACCAATGTCCATAAAGTTCATATACTAACACGTTAGCCGAACACTCCAACCATTCTTTATTTATTCTTTTTACACCCATGACCATATACGACTCTTATAGAGCTAATGAGTCATATAGGTGTCACTTGTGCCACTGTGCCAGATATTGTCTGATAGCTACTATATGCAATTCGTATAAGCCTATATATGGTAGCTTTTATATAAAAAAACTAATCAACCGTTTCAAGTTAATTTGCATATCTTTTAGCTATACAATTCATGTAGAACTACACGAGAGTGACAAGACGTATAGAAATGGTTCTATACGACTTGTATAATGCCACAGGAGCCGAATATGCAATTTTTTTATTTACTTTTACAAAAATCATTTTTTGTAAAACGCATAACAATTTATAGAGTTAATTACTGTTTTCGTCCCCTTGTTTTGTCAAAAATCACTATTTCAGTCCATTAGTTTAGAAATTGCGATTTCAGTCCCTGTGGTTTCACTTTCATAACTATTTCAGTCCACCTCGTAACCATTTCAGTCCCTATGCTAACGGAATAAATGGATTGAAATGGTTACGAAAGTGAAACCACATGGACTGAAATGGTTACGAAAGTGAAACCACAGGGACTGAAATCACAAGTTTTAAACTAATGGACTGAAATAGTGATTTTTGACAAACCACAGGGACGAAAACAGTAATTATATAAACATACCAATTTATATAAACATCTACAAATAACTTTTATCAAAAATGATGCTTTATAATAACTTTGATTTCGCCGATAGCTTCCACATACCATGCTTTGTTTTGCATCTCCCTACCAGTCTAAAAGGATACCCTTATTTGTGCAAGAACATCTAACTTTAGTTGTTTTTCATGTTCGTCACCACGATCACATCTAAGGCATATCATGGTAATATGGCTGGCAATGTATTTCTTCGATGACTATGACGTAACAATGCCCATGCCCTCTAGTATCAACCCACTCCATCAACTCATCAACGGAGACCAAGCCTGAAATAAAAGTATCGTTAGACTTTTATAAATCTTACCACAAATAAGTGAAGAAATGTTATACGTGTGTGGTTTCCTACAACCCAATCTGGTTTAGGTTTTCACCATAGAGACGAACTCATGAAACAGGTTTCTGCCTAGACTTATAAAGATAATGAGAAATAAGTAAAGAAATGTTATAACTGGTCTATTGCAATATTTAAGCATGCTAACATCTTTTCCCACCGAATTAACTACCTTTTACGCACACAAATAAGTTAATTGACTTATTAGAATATATCTTCTTTGTTCTCATTTAAAACATTCCCGAAAGTCGTCCAAACACAACATTCGGCTTCTTTAACCTTTAATGGTCAATACAAGGTTTATACATTTCTAAAAACCATAAAACCTTTGTATGTGGTAAAGCCAAAAAAAAAACATTGAAAAACATTTAAAAGATAGGTCATGAACTCACCTTCATCATTTACAATGATCATATGCGTTCGAAATGCTCGTTTAGAGAATTGCCCAAATTTATACTCACCACCATCACTGGTTGTAGGACCACCACCTTGGTTCTTTGGTCAATTTCACCATAAATCCCTTAGTTTTTGGTTATATACGACATTTTCTCTCGCTAACATGGTATCACCACCATCGTCGCCTCCTTATACTAGTAAGCACCACAATCTCAACCTTATAAGGCTCCTTGGTTGACCATCGAAGCAATGCCACAAATGAGTCTCCCTTTCTTTCTTGTCTAATCGCTTAAAACCCCCCTTTCTCTCTCTATTCAACTTTTCCCTCTCTTTATTTCTCTCTTTTAGATTCTCTCTCCCCTCTAGCCCTTGAAGGCCGAAAATTTCAACAAGAATGGGGAAGGAGGAACCTTCTAAACTTATAAAGGGTGAACCCTAGATTCATCGCTGATTTTTATTCGAAAAGGCCTCCATTGGTTCCTTCTCAAATTTTTCTGCAACATAAAACACGTTTAATCACATAACAACCCAACTCATCATTAAATAATTAAATCGTTGAATCAGTGAAATCATAACGTCCCTAAAATCAGGTGCTATAGAGTTTCATAAACATTAAAGTAGAACTCGTTAAATATGTTTGTTAAAGAAGAAGATGACTAGTGGGTCTAGATGCTTTTAAAGCAAATCAAACCAATATTTAGTAGTACTTATATACTTCAGTTTAATTATGTTATTAAGACAGTTTTGTAATCGTACACCTAGGTCTATAAACGAACAAACGAACATGAAGAAGGATTGTTTGTGTTTATTCACTTAACTATAACTAAACAAACAAATGAGCATGAACACTTAATTGGATGGATTTTCTTATTAGCGTAATTCCATTACAAAATGAACATACATGAACATAAGCGAATACACATGGGTACCCAGTAAAGTAAAGAATATCCATATTTGTATTTAAATATCACTAGTATTAAGGGCCTCACGTTGTGGCGAGGGTGTAACACCGTGTAGACTAAATAGTAATATATGGACTCTTGGATAAGTCTTGCTTATTTAATAGAGTTAATTTTATTGGCGTTAAAGGTACTTAAATCTTTTTAATTAGCTTTGAGTAAAAATGGAAATAGGCTCCTATTAAGTTTACCATATTTCCATCAATCTTGTCACAACATATTGATAGACGAGTTTGACATTGTCGACTTTATAGGCTCTTCATCTGACCATCCCTAGTCTCTTGACTAGTAAACAACATGTTACAACAAAATTGGTTTTAAAGCCATCTTGGTTTTTTTTAATCTTGTTATAACTTAGTTAGTTTGTGTTATTCAAAGCTTATACTTGGGATTCCGGTTAGGATCTATTAATTACCGAGGCGATTAACTTCCAAATTAATTAAGTTATCGAATAAACGAAATAGATCTTCCTTTGATCTTATTACCCTGAGCATCTCTATAATCATGGTCCCTTTTTCGGGTCCAATAGAGGCATAGGTACTTTGTAACAATCTTGTCGGTTTCACTATTTTGTCAGATTACCCAACCCCCATTAACTAACCTTTCTTAAATTCTACTAAAAGTTCAGGAACAATGTTTTTGAAGGAAGTTAGGATAGAAATAAACTAATTCAGTCGAAATTTCGGTAGCACAACGTTTAGTCTACACAAATTTTATTAGCTTGCATTTCATACTGAAAGAGTTTACATCATTTAAGACTGGGAGATAACACATGTTCGATCTCCTCTCAATCCAAAACTTATCGAACTTATGAAGTCCATGCACATCACTACCCTTTATATAGGCGTATGACACCTAGCGTAGGACTCTCACGCATGTACTACTCATACGTACGCAAGACTCTTGCATGCATATGAGTCTTGTGCTCCTCTCATACTTAATTACACACACATCTATACAGTATTCCACACACGCCTTAACTAGCCTATTTGCATAGTGACGGACACACAAAATGCTCCAATAGATTCCCCTTTTCTGTTGCTTTCTAATCTTGAGATTCAAACTTGAAAGCCATGTTGAATATGCTGCAACTTTAATCAAGAATTTGTTGATGTCATAGACTATGTGTCAACGAATCTCCCCTTGATTAATGCTTCGGGTTTGCACACGCGTCAACAGATTCCCCCTAACTTGACGCTCCAGGACTTTATCTACACAGTTCCAAACAAAATCCTTTGATTTGCTAAAGTGTAATCTTCATGCGAATTGACAAACTTGAAATAATCAATGTAGCTTCTCCATTTCGATGTTAACCACATCTGAGTTAGGTTTTAAAGCACTCCTTGCTCGACCCACCGATCTTTAAAAACCCAACCGTCATTTTATAGAAACTTCGAATACCAACATTGGTCATTTTCAAATATATGAATACCCACAAACGACTAAGGAGGATTATTGAGTCGAGGATATGGACGTCTTTGAACGACTAAGGAGGATTCTTGAGGGTGTTGTAAACTTTGATCGCCACATAATCTGGAAACTGAACGAACTAACTAAGCGAGTTAGCAAAATTTGTGGAAAACAGACTAACTTTCAGTTTGAAAAAAGACACACTTAATTTGCGTTATGTGCCGGCTAATAATGTTGGAAACAAGAACATATTTAGATATATTTAGTACTTAAACACGTTGATTGTAAATTTGTAATGCTTTTCTAAACAATCAATGTTATAATATACCGTCTATGGGTCGTCCTATTTTAATTTGTGATGCAATTACTGTGTTTAACATTATTTAACACCTCCACCGCAACGCGGGGGGCTCCATTCTAGTTTAGTTATAAAAATGATTATGATTAGAGTATGTAAGTTTAAGGGGAAAGTGGCACCGGTAGGATGGTAATTTGAATGATTTGGTATCGATTGTACCAATACTGCAAACAAAGTGGCATGAGACTTTGTTCAAAAGTTTTGTTTATGAATCCTGATTTCATACGGTACAAAGAACCGTTGGGGAACGTAAACTAGAACTCACCCAAAGTAGCTGACTGTTTTTAGCATGCATAGCACTTTATGTAAAAACATTTAATAATTTCATCAAATTACATTTTAACATCAATAATGCCCTCGCCATCCTCATTTACCTTTACATGGCTTTATTACATACCAATTGGTTAAGTCCATGACACATGCCTTTATTTTTTTAAGAAAAAAATGAATTGGGGTGGTACATGACCATTGAACATTAAAAAAAAGGCTAAATTGCACTTTACGTCATTTATGTTTAAACGTTCTTTTAGGCGATGTCCTTTAACTACCAAAATTACACTGGTTGTCCTTTAAGTTAACACATATCATCAGGTGGTGTCCTTACCTCCTAACCTAGTTGGATTTTCTGGTTAAATTCCCTCACGTACAAATGACGTGAGGGTATTATTGTCAATTTGTATATAACTTAAAGAATAAATTACACTTTACGTCCTTTATGTTTGAACGTTCTTTTAAGGGGTGTCCTTTAACAACTAAAAGTACATTGGTTATCCTTTAAGTTACACATCTCATTAGGCATTATCATTTAACTACCAAAATTTCACATTTCCGTTAAACTTTATTACAAAATTTGGAACACAAAACCCACAACTAGGGATGGCAATGGGGCGGGTTTGGGAACGGTTTGAGGTCGGTAATCCGGTATGGGACCGGGTTTGGAATTAGTTTTTTTTTTTTTTTTTTTTTTTTTTTTTTTTTTTTTTTTTTGCGGGTTAGCGACGGATTTAGGATTTGGTGATATACCCATTTACCTGAGACGATTACCTGATAAAGTGTACGCGTCTATCCGATTGTATACCTGGTATAATTTATTTTATTTTTTAGATATGCATATGTATATGTATATGTATGATGTATATCAATTGTTGGCATATACTAGTTTTGTCATCTGTGCATTTGAATATTTTTATTTACATTTTAATATTTTATTTATGTAGCTTCTTTGATATAGATTTTAGTGATAATGTAAACATAATATATTAGTAGTTACCATATAGATACCCGACGGGTTTTGGGTGGGGTATACCCGGCGCGTAATTTTTTAAGTTAACGGGTTTACCCAATATCCGTTGGTATACGTGAAACCCGGCGGGTAATTACTCAATAGAAACCCGACGGGTTTTGGAACAAACTTATCTAATCTGGTTTGGGGTTGCCTAAACCCGTCCCATTGCCATCGATGTTTAACTGAAAAGTGAAATTTTGGTAGTTATAGGACACCCTCTAAAAGAACGTTCAAACATAAAGGACATAAAGTGCAATTTAGTCTTTAAGTTATAAACGACTTGACAATAACACCCTCATGTGACTTGCAGGTGAGGGAATTTAACCAGAAAATCTAACTAGGTTAGGAGGCAAGGACACCGCCTGACGATATGTGTTAACTTAAAGGATAACCAGTGTAATATTTGTAGTTAAAGGACACCGCCCGAAAGAACGTTCAAACATAAAGTATGTAAAGTGTGATTTAGCCAAAAACAAATTTATTATTATCTTTAACACTATAAATTACCACCATTTTATCTAGTTTTTTACACCAAGCTATAATTATTCCACATAGTTTTTCAACTCTACAAGCAACATAATGAAACATGACCTTATTTTTCCACCTCCTTCATCATCAGATGAATACGGGTTATGTTCTTCTAGTGGGTTCAAATTTAATGCCAAAGATCTCGTTGTTGTATTCTGATGCGCGTGTGGCGTTATAGGTTTTTATGTATATTTTAGCCCTTTTTACACGTTAGTCAAGTTTTAAATTTATAAAACACGATATTTTACTAACACCAAACACACATATGGGCAAGTGCACCCATCGTGAGCGTAGTATAGTGTTGGTAAGATACCGAGGTCGTCCAAGGACACAAGAGCTTTTAATACCGGTTTATCCTCAACGTCTAATCAAATCAAAAGTTAGAAAAATGTTTTAAACTAGAAAACATAAAACTAAAAGTGCTGAAAAATAAAAATAAAAGTAAAAAACAGATAGACAAGATGAATCACTTGGATCCGACTCGTGTGTAGTGTAACCTTTGATTATTTCCGCACTTTTGCACTTTTTAAGAGATTATCTTAGTTATTGTAGTAGGCCCCTCTTTTGAAGGTGACGTTACCCTCAACCCAGTAGTTTGAGTCAGCAAGGATACAATCCTAAAGGGTCGGATTATTGAAAAATAATTAATTAAGTTATTAATGCATACTGTGGTAGGCCCCTTTTTTGAAGGTGACGTTACCCTCGGCTAAGTAGTCCGAGTCAGCAGGGATACAGTCCTAAGTAGCCGGGTTAAAGTTTTAATAGTAGCTTACGTATGAGGGGATCAAAGAGTTTGGACCCCCGCCATCCAATACCGGTGGGTATCGAAGGAGGTCCTACTAAATTTGACCCAGGTCCATGCAGGATATATACACTGAACAAGACAAGACTCTTACCAAACCGTTCCCTTAACCCCCGACCAAGTAGCCAACATACCTCCATATAGACTGTGGAGATATAAATGGTAAAAATCTTTTATTTTATATAGACACTAAAATAATGCCAAGACACCACGGACAAACGATAAGGAAGAATCACCTTCAACATAAGAAAATAGTTATTAAAGTCATTAATACATAACCAAATAAAAAGTGCGTAAAGATTAAAAATAAAAAGTATTACACTAGACACTTGTCTTCACCAAGTGATGTAAGAGACATAGGCAAACATGGCCTTTGATTGTCAAGAACTCTTACGATCAATCTTCGATCCCGAGACGACTCACACACTCTATGATGGATGATGGTGGTGGATGATGGTGTTGTGGTGGTGGTGGAGTGTGGGTGAAGTGTGAGAGAGGTGGTGTGCCAAGGGATGGTTTGCAAATGAGCCAAGCACCCCTATTTATAGCCTGCATAACAGCTCGGGCACGGCCCCGTGTCCATTGGGCACGGCCCTGTGTCCACCCTCCTTCTATTTCTTCATTAATTGCAGTTTGTCTACATTAGTTGACCACGCCCCTGTGTCCGCTGGGCACGACCCCGTGTGCAAAAGCGTATCTGTACTATCAAGATTTCTCCAGATTCTGCGAATCTTAGAGTTGACCACGGCCCCGTGTCCGCTGGGCACGCCCCCGTGGTGGGTGATAGAAGCTTCTACAACATTGTCTTTTCTGCAGACACTTGGGCACGCCCCCGTGCTCTTTGAGCACGGGGCGTGTTCAGCCTTTTGTTCTCTTGTTTTTGCTTGGGAAGATGTTGTCGGGGGTCGGGCATGCCACGTTTATCCCTTTTCTTGTATTTATGTTAGATTTAGCTGCTTTTTTGCTTCTTTTGTTCATTTGAGCTCATTTAATCCTGAAAATACAAAAGAAAGACAAAAACACACTTTTTCCAACATTAGTACTAAAAAATGGTTAGTTGTATTCCACGTTTTATGTAATTTATATGTTGCATTTTGCACACATCAAATACCCCCACACTTGAATCTTTGCTTGTCCTCAAGCAAAACTCTTTATAATGTGGCTTTACACTCCCAAATGGAATGGGTAGAAGAGAAGGTTTTTGCGCTTGTCATAGAGTGTCGGGATTCCCAAGATTCTTTATTAAGTTTTATTTTTATTTATTTACAATCATATTCGTCATAATTTATTTAAAACATTACATAAGATAAATTATTTATTAGGGCATAACATACTTTTTTAAAATTCCACTTATATACAAGTTCACATACCTCACGTGGATCACTCAACACTCTGCCGAAGATGTTTTTTAGAGAATCACTCGAGAGAGGCATGGAACTTACTCCTACCATAAGATTTCCAAGCAATCAATCCTCCTCCTTTTTAACTATACACCTTAGTAAATATCAATAGGACTTTTTGGGGGAAGAGTTAGGCTTAGGTTAAAGGTAGGTGGTTGGGTTAGTGGTTAGTAAAAGGGGCGAAAGGCGTAAAAAGCGTCAGTTTTCGTAAGACTTTTTATTTTTTGTAACTTTTTATTTTTTATGAAGCACTTTTTTCAAATAAAGTTCTTTTTGATAAACTTGTTTGTTTACTTCTTTTTGCTTCATCATATATATATATATATATATATATTCATAAGGAAGACTTGAGAAAAACCGAGCTTGTTACTAAAACAAATGGTTAAAAATAAAAAAAAGGAAAGTTTTGGTGGGTAAAATGGTATTTTTTTGGGTTAAGAAATGAAAAGGTTTAGGCTCAAAGGGGTTAACTAGGGGGATTTTGGGTAGGTGGTAAAAAAAAAGAAAAATAATGGTGTAGAAATAAAAAGGGTTAGTCCTAATGCCTCCATCATTTACTTACTCGGGTTTAAGTTGGTTAGGACCGGGAATGTATTGTCGTGGTAAGTTCTAGAGTCGTAAGAACCAAGCGGCTATTCACACAAGATACGAAAAATGAGCATTTAGTTTAAAGATATGTATTTGTATGCTCAATAAAGGCTCAAAACTCACTTTTTTTGTAGGAATGGATTTTTATGTGATCAAGTATATATAATCAAATTTTAACTAAACTTGTCATGCCGTTTCATAATTTTCTTATATTGGTTCTTTTTATCACGACGCTATCGGTTGTAAATTTGTAAAAATATAACCTTTTTGGAACTTGAAACTCCTAAATTAAACCTAGACAAGTAAAAAAATATTTTTTTTTTGAAAAAAAATTTGGGGTGATTAGCGGTTCCAATAGAGTTTTGTGTAAGGCTTGTAATTAGGACTTGCAAGATTCAAGGTTTTAGCATCCCCCCACACTTAAATTACACATTGTCCTCAATGTGTCCCAAAAATAAGTTTTTAGGTTGATTGAATGTGTAAAAAGGTGTGAAAAAGCAAAAATTTATGTTACTGGGCGTCTGGACACGGCCCCGTGTTCAGATCGCCAGTAACAAAAATGAGTAAAAAGAAACAGAAGCCTGGGCACGGGGGCGTGTTCAGCGAGCACGCCCCGTGTCCAGTTACCTGAATTGGGCATTTTCTGCAGATGGTTGGGCACGGGGTGTGTTGGGTGAGCACGACCCCGTGCTGAACTTGCTGTAATGAAGAAAAATTTGTCGGGTGACCCTGTTTTTGTGCATGGGGTGCTGGTTCAAGTTTCCCTTGGTATCCTTCACCATCCGAATGTGATTTATCCATTACAACATCATCCAAACACCAATTTAACTAAAACCGTCATTCCATTAAATAGAGAAAATTACTTAATAAACCTATTAAGTTAAAATTCTATATAAATACGTCAAAAGAAGCACAAGAAGTCTAAACCAAGAAGTTCTAGCCTAAGTTTATTCTATTAGCAAAATTTTTGAAAAGATAATTCTCTCGGTTAGGTGTGGCACGAAGAACTTCTTCCTCCGGACATGTGTCCCTCATACGTCGGCGAGCCATTCCTCTATCTCCCTTGGGAGAAGAGAAGCGGGCTCATTGGCATTAGTTTGAGGGGGTGCAACCTCCACCGGGACTTCTTGTAGATCTTCAAGAGGGGGCTCCGCTGGAATGTCATCCCATCCGGTGGGATTGTTGACTCCAAGTGCTAGGTTCCAATCCTCTTGAGGGAGGATTGGTTCCATGGGAGGTGTCACAAGAATGTTCAACCTCTGGTGCAAGAGGTTGATTTCTTGAAAACTGTTTTCCAACCCCACCGTAAGATAATTTATACGGTCTATGAGGACCTCCTCTACCGATGTCATCTCATCACGAGCCTCACGTAATGCCATCACGTAGCGAACGAGAGTTGCTTCAATTGAAGACCTTCTTTCCCTTCGACTGTTTCTGGAGTGCGCAGAAGAGGTTCCACTGTTTTGGCTTGACATTCTACGAAAATAAACGGAAAAGAGTTTATTTTAATGAAACAGTAACCTCGGACACGGCCCCTTGCTCAGTGAGCACGGCCCCGTGTTCACCTTTTGCAGATTTTTAGAACAAGGAATCTCGGAGTTTTAAATTATTTTCCAACTTTTAAAGCATTTTTGAGCAGAAATAATTTAAAACAATGTAGCAAAACTTATTTTTAACAAGATTCCTTGAACAAAAACCCAACAAACATCACAATAAAGCTTGGAATCATGTTGATCTCAAGCTCTAATGGAGGTGTTGAGGTGAAAGAGATGGAGAAGAAGGTAATGGACAAAAGAGGAAAGGACAAGATGGTTGTTGAGAACCTTCTTTTAGAAAATACCTAGGATGGTATGAGTGAAGATTCCCCCAAATCTCTGTCCCTGGAATGGTCCAAATGTGCAGGATTCTTGGCTGCATTTATAGAAAACGACAGCACGCTGCACACGACCCCGTGTGCAGGCAAGGTCCTAACACATTTTGTCTGTATTCTGACAAAAAGTTAGAAAGGAATCTTTTGGTGGACACGGGGCGTGTTGACCTAGACACGGCCCCGTGTCTAGAGGCTGTTTATGAACTTTCGTCTATTTCTAAGGAACTTATCCGGATCGGGTGGTTCCTTACTGGATGGAACAACCCCAAAGTGCCTAAGATATCTTAATTGCTCTAGATTAAGACGAGAATGCAAGAGGTTGTCGGTGAGGGTGATTCCCATGCTAATTGTTGGTGGACAAGTCCAACCCTTTCCCGATCTCTCGTTAAAGAAGGTGTATGCCGAATCGCTCAGGTCTATGTATGCACCGAATGAAGTCGATGGAGAGTCCTTCACGGCACAATCGACACAGGGATGACTATCGCCCAAGTATTTGCTAGAGTTAGAGGTAATATCGGGAACAACGAAGTTGTCTTTATTCGAATGCGATCCTAACAATTCTTCTTGGGTATCGTCTTGAGATGAACCATTGAAATCCATCTTAAGTTCTTTTAACCAATTAAGAATTAGATCTTCCAATTGAAATAGTTCATCAAGAAGCATTTCTGCTAGAAGGTCCGGTTGAGAGCATTCGAGGGAGAGATAGGGATTTTTTTTACTTTCGCCCCTCTTAAGACTACAGGAAAACAATGGGTCTATATAATGGGGCTTATAATTTAGAAAATAACATTCTAAATCTTTATGAGGGCCACCACATATTTGACACCACGTACCATAAGAGTGCCGAAAGTAAAAAATATCACTATCTCTCATGTTTATGTCAGAAATTACCAACCGTTGGGATCTTACGGTTCTGTTTTCAGTAACTGAAACTTGGGCACGGGGCGTGTTGAGTGGGCACGTCCCCGTGTTCAGCTTACTGTCTGACTTAAAACCGGATTGTCAGTTCCAAAGATTGGGCACGGGGCGTGTTTAGCGTGCACGGCCCGTGCTGAGTTCTGCAGAAGCTGAAAAACTAAGAAAATCCTAAAAAACAGAAAAATTAAAAAAAACGATTAGGCCGTTGATTCCTAACTTTCTTAAAATCCTTGTGTCCCCGGCAACGGCGCCAAAAAACTTGATGCGCGTGTGGTGTTATAGGTTTTTATGTATATTTTAGCCC
Organism: Helianthus tuberosus; assembly: GCA_030545235.1. Classification (NCBI taxonomy): domain Eukaryota; kingdom Viridiplantae; phylum Streptophyta; class Magnoliopsida; order Asterales; family Asteraceae; genus Helianthus; species Helianthus tuberosus. Next base: position 109,948,539 of record CM060398.1, read on the forward strand.
TTTTTACACGTTAGTCAAGTTTTAAATTTATAAAACACGATATTTTACTAACACCAAACACACATATGGGCAAGTGCACCCATCGTGAGCGTAGTATAGTGTTGGTAAGATACCGAGGTCGTCCAATGACACAAGAGCTTTTAATACCGGTTTATCCTCAACGTCTAATCAAATCAAAAGTTAGAAAAATGTTTTAAACTAGAAAATATAAAACTAAAAGTGCTGAAAAATAAAAATAAAAGTAAAAACAGATAGACAAGATGAATCACTTGGATCCGACTCGTGTGTAGTATAACCTTTGATTATTTCCGCACTTTTGCACTTTTTAAGAGATTATCTTAGTTATTGTAGTAGGCCCCTCTTTTGAAGGTGACGTTACCCTCAACCCAGTAGTTTGAGTCAGCAAGGATACAATCCTAAAGGGTCGGATTATTGAAAGATAATTAATTAAGTTATTAATGCATAATGTGGTAGGCCCCTCTTTTGAAGGTGACGTTACCCTCCGCTAAGTAGTCTGAGTCAGCAGGGATACAATCCTAAGTAGCTGGGTTAAAGTTTTAATAGTAGCTTACGTATGAGGGGATCAAAGAGTTTGGACCCCCGCCATCCAATACCGGTGGGTATCGAAGGAGGTCCTACTAAATTTGACCCAGGTCCTTGTAGGATCAATACACTGAACAAGGCAAGACTCTTACCAAACCGTTCCCTTAACCCCCGACTAGGTAGCCAACATACCTCCATATAGACCGTGGAGATATGAATGGTGAAAATCTTTTATTTTATATAGACAGTAAAATAATGCTAAGACACCACGGACAAACGATAAGGAAGAATCACCTTCAACATAAGAAACTAGTTATTAAAGTCACTAATACATAACCAAATAAAAAGTGCGAAAAGATTCAAAATAAAAAGTATTACACTAGACACTTGTCTTTACCAAGTGATGTAAGAGACTTTGGCAAACATGGCCTTTGATTGTCAAGAACTCTTACGATAAATCTTGGATCCCGAGACGACTCACACACTCTATGATGGATGATGGTGGTGGATGATGGTGGTGGATGATGGTGTTGTGGTGGTGGTGGAGTGTGGGTGAAGTGTGAGAGAGGTGGTGTGCCAAGGGATGGTCTGCAAATGAGCCAAGCACCCCTATTTATAGCCTGAACAGCAGCTCGAGCACGACCCCGTGTCCATTGGGCACGGCCTCGTGTCCACCCTCCTTCTCTTTCTTCATTAATTGCAGTTTGTCTGCATTAGTTGACCACGCCCCTGTGTCCGCTGGGCACGACCCCGTGTGTAGAAGCGTATCTGTACTATCAAGATTTCCCCAGATTCTGCGAATCTTAGAGTTGACCACGGCCCCGTGTCCGCTGGGCACGCCCCTGTGGTGGGTGATAGAAGCTTCTACAACATTGTCTTTTCTGCAGACACTTGGGCACGCCCCCGTGCTCTTTGAGCACGGGGCGTGTTCAGCCTTTTGTTCTCTTGTTTTTGCTTAGGAAGATGTTGTCGGGGGTCGGGCATGCCACGTTTATCCCTTTTCTTGTATTTATGTTAGATTTAGCTGCCTTTTGCTTCTTTTGTTCATTTGAGCTCATTTAATCCTGAAAATACAAAAGGAAGACAAAAACACACTTTTTCCAACATTAGTACTAAAAAAGGGTTAGTTTTATGCCACATTTGATGTAATTTATATGTTGCATTTTGCATACATCATATTCGAAGTTGAAGACATTGCACAATCAAAAAATAAGTATGTGCCAGGTGATGGTGTAAAGACTCTTGAGGTTCTAATGGAAGACCACTTCATCAATAATCCAAATAAGACGAACATATGTTTCGAACGAGATATCGATTGTCCAAGATATTATCTATAGAAGTTGTTGAGGATCTATATGCCAAATTTGATTGGTTTCAAGAAGGGATAGACGGGATGACGAAAAGGAGTTTCACGACATTACAGAAATACATATTGTCGGTTAAACAACTTGTAACCGGTAATGTTTCCGCCGAGTACGATGAATATTCAGTGATGTCTCCTAGGATGTCAAGAGAAAGCCTTGAATTATTTTGTAATGCCATTATTGTTTTATACGGTAAAGAATTTTTTTGTCAACCAACTAACCACGGAGTTGCATTTTTGTACAACACACGTGAAGCTTTAGAGAATGTGCCCGACAAGTTTATGAGGCCAATATATGAGGGGTGATCACAAATACCCAATGATCATGCTTGGAGTGGTGGCGTCAAATGATTTGTGGATTTGGCATGTGTATGTTGGACCTGTCAATTCAAACAACAACACCAATGTGCTCTATCAAACTCCACTATTGACTAACAAGATGCTTGGAATTGCACAAAAGCATTCATTTCACGTTAACGACTGAGAATACAAACGTGGCTACTATCTTGCCGATAAGATTTACCCTACTTGGTCTAAGTTTATGAAGGTGTTCTCATATCTAACTAATCCAGGAAAATAAAGTTCAAGAAGGTGTAAAATTATGTGAGAAAAGATGTGGAACGAGCTTTTAGTGTTTTAACATCTAAATTAGGCTATGATACAAGGACACACCTGAACTCGTAAGCACAAGAATATAATGAATGTGATGTACGCATGCATTCAATATAATATTAAAGATGACATGAATGCGATACGACCGGTGTCATCATGGATCCGTCGACCATAGTACTTGTTAACGATAATATACTTATGAAGTTGTGGAATTCATTTACACATTTTAGACTTCGATATGATCTTGTGGAATACATTGCAACTCTAAACATCTTGGATTGGATCGAAGAGTAGTTAAATTTTATTCCTTAATTCTTTATTTATTTATTTTTAATTGAAGATAGTGTCTTTTAATTGTTTTATGTTTTTAACTTTTTATTTAAATTAATAAAATTGTGCTTTTTGTTGTTAAGTACATAATTAAAATAGGTTATCATTAGAGAACTCCTTTTGATTTTGATTGGTTTTGAATCATTTAGTTTAAACTAAGGTGACAATGGTACTTTTTTAGTTCATTTTGGTTCACATGAAATGCGAAGTGTACCCTTCACCCTAAGTAATTGATGAATAGAGTGCATGAAAAAAATAGTGATGTGAAAATTAATTTATTGCTGATGTGTTTAGTGAAGAACGATGGATACATACATATCAATTGTAGATGTTATAAAATAATGTATGTAGGTCCCTATCACACGTGGATCGATACGAGATTGACTAATCAACCAAGGGTGAGGAATTCCCATGATAGATCACACGAGCACAGAAACTAGTTTGTAAGATGAATAACACGAACAATCAAACCGTCTTCTATTGATTATCCAACAAGAAAGTTTACAATCAATTCAAGACACAGAAATCTCTCTCTATAGATTTCTCACTCAATCACATAGCCACTCTCTGTGTAATTGAAACTCTGCAAAACATGTTTATACTACATGTTTGCATACTAGGCTTTGGACTGGGCTAGGCCTTTCTCCAAGCCCTAGACTAAACAAGATGTTGTCACATTCCGGATTTGTCATTGGTTCCGGATTTGAAGATCTGAACTTAATCATTCCGGACTTGAACTTACCTTTTGAATTTTGATATTGTTCAGGATAAAAATATTCCGTATTTAATAGTTCCGAATTTATCATTTCCGGATTTAAACTAATCACATATGGATCGATACGATATTGACTAATCAACCAAGGGTGCAGAATCCCCTTGATAGATCACACGAACACAGAAACTAGTTTGTAAGATGAATAACACGAACAATCACTTTAAACCGTCTTCATTGATTATCCAACAAGAATATTTATAATCAATTCAAGACACATAAATCTCTCAGCCTCTCTTTATAGATTTCTCACTCAATCTCACAGACATTCTCTGTGTAATTGAAACTAAGAGGATTAACCAAAACCTTAATACAAAACATGTTTATACTACATGTTTGCATATTGGGCTTTGGACTGGGCTAGGCCATTCTCCAAGCCCATTACAAATCTAAGCAAGCTAAACACAAATGATAAGCCAATATAAAATATCAAAAGACTAAACTATTAAACTATTGAGCTGTTGTCATAAAATATGCACCAACAAACTCCCCATTGACAATAGCGAATAGTGTAACTTTGTCTTCAAACATCTTGAAATCTTTTGGTCTTTGGATACCTTCAGCTACACACAGATTCTAAACATCAACAAACTCCCCCTTAGCAAATGCTTCCAATCTCCAAAAATCTTTATTAATTGTAGTTCAATGAGCTAGCAATCTCTAATTAGACAAACTATCTGCAACTCTGCCATATCTCTGTGCAATGTAGTAGAAGGATCGTACCATCCATCTTCATAAATTCTGCACTTCACTAGAATTCTGCACTTCATTTTGATAACTGCATCAATCTGTTTAGAAACACAAGCAAGTATCTCGAAAAACCATTAGCCTTTTTCACATTCAAGATAAACCAATATTTTATCGTAGTTTGCAAAAACAACAACCTGTCAGTTCAAAATGGGAGACCTTTTAAAAAGATAATCTTTTTGGTATTTTTGGTATTTTTCAAAACAAACTAAACAAACTAAAAAATATATACAATACATCTTTTTGTGAGAATCATGTGCAAGAGGATCATATCAGCGAAGTCAAACTGTTTCACACTTCTAGTTAATTCTTTATTTAATATTCATGAAACACATTCCAAGACGATTACCAATATTGTTTATCCACTTAAACAAAATGCATGAATATTTCAAGCTCCATTACCTTGTGATATGATTAAGGTTAAATTATACTGATTTACTAGTGTGTCCCACTTCAGGACATATCCCCGCGATCAAGGTATGCACAAAGCTTCCTCGTAGTAGGTGAGTATACCGAATTCATCCTTTGTGTTTTACAATGTTAGAACTTTGCTGATCAGGTCAGTACTTTCGTACAACAAATAGACCAATATCCAACGCGAGTAAGGCAAATACCAAAATTTGGTACGATTTATGCATTTTGCACATTGAATGACTCTCTAGGAGAGTTTCTTCAATTTCTGGGGTTTTGACATTTTATCTCTTTTAAGATGTCATGGCTGTGCTTAGGTCAGCATATATCTGGATGCAGCAGAAGGACAACCCTGATATCCCCGAATGAAATAACAGTATAAAGACCTAAAACCTTGGATTTTGGGAATCTCTCAACGTAAGGTTTTAGGTTATAAAACCTAATGCCACTGATGTGTTACCCATTTGGTACATCGTTCGTTAGGTGTATATCACATTGTTAAGTTGATTAGTTCACGCTTTTTGCCTACTGGTACATCATATAATGGATCTACTATCACACTTGAGCATTTTAATTCCTATTTCAGTGTGATAGTCTAACTCGCTGATGTACTATCATTTCTTCTTTTTTGCACCATGATGTCTCATTTTTTTAATTTTTCAATGTTTTTGGATTTTTTAAAATTTTAACTTGCTTGCCCTAAATCATGCACTATCTAAACTCTTTTTGGCTTAGGGAAATTTCTCCCCTTAAATTTGTTGTTTTGTGGAGGAAGTTGTAAAAATTAAATTAAAACTAAAATTTAACATAAATAGACTCCCACTTCAACCTGAAAAAAAAGTATTTCGATTTTGAAGTTTAGAATAATCATAACAATCACTGAAGTAAATAATTCGTTACCAATTTTAACCTACTATTCACCACAGATGCTATACAGGATTAACCATTGTTGGGCACATCAACAGTCCTTCTTGGTCATCCTACACGTACTCAAGAACTCAGTTAGACATAAGAACCCAAACCTTACGGTTTTGGGTTGACCATAAACATCCACGTAAGACAATTCTGTCCAATATCCACCACACCTTCCTTATTATTTGGATGTCTTCCCTGTTGTTGAACAAGATTTATAATTTCCACTACCTCTTTGATCGCAAGAGTTCCAATAAACTCTCGGATTTTCCGACTTTTGAAAATTATTATCTAGAAACCTTCTTCTCCCATTATCATAACCTGAACTTTGAAAGAAATTTGGATTATTTTGAACATTTGAGTTACTAAAACCCCTATATTCGTTTCTTCTTTGAAAATTTCGATTATCAGAAGTCTGGTATCGGTTTTGATATCCAAAATTTTTACTTTGTGACTGATTTGATTGACCATTAAAATGATTTTTTTTGTAAAATTGCTTCTTGGTCTATCAAATCTTCCTGATGTTGAAAGTTTAGGTTGAATTCTAGGTTGATTTGTCTGACAACTTGGTTTAACATTAATATTTGAGCCAACCTAATTCCCATCCTTAACCTCAACCCCAGCCCCAGCATACACTTGCTTACCCTTCTTAAAAGGACAACAACTAGCCACATGTCCTTTGTTGTGACATCTAAAACAAGACTTTTTAAAAAAAAATCTTTTTGTTAGATCCCTTTTAAATGTTTTGACCTTTTTGTCTTTTGTATCCTCATCCAATTTATGAGGTGTACTGTTAGACCCAACAGATTATTTCAAAAAAACTGGACTATCAGGTATGTCAACAGTTTTCGGATCCACTACAGTTGGTACAGTAGGCACAAAATCTGTTAGCTCATTTTTTTTATCAATACGAATGAAGATATTATTAAGAAATTATATCATGAAATCTAGACTAAGTGCACTTTACATCAATATCGCAGGTAAGCGAGCAACAAGCTGCGCCGCTACCCCTTTTTGAATAGCAAACCCTAGCCTATTATAGAGAAACCCCTTCCCCCCTGTTGATGAGCAACTGCTGTAAACAACCTTTTGGACCATAGTCAACAAATGGATAGCTTCTGGAGCTAGGGAGCCAAAGGTGTCGAAGGCGAAGGGGACAAATGCATGTTGGTTATCAGCACATACTTTAGCGTGTTTATCCACCTTTTTTTTATTCCGCTTTCCTTATAGCTTGTCCTGCTACAAACCAGCTTTCCCTTAAACCAGCTAAGGGGGAGACTCCTGTGAGATCCACACAAGCATGTTTCCCTCTCGCCCAGCCAAAGACAAGCAAATCCGCTGGTCTCAATGTAGATCTCCCTTCCATGGGGTCTGTAAGGAAATTCACAGGGGCCTCCTTCTTGGCAAAAATCCCCGCTCTCCTCAAGATGTCCCCCAACACACCCCTCACCCAGTCATGCCGATATTTGAAACCAGGGAGCTCCTTACAATGAACAGCATGCTCCCCGTATTTATCTATGCAGGCTTTACGGCAGATTGGGCAGGTTTCATCTACTGGATACATAAGGTTCATCAGCCGGTATTTGAGGATAGCCGTTGTCACACCCCAACCGATGGCGGAAACATCAGGGCATGGCACTGAACGAAACAGATTGTCCATGAGTATCCATAACAACTATTCATTACCAGATAATTAATCGTCATGTCCCATACCACAACATATCCAAATAAAAATAGTTATTACAAATAATTTTCTCAAAAACAAATACTGTTCTGATGACTCAGATTTAAGCGTGACATAACTAGACCCCTAGCTTGATTCGCCAAAGCACAGCAATTCCTAGCATCTTAAGCACCTGTCACATACATTAAATTTAAGTCAATACACATAGTGTAAAGGTGAGCATACATTTTTGATATAGCATTATTGAGTTTGAAATAGTTTACGCATAACCAGCATGAAACACGTTCAAAGTGAAGGCAAGTAGGTTATCGAAAGAGAAATATGCACAGACGTGACTGCGAGTTGTAGAATGATCAACACATATCCCCACTTGGATACGTGAAGTAAAGCCCTTAATAACCACAGTCTACGATAGGTGCTGAGTCTAAACTGTAGTACTATCGTTGCTAAGGTGTCAGGCAACAATCACTGTGTTAACATAACATACAAGCATTCATCGAATAACATGTAGCATGCAATGACAGTCAGCGTATAAATAGTGTTTGCGTCGTGTGTAGATTGTGATTTAGAATAAGTAACGTATGTAACACCCAAAAGTGCGTAAAGCAAAAAGGGATCGAGTATACTCACATATCGTGCTTAACAAGTAAACACTCTCTTGGATAGAAGGGAGCGCTGAGAGATTAGCCTGAACAGTTAACGATAGCATAAGCGAAGAGCGGCGCGTAAAACGGTGAAAAGTGACCAAGTGTCGAATGGTAATCCGATCGGATGGCCAGTCGATCGGATGTCAATCCGTTTGGATGGTCATCCGATCGGATGGCCATTTGATTGGATTGACATTCGTTGGTAAAGATGTGTTTGTGTATGATGGCTTTGAAGTTTTCATTGTAGCATTTTGAAAACAGAGAAGTATCTCTACCCTTCAGGTCGATCGATCGAACAGTCGTTCGATCGGGTTGCGATCCGATTGGCAAGATACTTAGTGAGAACAAGTTCACAGCAGGATGGTTACTCGATCGGATGGCAATCCAATTGGATAGCAATCCGTTGGAAACCGTTGTTCTTTGAAAAATTGAAAATACTGAAGTGTTGAAAGTTCAAGTGCAGTTCGATCGGATGGCAATCCGATAGAATCATGTTGAAAATTATTAAGTGTTAAAGCTTCAAGTGCAATCCGATCGGATTGCAGTTCGATCTGATGGCAATCCGATCGGATAGCAATCCGATCGGACGGTAATCCGTCCCACAAATCCAACCGTTTTGAACTTGATTATTTTGAATTGTTGCTGTTTGTTCGAGATGGTTTGACAACGTGCTAAACAACAGAAACCCCATCTTGACCCAGTGATCCGATCGAACAGGAATCACCCTAGTCCGATCAGTTAACTGTTTGAGACTGTTGTTCTTGTTTACCCCGAAATCAGTTGTCCCTTGGATAGAATTCAGATCTTGGATCAACACATCACTAAGACAGAGTAGAAGGTCGGAACGAGCTCCGATTCTATCAGTTTTGAGTGCATTGAGTGTAAAAGAGTTGAAAGAAAGTTAGAAAACCATCTTTCAATCCTTTTAACCATGAATATGTGTAGATCTATGCGAAAGCATTGATTATTCATGTGGAAATCCTTCAGATCTAAGTTGTTCTTGGTGGAATGAAGCCAAACCTTGAAGTTCATAAGAACTCCATGATGACATCACCCTAGAACACCTCAAATCCGGTGATTTCACGATTAAAAGTTAAGATTCAAAGGTGAAAAAGATGAAGGAGTGCGTGTAGATCATAGAAGTACAAGATTTGAGTTGAAAACTTACAAGAATCACGAGAAATCTAGAGAAAAGAGAGTTTGAGTGCGGCTGGTCGAATGAGGAGCTGTCACATCACAAATGATGTGACAGGAGGGTATTTATAGGGTTTTCAAAAGAGGAAAGTGCATAAGTGTCGGATTGGTCACCGATCGGATGGCAATCCGATTGGATGGGCACTCGATCGGTTGGCCACTCGATCTAGGTGTCTGACGCATTGAGTTTTGTCGTTTCGATTCGCGTGTTGAGCGTTGCGAGGCGATTCAAGTGAGTGATGTGATAGTATTAACCATTAGTTACACAAATAACCTAAAAACTATATCTAACATGCAATCACTATAAATAACCTGCGTTTAGCGTTTGCGATTCGATTGCGATAGAGTTGCGATTGCGTTTCGATTAATCACCACAAAACATAAACATAAATAAACACGCACAAGTAACACATAAATAGCACACGCACCTAAAACAATATCCAGAACGCATAATTCGAGTTGCGAATGAGATAGCGATAAGTCGATTAACGATTAGACCTCGATTATTAATAGATACTCCACATAATACAACTAAAACAAATAAATAATAGATTCGATTACCAGTCATTAACGTACAATCAATAGTTAAGCAAGGAGTGACAGCTCGCAATTAGCAATCTTTTCTTCCTTTGACTTTGACTTTGACTTGTACTTTGACTTTCCAAAAAGCGGGTTGTTACAGCCTCCCCTACTTTAGGAAATTTCGTCCCGAAATTTAAGAAGTAGGCGTAACAAACAGTTACGGGTACTTCGCCTTCATGTCACTTTCGAGTTCCCAGGTAAACTCGGCACCGCGTTTGCCTTCCTAGCGAACCTTTACAATGGGAATGCGTGAGCGTCTGAGCACCTTGGTTTCTTGTCCCATGATCTCGACAGGCTTTTCCATGAAGTGTAATGTTTCGTCCACTTGTAAATCTTCAAGAGAGACATGTAATTCCTGGTCGGCCAAGCACTTTCTGAGGTTCGAAACGTGGAAAGTCGGGTGGACATTACTAAGTTCCTCTGGTAGTTCGAGTCTGTAGGCCACTTTCCCAATCCTTTCCAGGATTTTAAAGGGTCAAACATATCGAGGCGTGAGCTTTCCTTTCTTGCCGAATCTGATCACCCCTTCCAAGGTGCAACCTTTAGGAGTACATGATCACCAACGTCAAATTCAAGGGGCTTGCGGCGTTTATCGGCGTAACTTTTCTGTCGGCTCTGAGCTTTCAGCAGATTGTCTCGGATTTGGAGGATTTTGTCAATCGTTTCTTGCAACAGCTCAGGACAGGTAATTTGCGTGTCTCTGATCTCGTGCCATACAATAGGCGATCGACATTTCCTTCCGTATAATGCCTCAAATGGTGCCATTTGGATGCTAGAATGATAACTGTTATTGTACGAGAATTCGACTAAAGGTAAGTGCGCGTCCCAATTACCACCGAAATCTATGACACACGTTCGGAGCATGTATTCAAGGGTGCGAATCGTTCTTTCAGTCTGACCGTCGGTTTGGTGATGGAAAGCGGTACTTAGATTAAGCATAGTACCGAGAGCAGATTGAAACGTTTCCGAAAGACGCGAGGTAAACCGACCATCGTGGTCAGAGATGATCTCACGAGGCGTCCCGTGTCGACAAATAATCTCATCGGTGTAGATTCGGGCTAATTTTTCTACCTTTAAGTCTTCTCGTATCGGCAGGAAATGAGCGGATTTAGTGCAATGGTCGACGACAACCCAAATGTCGTCATGACATGATTGAGTAAGCGGAAGTTTCGTTATAAAGTCCATAGCGATACTCTCCCATTTCCACATCGGGATCTCGGGTTATACGAGTAAGCCAGAGGGTCTTTGCTGCTCAGCCTTGACTTTGGAACAAGTCAGGCATTTCGAAACATAGATAGCGATATCCTTCTTCATGCTCGGCCACCAGTACTTATAGCGCATGTCCTGGTACATCTTGTCAGCACCGGGATGAATAGAATACCGATATTTGTGGGCTTCATCCATCAGAAGTTGTCGCAAATTCGTACACTTGGGAATCCAAATTCGGTCCAAATAATGAAAGATACCATTTGATTTATTCTCGAGTTGGGCGCCATCGTTTAGAATCCTTTCCTTCTTCAAAGTTCGTTCGGTAAAACAAGCATGCTGAGCGTCACGGATGAGGGTTTCGAGATAATGTTGGGCGTGAACATTACGAACACTATGCAAATTGCTTCGTCGACTGAGAGCATCAACAACGACGTTTGCTTTGCCAGGATGGTAACGAATCTCACAGTCGTAATCTTTGAGTAGTTCTACCCACCGGCGTTGACGCATATTCAGTTCCTTCTTTGCAAAGATATGTTGTAGGCTCCTATGATCGGTGAAGATCGTACACTTGGTATCGTAAAGGTAGTGTCGCCAAATCTTTAACGCAAAAACAACTGCGCCAAGATCGAGGTCGTGTGTGGTGTAGTTCTTCTCGTGGATCTTGAGCTGTCGAGAAGAGTATGCGATAACCTTGTCTCGTTGCATAAGAACACAACCAAGACACAGGTTTGAGCCATTGCAGTAAACTACGAAATCGTTGTTTTCGTCGGGCAGTGAGAGTACGGGAGCATTGCAAAGCATAGCTTTGAGAGTTTGAAAGGCTTCTTCTTGTTTAGTTCCCCAAACAAAAGGCTTGTCCTTATGCGTAAGAGAAGTAAGCAGCACGGCGATCTAAGAAAAACCTTCGATAAATCGGCGATAATAGTCTGCCATTCCGAGGAAAGAACGGACTTCAGACAGGTTCTTGGGTGTAACCTAACTCTTAACAGCCACGATCTTCGCGGGATCAACATGAATTCCTTAACTATTTATAATGTGACCCAGGAATTGGACCTCCTCCGGCCAAAATTCACACTTGGAGAACTTGGCATAGAGACGGTTTCCCTGGAGTAACTCAATAACCAAACGTAGATGCTGCGAGTGTTTGACTTTTGACTAGGAATAGATTAGGATATCATCAATGAACACGATTACGAAGCGATCAAGAAAGGGTTTGCACACTCGATTCATTAAATCCATGAAAACTGCGAGGACGTTGGTCAAACCAAAAGGCATAACAACAAACTCCTAGTGACCATAGCGGGTTCGAAATGCAGTTTTGGGTATATCATCCGGAACCGCATTTCAAACCGGCTATGGTCACTAGGAGTTTGTTGTTATGCCTTTTAGTTTGACCAACGTCCCCGCAGTTTTCATGGATTTAATGAATCGAGTGTGCAAACCCTTTCTTGATCGCTTCGTAATCGTTATGGCTCTGATACCAATCAGTCACACCCCAACCGATGGCGGAAACATCGGGGCATGGCACTGAGCAAAATAGATTGTCCATGAGTATCCATAACAACTATTCATTACCAAATAATTAATCGTCATGTCCCATACCACAACATATCCAAATAAAAACAGTTATTACAAATAATTGTCTCAAAAACAAATACTGTTCCAACGACTCAGATTTAAGCGTGACATAAGTAGACCCCTAGCTTGATTCACCAAAGCATAGCAATTCCTAGCATCTTAAGTGTCACACCCCGACCACGTAAAACATCAAATCGTGGCGGAAACGTCGGGGAGTGTTGTAACAGAATTATTGTTTCACAACCATGGCATACAAAGTTATATTTTATTTATCAAACAAGAGTGTTACATTGTCTCAAAACAGGAAACAAAGAGTACATAACAAAAATTAACTAGTTATTGTCTCGTTATAAGTCACTAAGGCACAGGTCCGCCTAAGTATGTCTCGATAAGTCCTATGCATCAACTCCTGAAAACACATGTGAAAATAGGTACGTCAGCATAAAAATGCCTGTGAGATACATAGGTTTTGTGAAAATAGGGTTCATGACTTGTAAGTTTAAGAAAATGTTTACTAAAGTTTAGTCATGAACATTGTAAATTGATTTGTTTTGTAAATCGTTTGAAAAACAATAAGTTCAGATGATATGTATAAATAAGAGAATAATGTGTGGTTAAATGAATAACCATGTAAAATGAGTTTGTATAAGATAAGTTGTTTGTAAAACAATGTCTTGTGAAAAGTATGTTATTTGTATAAAATGTTATATGTCTCAAATTGAAATGATTCAAATAACGCTACGATATGTAATACCATACAAACACTTATATATAGGAAGTACCAGCGGCGTATCCACCATGCTTGTATCATATTACACACGCCTCGTTACTTAAATCACTTACTCAAACCAAACCATCAAGATGTAATGTTTAACAATTGTAGAAATGTTTAGGTATAGTCAAATGTCTATTGTCAAATGGTTCACATGGTTCAATAGATACAAATGGTTCACATAATGTAATATAATATGTTCATATGCTGGATGAGCATATGCAACAAAATGTAATGTAAAACAATGTACTAAGTATGCACACAATGGACATACATAGCAAGAAATGTAATGTAAAACGATGTACTAAGTATGCACACAATGGACATACATAGCATGAAATGTAATGTAAAACAATGTACTAAGTATGCACACAATGGACATACATAGCATGAAATGTAATGTAAAACAATGTACAAAGTATGCACACAATGGACGTACATAGCATGAAATGTAATGTAAAACAATGTACTAATAGTGTACTAGTGAACATAGCAAGCATATGATATGAAAACATGGAAAACATGAAAGTAACAAGTAGGCACATGTGTTTCACCCCAAAATGTTTGGAAAACAGTAAAAGAGGGGACTATGTACTCACTTGAGATTGCTTAGTAGTCCTTAAGTAACAACCAAACAATGCTAGAGATCACGGATATCAAACGGCACCTAATATAGGTAACTATGTTAATATACCGGACCTAAATCGGAAGATCGGATAGAATGAGGGCTCGTAAACCAAATGAGTATGAGAACTCATGTAATATGGTTTAACCAAGCCTATATACTAAATGAAACCTAACCTAAGTGCTTACGACCCATTACGACCCGTTTAGGTAGCTTATGCTACTTTAACGCGTCGTTCGTGTAAAACGCGTTCGGAACGCCTAACTAGTCCTATGATAAGTAAAATATGCCTTAACATGTCTAATATTGTTACCAAATCAGTTTAGATACCAAAAGTTATGTTACATAAGCTTAAAATGAATTTTGGCGGAAAAAGGGCATTTTGGTAATTTACCTAAGGCATATATATTACCTATCATACAACTACTTAAACGAAGCGACCATAAGGTATAACCTCGGAAGGTTATTCCCTATATACTATGGTCACCTAATGTGTTTGGCCGGATCCTAATGATCGACCAAACGGGTCGGGTTCGAAAGTATAAGCGATTGTTTAAATCGCTTACCTTACGACCCTATATAAGCACTAAACTAAAAGTGACGAGCTAAGCATGTTAAAACATGCTTAACTAAGTTTAAAAAACAGGTTTGGTATCAAAACAAACGATTTTGATACCTAAGAGTAGTTTGGTTACAAAATACGCAAGAATGCGCATTTTGGCCGAAACTACGACTCGTCACTAAGCCTAGATAACGTGGTAATCAGTAGGTATAGTCACTAGGGACTATAACCATCGTGATCACGCTCACGTTATGAAGTTCAAACGAACTTCGCATTGACCATAAACTGGTCAATGCAGAAAGTCAACCAAAGTTTGACTTTAACGCTAAAAGAATAACAAGAACGAAGGAACACTTACAAAGGGTCCCCGAAAGCTAATCTTGATCCAAGTAGCTCAGGTATGAAGCAATGGCTTCAACTTAGAGCTTTTAGATCAGATTCTTGAGGGTTTTGAGTTGTGATGGGTTGGGTATTTATAGTAAATGGAAAACCGTTAGGATCGTTTATCGAATAACGTGCTTTGATCTTGTCCCTACACTTGTTGCAACCTTATGGTAACTCAAAATGGCCCCCCAACGTCAGGGATTTACATGTGGCATTGGCCTTTGGAGTGTTTAGCAGCTGTTAACAATTGATTAAACAACTTTTTCTGATCTGAAAGGGCCTCGCGTGACGCCTAGGGGGCTAGGTGTCACGCCTAGGTCCTTCTGATTAGCAAACAGTTTCCAAAGTATCCATTTCAGTCCCCGTTGTGTATTAAGGCCATTTCCGGCATGTTTAAGGCTCGTTAAGTCAAATTTAAGGCCCTAAAATGATGCCTAAACATTGTGGACTTGAAACATTCTCAAAAATATCCCGGATGTCGGTTCGTTTGGTCGTACGATCGCGATGTTCGCTTAATTACGACGACATGCGCATAAGCGCGAAAAACGATCCAAATTGCGTGACGAATGGATTTTTCTTATGCCAAACACTAAAATAAAATATTTTAGTGCTTACATAAATTTTTGGATGTCCGGATGTATTCAGAACGTAAGTTATGCGCGAAAGTGTAAACTTATGCACTTTTTGACGCTTTTAGTCCCTGAATGACCCAAAAGTTTATTTTAGCACACCGAACCCCTCAAAGCCTATTTCTAAGCTATGTAAAGGATTTTTATGGTATGTTTAACTTATGGTCATGTTATGGAATGTCTGTTACAGTTCAAATTGGCATACTTTCGCAGTTTGTCAAATTTAGTCCCTGTAGGCGAATTAACTTGTTTTTGCCATACCAAAGCCTTCAAAACTTATTTCTAAGTTATGTAAAGGTTATTTAAGGTATTTTAAGCCTATTTCACTATTCCGGAGTGTTCTTTGCATTAGACTGGTTATATTTACGCATCAGTGCGCGTATAACCTTCCAGAAAGTGATTTAAAGCTTGAAATCGAACAAAATTTGATATGTGCAAATGAAACACATATTTTTACAAATCCCAAGTATGAAACACAATATCTCATTGATTTGTTATTTTTTTATGGTCATGGAGGCACAGTTGTCACAGTCTCCCCTACTTTAGGAAATTTCGTCCCGAAATTTATTTGTAGGAGCATGTGTGTGACTTTGTGTTAAATAACCATCAAGGATAAGGCATATCCTGATATTCCTATTTAACGGACATTTTCAGAAATGGAAATGAAGGAAGAATCAGGGATATTCATTTCCCTTCGATGGACAATTTTCAGAAACGAAAAATGCACGGAATGACTCATTTTCTTAATGGGTATCCTTCATAAACGAAAATGAACGGAATGAGTCATTTCCCACAATTCCTCCAGAAACGAAAATGAACGGAATGAGTCATTTTCCACAATTTCTTCAGAAAAGAAAATGAACGGAATGAGTCATTTTCCACAATTTCTTCAGGAACGAAAATGAACGGAATGAGTCATTTTCCACAATTTCTTCAGAAACGAAAATGAACGGAATGAACGAAAATGAACGGAATGAGTCATTTCCCACAATTTCTTCAGAAACGAAAATGAACGGAATGAGTCATTTTCCACAATTTCTTCAGGAACGAAAATGAACGGAATGAGTCATTTTCCACAATTTCTTCAGAAACGAAAATGAACGGAATGAGTCATTTTCCACAATTTCTTCAGAAACAAAAATGAACGGAATGAGTCATTTTCCACAATATCTTCAGAAACGAAAATGAACGGAATGAGTCATTTTCCACAATTTCTTCAGAAACGAAAATGAACGGAATGAGTCATTTCTAGACACACGACCAAACTTGCTGTGGTTTCTGTGCACTGAATTCCATAATTATGTATTCATCCATAATTACGCAATTCCTTGCACAGTCCGCACAATTTTTTTTGTAGTGTGAAGGGGAAGAAAATTAAACCTGTGATGAGTGTGACTAGACTATCCTAGGGTCCTTTTAATTAGATCGACAAGTGAAATCTTTTAATTAGACCACCAAGGAGTCTTTTCAGCTATTTCATCACATGATATTCCTAACCAGATTTTTGGATCAATCTGTTTAACTAGACCACTCAAGGGGTCTAATTATGGAATAGTACAATTTAATCCAAGGGTCTTTACTATTACGTAAAAGCCCATTGAGGATTTAATATAGTACCTTTGGATATCCTACTACGAATCCCTTATACGAAGATATGGAAGATTCTACGAGGATTTGGATAACAAAGCTTGGATTACACAAAAACATAAAAGGGAACACATAAGCACATAATCACATAGTTGTTTAACTTGATTATTAATTTGTTATTAATTTGTTATTAATTTGTTATCGATTGAGAATGGATATGGAAACTAGTCGATGGACTTCAATGTCCTCTGGGATCTATCTGAAAAGATAGGAAGATCTCCCAAAAATTCGATTTTGTTTTCAAAGAAACGTAATATTCGAATTAAGGAACACAACAAATTTTAGGATTTACGGAAATACCCTTAGGTACCCTATTAAGGATTTATAGTGGTACTTTGGGTATTCGTCCAGTGTTGTAACTTGCGCCTTGTACTTCGTTTCCTTGGAAGAAACGGGTACTTAGGAATTTCGTGGAAAACGCAAGAGATCATAAAATAGAAAAATTATTTGGGGGTAGTTTGCTTTTCAAGGAATACGATTCCTTGATTGTCGGTATTGTAAGGGATATGTTGTTTATACATACAACCTCATAAATACATTGCAATGTAAATAAAAGATTTATTTATAAACAATGATAACAACTGTTTCATGGACCTTGACAACAAAAGAAAATAATACATAAGACGTGATTATTTCTAAACGGTGTTGTCTTCTAGTCGGTCAGATGCTCATCCCTGTGCTGGATTAGCATTAGCAAGCTTTGGGCAATTTCTTCGGAAATGACCCATCTCGCCACAATTGTAGCAAGAACCTGGTGGAAAGCGAGCTTGAGCAGGATTGTTGTCAGCTTGATTTGGTGCAACTGCAGCTCGGCAAACGTTTGCTGTATGACCTTTAAGTCCACAAATTTGGCATTCGCGGCACTTCACACTAGCATGATGATGAAGGTTACATTGGTTACACAAGGGTGAAGTTCCATTGTATGGCTTCCTAGCAGGGGGTTGAGCTGGTTGGTTGGGGACGGCTTGACCATTGTGAGTAACCATGGCGAAGTTCTGAGAAGCCTTTCGCTTCTTTGACTTCTTAGGGGATCCAGTCTGTTCATCCATGGTCTTTGAATCCTCAATTGGTTTCTTGTCACTTTTTCGAAAAAGTTTACCTTTCCTGATTTGAGATTCAGTCAAGGTTGCAGATAGCTCAATGGCCTGCCTAACCGTAATGGGGTTACTACTAGTAACAATGTCCTGAACTGAGTCAGGGAGACCATCAATGTATTTTTGATCGCCTTATCCACAGGCGTAACCATGGTAGGACACAACAGGCTCAGCTCCTCATATCGATCAGTGTATGCTCGATGTTCACCGCTGTCTTGCTTAAGATCATCGAATTCCCTTTCCAAGGCTCTGATCTCGTGACGAGGATAGAATTCCTTCATCATCAGTGCTCGAAGTTCTTCCCATGTTTGAGCCAGTGCCACTTCGGCACCCCTATCTCTCATCACACCATTCCACCATGTCAAAGCTCGTTTCTCAAAGACACTAGATGCGAAATCTACCTTTCGCTCGTTTAGACATTGAACATGTCTAAAGGTGCTCTCTAAACTCTCGAACCATTGCAGAAGTGCAGTCGCTCCTTGAGACCCAGAAAACTTTGATGGCTTAGCCGAGTTGAACGTCTTGAAGTTGCAGGGGGAATTATTGTTGTTGAGGGCTTGGTTACATTGAGCAACGATGTTTGGGATTGCAGCAGTCATTTGCTGTGTAATGACAGCTGCCAGCTCCTCAATAGATACCGGATTTTCGAGTCGTGGAGGCATTCTAAAAGGGGAAACAAGAGAGAAAACAAATGAAATGGCATTGGGTAAGAATAGGAAGTTACAATTACCGACCAAAATCATGGTTGATGGTCATTTGTTTAAACCACGAAGCAAACAAACAACACAAAGGCTGAATCAAAGCAAATAGATCCTCATAATGTATCGCGAAGACATGCTCGCCTATAAGTGGACACTCACCCCAAGAGTTCCCAGGTAAGAGTGACTGGTCCGATTATGTGGATTTGTACGAACACTCTAGCCTTAGACAGAAAACCCAGGGTACAGGCATTCACTCTTCCAGTTTGCACGTGTTCACACTATTTAGGACCCAAAACTTTGACGAGAGTTTTGAAAATTCAAAGGGGTTCAAAACCTTATAACAGAGGGTTCAAAACCTTACAATAGAGGGTTCAAAACCTAGTAATCAATCATCCAAAAACAGATGATTAATTTTCAAATCGGATTCGGAATTGATGTTCTCGTCGTGGTTATCACCTAAGGATAGGTGACGTGCATGTTTTAAGATCTAAACACAAGATAACTTGTGTTGGGGTCCTAGAAAGGTTATAGTCTAGGTTAAAGCATTACTAATAACCTAATTCCCTATAACCATTGGCTCTGATAACAACTTTTCTGTCACACCCCGACCACGTAAAACATCAAATCGTGGCGGAAACGCCGGGGAGTGTTGTAACAGAATTATTGTTTCACAACCATGGCATACAAAGTTATATTTTATTTATCAAACAAGAGTGTTACATCGTCTCAAAACAGGAAACAAAGAGTACATAACAAAAATTAACTAGTTCTTGTCTCGTTTTAAGTCACTAAGGCACAGGTCCGCCTAAGTATGTCTCGATAAGTCCTATGCATCAACACCTGAAAACACATGTGAAAATAGGTACGTCAGCATAAAAATGCCTGTGAGATACATAGGTTTTGTGAAAATAGGGTTCATGACTTGTAAGTTTAAGAAAATGTTTAATAAAGTTTAGTCATGAACCTTGTAAATTGATTTGTTTTGTAAATCGTTTGAAAAACAATAAGTTCAGATGATATGTATAAATAAGAGAATAATGTGTGGTTAAATGAATAACCATGTAAAATGAGTTTGTATAAGATAAGTTGTTTGTAAAACAATGTCTTGTGAAAAGTATGTTATTTGTATAAAATGTTATATGTCTCAAATTGAAATGATTCAAATAACGCTACGATATGTAATACCATACAAACACTTATATTTAGGAAGTACCAGCGGCGTATCCACCATGCTTGTATCATATTACACACGCCTCGTTACTTAAATCACTTACTCAAACCAAACCATCAAGATGTAATGTTTAACAATTGTAGAAATGTTTAGGTATAGTCAAATGTCTATTGTCAAATGGTTCACATGGTTCAATAGATATAAATGGTTCACATAATGTAATATAATGTGTTCATATGCTGGATGAGCATATGCAACAAAATGTAATGTAAAACAATGTACTAAGTATGCACACAATGGACATACATAGCATGAAATGTAATGTAAAACGATGTACTAAGTATACACATAATGGACATACATAGCATGAAATGTAATGTAAAACAATGTACTAAGTATGCACACAATGGACATACATAGCATGAAATGTAATGTAAAACAATGTACTAAGTATGCACACAATGGACATACATAGCATGAAATGTAATGTAAAACAATGTACTAATAGTGTACTAATGAACATAGCAAGCATATGATATGAAAACATGGAAAACATGAAAGTAACAAGTAGGCACATGTGTTTCACCCCAAAATGTTTGGAAAACAGTAAAAGAGGGGACTATGTACTCACTTGAGATTGCTTAGTAGTCCTTGAGTAACAACCAAACAATGCTAGAGATCACGGATATCAAACGGCACCTAATATAGGTAACTATGTTAATATACCGGACCTAAATCGGAAGATCGGATAGAATGAGGGCTCATAAACCAAATGAGTATGAGAACTCATGTAATATGGTTTAACCAAGCCTACATACTAAATGAAACCTAACCTAAGTGCTTACGACCCATTACGACCCGTTTAGGTAGCTTATGCTACTTTAACGCGTCATTCGCGTAAAACGCGTTCGGAACGCCTAACTAGTCCTATGATAAGTAAAATATGCCTTAACATGTCTAATATTGTTACCAAATCAGTTTAGATACCAAAAGTTATGTTACATAAGCTTAAAATGAATTTTGGCGGAAAAAAGGCATTTTGGTAATTTACCTAAGGCATATATATTACCTATCATACAACTACTTAAACGAAGCGACCATAAGGTATAACCTCGGAAGGTTATTCCCTATATACTATGGTCACCTAATGTGTTTGGCCGGATCCTAATGATCGACCAAACGGGTCGGGTTCGAAAGTATAAGCGATTGTTTAGATCACTTACCTTACGACCCTATATAAGCACTAAACTAAAAGTGACGAGCTAAGCATGTTAAAACATGCTTAACTAAGTTTAAAAAATAGGTTTGGTATCAAAACAAATGGTTTTGATACCTAAGAGTAGTTTGGTTACAAAATACGCAATAATGCGCATTTTGGCAAAAACTACGACTCGTCACTGAGCCTAGATAACGTGGTAATCAGTAGGTATAGTCACTAGGGACTATAACCATCGTGATCACGCTCACGTTATGAAGTTCAAATGAACTTCGCATTGACCATAAACTGGTCAATGCAGAAAGTCAACCAAAGTTTGACTTTAACGCTAAAAGAATAACAAGAACGAAGGAACACTTACAAAGGGTCCCCGAAAGCTAATCTTGATCCAAGTAGCTCAGGTATGAAGCAATGGCTTCAACTTAGAGCTTTTAGATTAGATTCTTGTGGGTTTTGAGTTGTGATGGGTTGGGTATTTATAGTAAATGGACAAACATTAGGATCGTTTATCGAATAACGTGCTTTGATATTGTCCCTACACTTGTTGCAACCTTATGGTAACTCAAAATGGCCCCCCAACATCAGGGATTTACATGTGGCATTGGCCTTTGGAGTGTTTAGCAGCTGTTAACAATTGATTAAACAACTTTTGCTGATCTGAAAGGGCCTCGCGTGACGCCTAGGGGGCTAGGTGTCACGCCTAGGTCCTTCTGATCAGCAAACAGTTTCCAAAGTATCCATTTCAGTCCCTGTTGTGTATTAAGGCCATTTCCGACATGTTTAAGGCTCGTTTGGTCATTTGTGGACATGAAACATTCTCAAAAATATCCCGGGTGTCGGTTCGTTTGGTCGTAAGATCGCGATGTTCGCTTAATTACGACGACATGCGCATAAGCGCGAAAAACGATCCAAATTGCGTGACGAATGGATTTTTCTTATGCCAAACACTAAAATAAAATATTTTAGTGCTTACATAAATTTTTGGATGTCCGGATGTATTCAGAACGTAAGTTATGCGCGAAAGTGTAAACTTGTGCAGTTTTTGACGCTTTTAGTCCCTGAATGACCCAAAAGTTTATTTTAGCACACCGAACCCCTCAAAGCCTATTATAAGCTATGTAAAGGATTTTTATGGTATGTTTAACTTATGGTCATGTTCTGGAATGTCTGTTACAGTTCAAATTGGCATACTTTCGCAGTTTGTCAAATTTAGTCCCTGTAGGCGAATTAACTTGTTTTTGCCATACCAAAGCCTTCAAAACTTATTTCTAAGTTATGTAAAGGTTATTTAAGGTATGTTAAGCCTATTTCACTATTCCGGAGTGTTCGTTGCATTAAACTGATTATATTTACGCATCAGTGCGCGTATAACCTTCCAGAAAGTGATTTAAAGCTTGAAATCGAACAAAATTTGATATGTGCAAATGATACACATATTTTTACAAATCCCAAGTATGAAAAAAAATATCTCATTGATTTGGTATTTGTTTGATGGTCATGGAGGCACAGTTGTCACATTAAGCACCTGTCACATACGTTAAAATAAAGTCAATACACATAGTGTAAAGGTGAGCATACAAGTTTGATAAAGGATTATAGAGTTTGAAATAGTTTACGCATAACCAGCATGAAACATGTTCAAAGTGAAGGCAAGTAGGTTATCAACAGAGAAATATGCACAGACATGACTGTGAGTTGTAGAATGCGCAACACATATCCCCACTGGGACACGTGAAGTAAAGCCCTTAACAACCCCTGTCTACGACAGGTGCTGAGTCCAAACTATAGTACTATCGTTGCTAAGGTTTCATTCAACAATCACTGTGTTAACATAACATACAAGCATTCATCGAATAACACGTAACATGTAATAACGGTCAGCGTATAAATAATGTTTGCGTCGTGTGTAGATTGTGATTTAGAATAAGTAACGTATGTAACACCCAAAAGTGCGTAAAGCAAAAAGGGATCGAGTATACTCACAGATCGTGCTTAACAAGTAAACACTCTCTTGGATTGAAGGGAGCGCTGAGAGATTATCCTGAACAGTTAACAATAGCATAAGCGAAGAGCGGTGCGTAAAACGGTGAAAAGTGACCAAGTGTCAAATGGTAATCTGATCGGATGGCCAGTCGATCGGATGTCAATCCGTTCGGATGGTCATCCGATGGGATGGCCATTCGATTGGATTGACATTCGTTGGTAAAGATGTGTTTGTGTATGATGGCTTTGAAGTTTTCGTTGTAGCATTTTGAAAACACAGAAGTATCTCTACCCTTCAGGTCGATCGATCGAATGGTCGTTCGATCGGGTAGCGATCCGATTGGCGAGATACTTAGTGAGAACAAGTTCACAGCAGGATGGTTACTCGATCGGATGGCAATCCGATCGGATAGCAATCCGTTGGAAACCGTTGTTCTTTGTAAAATTGAAAATATTGAAGTGTTGAAAGTTCAAGTGCAGTT
The DNA here is from genome assembly GCA_030545235.1 of Helianthus tuberosus. Classification (NCBI taxonomy): domain Eukaryota; kingdom Viridiplantae; phylum Streptophyta; class Magnoliopsida; order Asterales; family Asteraceae; genus Helianthus; species Helianthus tuberosus. Next base: position 109,972,389 of record CM060398.1, read on the forward strand.
CGATCGGATGGCGGTTCGATCGGATGGCAATCCGATAGAATCATGTTGAAAATTGTTAAGTGTTAAATCCTCAAGTGCAATCCGATCGGATTGCAGTTCGATCGGATAGCAATCCGATCGGACGGCAATCCATCCCACGAATCCAATCGTTTTGAACTTGATTATTTTGAATGGTTGCGGTTTGTTCAAGACGGTTTGACAACGTGCTAAACAACAGAAACGCCATCTTGACCCAGTGATCCGATCGAACAGGAATCACCCTAGTCCGATCAGTTAACTGTTCGAGACGGTTGTTCTTGTTTACCCCAAAATCAGTTGTCCCTTGGATAGAATTCAGATCTTGGACCAACACATCACTAAGACAAAGTAGAAGGTCGGAACGAGCTCTGATTCTATCGGTTTTGAGTGCATTGAGTGTAAAAGAGTTGAAAGAAAGTTAGAAAACCATCTTTCAATCCTTTTAACCATGAATATGTGTAGATCTATGCGAAAGCATTGATTATTAATTTGGAAATCCTTCAGATCTAAGTTGTTCTTGGTGGAATGAAGCCAAACCTTGAAGTTCATAAGAACTCCATGATGACATCACCCTAGAACACCTCAAATCCGGTGATTTCACGGTTAAAAGTTAAGATTCAAAGGTGAAAAAGATGAAGGAGTGTGTGTAGATCATTGAAGTACAAAATTTGAGTTGAAAACTTACAAGAATCGCGAGAAATTGAGAGAAAAGAGAGTTTGAGTGCGGCTGGTCGAATGAGGAGCCGTCACATCACAAATGATGTGACAGGAGGGTATTTATAGGGTTTCCAAAAGAGGAAAGTGCATAAGTGTCGGATTGGTCACCGATTGGATGGCAGTCCGATCGAATGGCAGTCCGATCAGATGGCAATCCGATCGGATGGCAATCCAATCGGATGGCCACTCGATCGGTTGGCCACTCGATCCAGGTGTCCGGCGCGTTAAGTTTTGTCAGTTCGATTCGCGTGTTGAGCGTTGCGATGCGATTCGAGTGAGCGATGTGATAGTATTAACCGTTAGTTACACAAATAACCTAACTACTATATCTAACATACAATTATAACACATGCGTCCCTAGACTTTTACCTATTTGACACTTTTAGCCCCTATACTATGAGTTATGTGATACTTTTGATACTTGGTGAAACTTATGCTATGATTTTGATACCTGATGCTTAGAAACTATGATTCTATGATTCTATGAGACTATGAATCTATGATACTATGATTCTGTGATGCTTGATACTTTGGTGCTTAACTCTTGAGGCTCGTGAAACTTGAGACTTGGTTGAACGAGGGACTGGAGTTTGTCACTGGCGGAAACTATAGAAACTATGGAAATTTGTTTTAATACTGTAATCTAGTCACATGATGCAATTACCCAATAAGTACGCAACGCTTGATCTAGCACGCGAAACGAATCAAAGACGGAAACGCAGAAAGGATGGATTGGCCGAGTGGCAATCCGATCGGATGACCACCCGATCGGATGGCCACTCGATCGAGTTGCCATCTGATCTGTGCACCCCACCTTCACTCACTCTGACACTATAAATAGGCCTGTCACATCACCATTCCCACTGATGTGACATCCTCACTCGACCCAGGTAGACGTACTCCTCCTTTCCTCCATTTCTTGGCGATTTCGGTACGTTTTACACTAGATTCTTGTACATCTTTGATCTACACATCATTCTCTACGAGATTCTCCTTCGAAATCTCACTTTTCACCATGAAATCTCTCGGATATGAGCTCTTGAAGGTGATGTCACCATGGTGGTTTGTACCAAACTGTTGTGTGAGGTCATCCTAGCCAAGATCTAGCTCAGATCTAAGGAATTTCATGCGTTTTACACTAAATCTATACTAGATCTACACTTTTCAAGCTAAAAACCTATGTTTATCTTCATCTTTTCTTGAACTTTTACATAAAACGGCGAGATCCGGATCTAAACGGACTATAGACTTGATTATTTGTCTGAAGCGGCTTGGAAAGGGATTGTTACCAGAGAAGATGACCGGAATACGGATTCTAACATAAATATCATCACAAACTGACGACTGAATGGACCGGGGTAATTCCCGCCCGAACGGATCGACTGAACCCCGATGTGTTTACCGTTGTCTTAATACGTACCATAACGTCGCTGTTTAAACAGAAACTTAGAAATTTAACGAGTTTAGGAACGGGACAAGGATAACCCAATCGAGTGGCAATCCGATCGGATAGCCATCCGATTGAACAGCCACCCGATCAAGTGACACTTGCCCTTAACTCTAAACAGTTTTTGAAACTTGAAGTCTTGATCGTCGAATGGCAATCAGATCGGATAGCCATCCGATCGAACTACCATCCGATCGAGGCAGCATTGGACTTTTGGAACTTTTCAAACACTTAGAACTCTGAATCGAGTGGCAACTCGATCAGATAGCTATCTGTTCCCTCATACACTTGCCATCCGATCGAACAGCCATCCGATCGAGATAACTGATCCGGTACTTTGTGCAATCTCGTTGTTTTGTCCGACTCTTATCTGTTGTAATCTAATCAGACTAATTCTAAAGAGCTCCCTTTGATCCAATAACAGATAAACTGTTAAGCAATCACTGTGAGTATACTCGATCCCTTTTTGCTTTAAACTTTGGGATGTAACATGTATTCTATTAAACTACGATACTTGAGACTTTTTTCAAACTAAACTCTATCCTACGTATATGTGAAACTTGTGATTCTTGTATTCTATTTGTGCTATGTGGACGTTTAATCCAGGGTGTGTAGTTCCACCTTAACAATAGTAGCGCTATAGGAGATGCACCTCCCCATTATTCTAGGGGGTATTGTTAGGAGGATTCTAGTTTTCCTTGAGATTTGGGAAAACAACAAAGCATCGGGATACTTGTGCTATCACTTGTTGGACTGCGAACACTTGCATGGCTGAAACTATTTTGTTACACTTACATAAGGATATGAGTTGCTTTAATCTATTATGCTATTACTCAAACTTGTATACTCGCCGGTACATTTTTGTACTGACTTTATTTTAATACATGTTGCAGGTTGATATGACGCTGAATCATGGAAATCAAGCTAGGGTTGATGCTTAGAAACCCACCTAGTTTAAATCTAGACTTTTAAACAATGATTTATGGTTGTAATTGAATCTTTGTTGGTGATGCTGTTTTAGACAAACTTATGCATGAAACTTATTTAATCTATATTGAAATTACTAGTGTCATGGAATCTCGTGAGCAATCTGAACGCTTAATGCTCGCACCCCAATGTTTCCGCCATCGGTTGGGGTGTGACAGATTGGTATCAGAGCCATAACTATAGGAAATAAGGATAAGTAGGAATACTTGCCCTAGTCTATAGTTCTAGGAATATTGATTCTTATTTGTTGTTTAAAACTTATGCATTCTACCGCATCTGCTTCCTAGCAGCATATTTTCCTGCTAAGTTTACAATGCCTTTCCTAAGGCTGATACAATATACACTTGATACTTCGAAAACACTGTTAATCGGTGTTTGTATTTTGAACGAGATTTACCCTCAAGTTAGGAGTGACATCCAAACCTTGATGGAAAATCTCCATACTATTCTAGTTGGTCTTGTCTGTGGATAAGTACCAACGCTATTAGGGTATGATGTTGTCAAGCTAGAGGTGAAACTCGGACCTTGATAACTAGTCCCGCTCCTTGATGTTTTGATATCTCGCCAAAGCCTCAAAACTTCCATTCAATTAGGAACGTGAAATGACCAAAAGGACGAATATCGTAGGCCTAACATCGATGACGTATTTGTCTAAGTAAGTCAAGACACATTGCCTCAATTCGAATGGGTTTGAATCACTTTGGTTAGTCACCATTCCTCTACCCGGGACACTCTATGTTTTATGAGCCTATCTTTTTTATGTTATCTCGACTTTTACATGAGGTTTTAAACTTGCTTCTTCGTACGTCCGCAAGCTAAAACATTAACTCTAATCTCAGGATCAACTAAATTTATGAAGCTTTATTCTATCATGATAATCTATGCGGGGAATCTTGGTCGACTATGACACTATGTGAAACTATCTGATGAATCTATATATTGTTGTGGTTGTAAGACACTAAATGTAACATGGCATGGAAACACGAGGGAGAAGTGACGTGTCTGAAGCATGGTGGATACGCCGCTGGTACGTCCTATATATAAGTGTTTCCGACATGTTGCCAACTTTTGTACTAAGTGCCATGCGAAACTTAGTGTTCTGCAGACCGATGATGAGATGGTTAAAATCTAAAGCTATGGGAAACTACTTGTGTAATCTATGTGTAATCTAGTGTGTACTCTAGTGAAATCTATGTGTAATCTATGTATGTGCTGTTTTGAGAAACAAAATACGAAACGTAGCCTAGCGCCAAAGACGAGGCGAAAGTGGCATGTCCGAAGCATGGTGGATACGCCACTGGTACTTCCTATATATAAGTGTTTCTGGCATGTTACCGAACCTTCATACCACGCGCTAAGTGAAGTTCATAGTTTTGTAGGCTCGGGTTGAAGTTGTGAAATCTATTTGGGTTAATCTATGTTATTGAAACTATTGGGTCAATCTACGTGGAGATCTTGTGATGAATTCTAATGTTGTGGTTAACAAAGCATGATACCGATGACGAGACGGACGTGGCATGATTGAAGCATGGTGGATACGCCGCTTGTACTTACTATATATAAATGCTTCCGTCATGTTGCTGAACTTTCGTAGCACGTACCATGCGGGATTTCGTTGGTTGTGGGTTGTTAACATTAATCTATTGAAATCTATGGAAAACTATGAAATCTATTGAAGTCTAGTGAATCTATTGAAGTCTATTGAAGTCTACTGAAGACTATTGGATCTATTGAAGACTTTTTAAAACCTATCGTAATCTATTGAAATCTATGCGGTTCTATGATAATGATGATGAGTGTGTTTTGCGACACGTAACATGACACCGAGTACGAGGTCGAAGCGATTATGCCCGAAGCGTGGTGGATACGCCGCTGGTACTTCCTATATATAAGCGTTTCTGACATGTCACAAAACTTCGTACAACGTGCCATGTGAAGGTCGTGGATTGCGGTGTTGAAACTATTGTGAACTATGTGAATCTTGTTGAATCTTGGGTCTTTAAATCTATCGTATATGAATCTATACTGTAAGACTATGTGAACCTAGACTTACACGATCCTCTTGTTGGATCATTAGGATGTCTTCTCGAAAGCTCTCCGACACTCTCAAGATATCCATGGAAAAGTCTCAGAAAAAGATGATGTCCTTCATAGCCGACCAGATCGCTCGAGTCGTGCCAAAGATCGTCTCTGAGATCCAAGGGTCGAACACTCCACCCTTTTCTGTTGACTCTAAGACGGAGAAAGAAAAGTCTATCAAGTTCAGCTATAAGCATTTTGTCTCTTGCAACCCTAAGTCTTTCACAAGCAGTGATGGGGTGACTGCTATGCTCGAGTGGTTTGACAGCATTGAGGTTACCTTCATTAACAGCGAGTGCCCGGAACATCTAAAAACTAGGAGTGCAACGGGAATGTTTCAAAGTAGAGCGTTTGAATGGTGGACAAATGAGAGAAACATCCGATCGAATGAAGAAGCCTATGCTCTTCCATGGGCTGAGGTGCGAGAATTAATGATGCTTGAATTCTGCCATCCCCATGAACAACTGAAACTTGAAGAAGAGTTCTGGCACTTGAAGCAGATTGGTGATGATAATCTGGCTTATACTACCCGTTTCAAGCAGCTCAGCTTGATTGTGCCTCACTTGGTTTCTACCCCTAAACGCATGATAACCAAGTACATCAATGGTCTACCTCCTGCTATGCGTGATTCTATTGAAGCAGCTCAACTCGGGAATATTGAGGAAGTCTACCGTCTTGCAGCTAGTCTCAACAACAACCGCATTCATGACAAGCAGTTTGTTAATCCTGCCTCCTCCAAGTCTGCACATCAAGTTACCCAGCAGCCATGTGGCAGCAAGAAGAAGAGGCGAAAGTCTCAGGGTTCCACGGATGCAATGCTATTGTTCCTACTGCAAACCCTGCTGCTAAACCTACTCCTGCTGCTGCTCCAAAGTGGTTGCTCCTGAAGTCAAGAAGCAGTACTCTGGGTCTTACCCCAAGTGTACGACTTGTAAATTTCATCACCCTGCCGCCTCTGCATGTCGTCTGTGCACCAACTGCAATCGCTATAGTCACACGACTCCCTATTGTCATCAAGCTAACCCTTCTCAACCAGCTCAGCAAGCCCCAGCTCAGGCAGCCCTACCAGCTCTCCCAGCTCCTCCGCAAAATCCTAAGCCAGTCAACGCTGTTCGTGCATGCTATAAATGTGGAGATACTACTCATCTTCGTAACCAGTGTCCTCAGCTGAACCAGGATCAACAGCCAGTCGCTCGTGGACGAGCGTTCAATCTTAATGCTAACCAAGCTCATAACGACAATGATGTCGTCAATGTTACGTCTCTTGTGAATAACCTTTATGCTTCGATACTATTTGATACTGGTGCCGACAGGAGCTTTGTGTCTGTAGAATTTGAATATTTGTTAAACTGTGCACGCTCTATGAAACCTAAGTCGTTTTCGGTAGAGATTGCCGATGGAAAGTCTATTCTAGTTGATTCTATTCTCCGTGGTTGCTCCTTGATTCTTAACGACCACGTGTTTTCTATTGATCTAATACCCAATCAATTGGGTAGCTTTGATGTCATTATCGGTATGTATTGGTTGCGTAAGAACCATGCCGAGATTTGTCACGGCCCCCTGCCCGGTTTGACCCGGTCCAGGAGCCGCGGGACAGAAATCCCGTGGTATTTATTTAATTTGGCAGCGGGATTATTAACAGGATCGTTTAAAACTTGAAAATGCCCGAATACTTTATTTCATAATTGGGGACAAACCCCATAATTTACAATAAGGGAATTTCGCTGGGAAACCCTTTTTTTACAAAAAAACATGTTTCTTTATTTTATTAAGCCACTTCTTCAAGCTTGTAGTGCTACACGACACTTTTTCCTGGATCACAGCAGATCACCTGAAACATGTTTTAAAAAGGTTTTATCAGCAGGGAAATGCTGGCGAGTCACTCAAGTTGCACAAAACGACACATTGTTATAATGTACAGTATTAAGAGCGATTACAATGTTTATATATCAACCAATTACCCAACGGTATTTGTCACTCGACTTGTTTCTGTGACTATGGTCATATCACCCATTGGCTAACTCGTTGTCCAATGGTGACGGTTATCAAGTAATGTTTACAAAACCACACATACCGGCTGTAATTGAAGATTACAAAGACTTAATCCCTGTAATTATAACTTTGAAAACAAGTAGATTTTTAAGAAAACAATTTGATAAAAAGAGAATGACTCACATTGCAGATTTAAACGGGCAGAGTTTAGCCTACTGATTATCCTTGTAACCTAATTTAAGTAACAATGCACACGAAAACTAGGTTAGTAACTTTAATCCAACTTTTACGACAACTCACGAGATCAAAACCTTCACAATGAATGACAAAGTGCGATACTTAAACATCCATCGAATTCACGACGAATGACAAAGTATAACCCAAGTTTGAGCAGCACTTAAACATCCATTGGATTGGTTTCTATCGATCGGACATTAAATCGTAGCAGTGATCGAGTTATTACCCTGTTATCGCGGCAGCGTTTCGTGATTGTGTGTGTTTTTGGACTATTTAGACGATATCTCAGTGTACGAATTGAGTTTTTATGTCAAACCAACGCCAGAAATCAAGTGCCATCCATTGGATTGGCGCGCCCGTGTGTCACGAGAGGCTCTCGCGTGGCGCGAGAGGTCACTTTTAGTATAGGGTAGCCACGTCTCTCAGTAGCTTGGGTGAGTCGACCGTTCGTTAAAATTCGAATTCTATCGAAAAATGTTTAGATATTACTAATTGGGAAATACCCCCCCCCCCCTGAGTTTTAGGGTCCCTGATCCTGATTCCGATTGTTCTGAAAATTTTAGGGGTAATGCAGGATTACTTGGGGGTCTTAATTAGGGTTTCCTATTAGACATAATAAGATAAGATTTAATACTTTTAATGAGAGTTGTTACATCCTCCCCACCTTATTAAAATCTCGTCCTCGAGATTTACTGGAACAAGTAGGGATATTTCTGCTTCATCTCTGATTCCAGCTCCCAAGTGTATTCAGGTCCTCTCTTTGAATCCCACTTGACTTTGACCGGCACTAGTCGCTTGTGTTTGAGAAACTTGATCTTTCTGTCTTCTATTTGTAGTGGCTTCTCAACAAATTTTAACTTTTCATTTACCTCTATATCTTGAAGAGGTACTACCAGGGATTCGTCAGATAGACATTTCTTGAGGTTGGATACATGAAACACGTCATGTACTCCAGCTAGTTCTTCTAGTAGTTGTAAACGATAGGCAACTGGTCCTATTCGCTGGATTATTGGGAATGGTCCTACATACCTTGGACTTAGCTTTCCCTTCTTTCCGAACCGAACTACTCCTTTCCAAGGAGAAACTTTCAACAGTACCTGATCTCCGACTTGAAATTCCAGTGGCTTGCGTCAATTATCTGCATAACTTTTCTGGCGATCACGAGCCGTTTTCAGTCTTTCCTTGATTTGAGTGATATTGTCAGTAGTTTCTTGTACGATCTCGGGACCTAATAACTGGCTTTCTCCTATTTCTGCCCAACAGACTGGAGTTCTGCACTTTCGTCCATACAGTGCTTCGAACGGGGCAGCTTCAATGCTCGCATGATAACTATTGTTATAGGAGAATTCAATTAAGGGTAGGTGGTCATCCCAGTTTCCACCAAAATCTATTACACATGCCCTGAGCATGTCTTCCAAGGTTTGGATCGTCCTTTCACTTTGTCCATCTGTTTGAGGATGGTAAGCTGTACTTAAATTTAATCGCGTTCCCATGGCTTCTTGGAAACTTGTCCAGAAACGTGAAGTGAAACGACTATCCCTATCCGATACAATGGAGAGTGGAATTCCATGTAAGGATACTACATCGTCTACGTACAACTTTGCTAACCTTTCCATGCTAAAGGTTTCTTTCATGGGTAGAAAATGAGCTGATTTGGTTAATCGATCCACAATTACCCAAATCGCATCATTACCTTTTCTGGTTTTTGGCAACTTGGTAACAAAGTCCATTGTTATGAGTTCCCATTTCCAAACAGGCATTTCTAATTGTTGAAGTAACCCTGAAGGTTTCTGGTGTTCTGCCTTAACTTGTGAACAAGTTAGACACTTAGATATATATCTAGCTATGTCCTTTTTCATTCCTATCCACCAGAAATTATTTCTTAAATCTTGGTAAATCTAATTATTTACCGGGTGCATAGTATACCTAGATTTATGGGCTTCCTCTAAAATCTTATTTCTTAACTCTTCTTGCTTAGGTACCCAAATCCTTTACTTGTGGAATCTCCAAATTCCATCACTTCCTTGCTCTAATTCCTTTATTCGTCCTTTCATTCCTTCAGCATCATCCTTGATTGTTGTTTCTTGAATGTTTTTCAATTATTCCATTAAGTCTAATTGTAAACTTAATCTAAGAGCACGAACTCGCTTTTCGTGATACTTACGACTTAAGGCATCTGCAACTACGTTTGCTTTTCCTTCGTGATATTGAATATCACAGTCGTAGTCACTTAGAATTTCCATCCATCTTCTTTGCCTCATATTTAATTCTTTTTTCCCAAATATGTATTTTAAACTCTTATGATCTGTATAGACTGTAAACTTACTTCCATACAGATAGTGTCTCCAAATCTTAAGGGCAAAAATTATCGACCCTAATTCTAAGTCATGCGTTGTATAGTTTTCTTCGTGCTTTTTCAATTGCCTTGAGGCATACGCAATTACCTTTTTGCGTTGCATCAACACACATCCTAATCCTAGTTTAGAAGCATCACAATAAACTTCAAAATCTTCTGTTCCTTCTGGTAAGGCTAGAATTGGGGTGTTGGTTAATCTTTGTTTCAAAATCCTAAAGGCCTCGTCTTGCCTAGGTCCCCATTCAAACTTAACTGTTTTACAGGTTAGCTTAGTTAATGGCACTGCTATCTTGGAAAAATCTTTAATGAATCGTTTATAGTACCCAGCTAATTCTAGAAAACTTCTAACTTCCGTAGCTGATTGCGGGACCTTCCATTTGGTGATTGCTTCTATTTTAGCAGGATCTACGTGAATACCTTCGTGATTCACCATGTGACCTAGAAATTGCACCTCCTGTAGCCAAAATTCACACTTCGAGAATTTGGCATAAAGCTTCTCCTTTCTTAACAAAGTTAAGAGTGCATGCAGGTGCTGACAATGTTCATCCTGACTTTTGGAATAAATAAGTATATCGTCGATGAAGACAATTACAAATTTATCCAAGTACGGTTTACAGATTCTATTCATCATGTCCATAAATGTTGCGGGAGCATTTGTTAACCCAAAGGGCATGACTGTAAACTCATAGTGACCATACCTAGTTCTGAAAGCAGTTTTAGGTATGTCTTCTTCTTGTACCTTCAATTGATGATATCCGGAGCGCAAGTCGATCTTAGAAAAATATCTAGCTCCTTGAAGCTGATCAAAAAGATCATCAATCCTAGGTAATGGGTATCGATTCTTAATTGTAACCTCATTCAGTTCTCTATAATCGATACACATTCGCATCGAACCATCCTTTTTCTTTACGAACAACACTGGTGCTCCCCAAGAGGATGAACTAGGTTGTATGAATCCTTTACTGAGCAATTCATCTAACTGCTTTTTCAGTTCTAACATTTCCGTGGGTGCTAATCGGTAGGGTGCCTTGGCTACCGGTGTAGTTCCAGGAATTAGATGAATTCTAAATTCTACCTCCCTATCTGGTGGTAATCCTGGTAATTCTTCTGGGAATACATCTGGGTATTCTGAGACTACAGGAATTTCCTTAAGTTCCTTACCCTTAGTGCTAATGATTACCGAAATCATATACACTATTCCCTGCTTTCGTTCATAACTAGCAACTTTCATTACTGAAATGAACTTCATGGGTTTACGCGGCTTATCTCCTGTAATCATAATTACTTCTCCCGTAGGTGCACGAATTTCTATGGAATTCTTATCACAGAGGATTCGAGCATTGTTGGCTACTAACCAATCCATTCCTAACACAACATCGAATCCAGCTAAATCCATAGGTAATAGGTTTGCAGAAAATTTATGACCTGAAAGTTCTATATTTTCTTTTTGCAAAACCGTATCTATGCTAACAGAGTTCCCATCTGCCGTTTCTACTGTAAAAACTTGCCTAAGTTTTATTAAGGGTAACTTAAGAGCTTGGCAGAATGAAGTATTGATAAAACTTTGGTTTGCACCAGAGTCGAATAATACTTTCGCATATACGTTGTGAACTAAGAACGTACCAGCTATTACGTCAGGAATCAGTTCGGCTTCCTGCGTGGTCAATTGAAATGCTCTCGCATTCTTCTTGGTAGTTCCGTCTGCTGGTTTGGCTTTGTTGTCTGCTGGTTTGACCAATTTAGGATATTCTGGTTTGAAATGCCCAGCTTCTCCACAGTTATAGCAGACCCTTGTTTTCTTTCTGCAATCTTCTTCACGATGTCCTACAACTTTGCAGAAGTTGCAGGTTTCATTACATTTTCCAAAATGTTTCTTTCTACAGTTCCTGCAAAATGGCGGAGTGGAAGATTGCCCAGTTCCTCTTTTCTTGAAATTGCTATTATTACCCACACGAAATCCTTGGGTAATTTTCTGAGCCAATTCCTTCTTATTATTTTCTTCTCGCGTACGCACCAATCCGTCAGTCAAAGTGTTAGCTAATTCCACCGCATCATCGATTGTGCGGGGTCTCGCAGCTTTGACAATATCACGGATCTCGCAAATTAAACCCCAAATATAGCGAGAAATAAGTACCGGTTCTGGCGAAGCCAGAGTAGGCACAATTCGAGCATATTCGAAAAACTTCGAAGTATACCCTCTGCAATCAACATCCACCATTCGGTGGCTCAGGAATTTGTGCGCCATTTGTTCTTTTTCATATTCTGGGCAGAATTTTCTTTCCACCAGACGCTTAAACTCCTCCCAACTCATGGCATATGCCATGTCGCTTCCCTTAGCTTGCAACACCATATTCCACAATTCTAATGCTTCTTCCTTGAAAAGGTGAGAAGCATACATGACTTTATCCTCCTCGACACATTTACTTATTTTGATTATTGCCTCGGTTTTCTCCAACCAACGCAGCGCCGCAGTCGCCCCTTCATTGCCTGCGAACTCAACAGGTTTACAGGCAAGAAATTCCTTGTAAGTGCAACCAGGCGTTGCAGCTTTCATTCTTTTGAGAATTGGGGCTTGCGGTATATCATTATCATTATTATTAATATTACCGCCTCCATTTATGCTATTGCTGAAGTTGTCTTCATGAGTACGTTTGCTAGGAATAATTTGTTGAGGTTCTACTGGATTTCGGGAAGCAGCAAGGATTGCTGGAATAACATTGGCTATTCCTTGAGCAACGATGTTTTCTATATCTTGTCGATTTAAAAATTGATCTTCATGGTTTTGCGCGGACTCGTTACCCTCGTTAACTTGTTCATTACCAGCATGTTCCATCTGGTAATTAATATATATAAGTTATTAGCACCAACTTAATTAATAACCAAGCATAATAAAATAATCGCACATAATTACATCAACACATTTAGCCAAAATTGTCGATTTTTCGACTTCCGTTTTTATATATTATAGTATGCTTCCGTACACACCCGTTATCTTACAAAAGTCTTATTTTTAAGTTATTTCACAGGATTGTATTTTTATTACTATTATTTTTATTTTATTATTATTATTATTATTAAACATGTAGCCATAACCACAACGATCCCTGTCAACTGGCATCTTAGAAGCAACGTTCTCTCTCGTCGTACTTCCATGATATCCTTTCTCCCACTTCTCGGATTCTCTTCCCGGCGTCCACCAGTTCCTCGCCAAAGTGGCGGAGTTTTGCCAGGTTTTCGGAGCTCATAGGTGGGTGTAGTGGAGGCTCAGGGTCGAACTGAGGGAAAAAGGTATTAGGGTTATTTAGGAGATTCTGGAACTGCCAGTCATTGGTCCACCATTCTTCCATCTCTCCTAGAGGTCGGGTGTTGACAAGGGGATCTGGGATGGCTGGTTCCAAATTTACTGGGAGTTGGGTTTCAGTAGGATAATTAAAGAGGTTTTCATTGACAGGCTTAAGGATATCACAGTCTGCCAGTTTGCGATCCAACTCTTCCCACAATGGCATTTCCTCGGCTTGCTTGGAGCTTTCCCCAATCTCTATTCCTTTCCCTTTATCCATTGGATTCTCAGTCTTTACATTAACTTTCCGTGTCGCTGGTTTCTTCCTGCGCACACGCCTCCAGCCCACGAATCTTCTTTTCTTTTTCGGTTTGGGTTTCTCTGGAGGTTGGGCTTGAAATTCCATAGGTTCATTAGTGTCGGCACAATAACCGGTAAAGTCTCTGGTGACTTCTATGTTAACAGAATAGAGATTAAGATTCTGAAGAGCTTCAGACAACTCATTCATGCTGTTTAGCAGACATGAAGAAACACACAAAATTCTAGGTTAAAATTTTATAAACCCATTTTCACATAATCACAGAGTGGCAATTAGAAAAATTAAGTATTTCTAAATACTTAATTGGCTTAAATCAGTGGCTCTGATACCACCTTTTTTCTGTCACGGCCCCCGGCCCGGTTTGACCCGGTCCAGGAGCCGCGGGACAGAAATCCCATGGTATTTATTTAATTTGGCAGTGGAATTATTAACAGGATCGTTTAAAACTTGAAAATGCCCGAATGCTTTATTTCATAATTGGGGACAAACCCCATAATTTACAATAAGGGAATTTCGCTGGGAAACCCTTTTTTTACAAAAACAGGTTTCTTTATTTTATTAAGCCACTTCTTTAAGCTTGTAGTGCTACACGGCACTTTTTCCTGGATCACAACAGATCACCTGAAACATGTTTTAAAAAGGTTTTATCAGCAGGGAAATGCTGGCGAGTCACTCAAGTTGCACAAAACGACACATTGTTATAATGTACAGTATTAAGAGCGATTACAATGTTTATATATCAACCAATTACCCAACGGTATTTGTCACTCGACCTGTTTCTGTGACTATGGTCATATCACCCATTGGCTAACTCGTTGTCCAATGGTGACGGTTATCAAGTAATGTATACAAAACCCCACATACCGGCTGTAATTGAAGATTACAAAGACTTAATCCCTGTAATTATGACTTTGAAAACAAGTAGAGTTTTAAGAAAACAATTTGATAAAAAGAGAATGACTCACATTGCAGATTTAAACGGGCAGAGTTTAGCCTACTGATTAGCCTTGTAACCTAATTTAAGTAACAATGCACACGAAAACTAGGTTAGTAACTTTAATCCAACTTTTACGACAACTCACGAGATCAAAACCTTCACAATGAATGACAAAGTGCGATACTTAAACATCCATCGAATTCACGACGAATGACCCAAGTTTGAGCAGTACTTAAACATCCATTGGATTGGTTTCTATCGATCGGACATTAAATCGTAGCAGTGATCGAGTTATTACCCTGTTATCACGGCAGCGTTTCGTGATTGTGTGTGTTTTTGGACTGTTTAGACGATATCTCAATGTACGAATTGAGTTTTTATGTCGAACCAACTCCAGAAATCAAGTGCCAATGCCTGGAATTTATACTGGAAAAACGGCGCGCCCGCGTGTCACGAGAGGCTCTCGCGTGGCGCGAGAGGTCACTTTTAGCATAGGGTAGCCACGTCTCTCAGTAGCTTGGGTGATTCGACCGTTCTTTAAAATTCGAATTCTATCGAAAACTGTTTAGATATTACTAACTAGGAAATACCCCCCCCCCCCTGAGTTTTAGGGGCCCTGATCCTGATTCCGATTGTTCTGAAAATTTTAGGGGTTATGCAGGATTACTTGGGGGTCTCAATTAGGGTTTCCTATTAGACATAATAAGATAAGATTTAATACTTTTAATGAGAGTTGTTACAATATTGCCTGTCACGAGAAGTTTGTTCGTCTACCTCTATCGTCTAGTGATGTTTTGCATGTCTATGGAGACCGACCTTCGCAAGGACTAAGGCTGATGTCATGCACACAAGCGAGCAGGTGCTTACGTAAACAGAATCTTGTTTTCTTGGCCCACGTAGTGGAACAAAAGAGCAAGGGGAAGAACATAAGCGATGTTCCAGTAGTGTGTGATTTCCCCGAAGATCTTCCTGGTCTTCCTCCTCCTAGATCTGTTGATTTTCGTATTGATCTCATACCTGGTGCGACTCCTGTTGCCAAGGCTCCCTATCATCTTGCACCTTCCGAGATGCAAGAATTATCCAACCAACTGCAGGAACTACTCGACAAGGGATTCATTCGTCCAAGTACCTCCCCGGGGGGGTGCTCCTGTGCTATTCGTCAAGAAGAAAGATGGTTCGTTCCGTATGTGTATCAACTACCGCGAACTTAATAAGCTTACCATTAAGAATCGTTACCCCCTACCTCGTATCGATGATTTATTTGACCAACTACAAGGCGCGTCCTGTTTCTCGAAAATCGATCTTCGGTCTGGCTATCATCAGCTTCGTGTACTTGAGGATGATGTACCCAAGACCGCATTTCGTACTCGTTATGGGTACTACGAGTTCGTGGTCATGCCTTTTGGATTGACCAACGCACCCGCTGTGTTCATGGATCTCTTGAATCGTGTTTGTAAACCTTATCTTGATCGTTTTGTGATAGTCTTTATTGATGATATTCTCATTTATTCTAAAACTAAAGCTGACCATGCTCGTCATTTACGCTTGATGCTTGAACTCTTACGCGGTGAACGTTTGTATGCTAAATTTTCTAAGTGTGAGTTTTGGATTAATGAAGTGTAATTTCTTGGTCACGTCGTTAGTAAGCAAGGTATTCATGTTGACCCATCTAAAATCGAAGCTGTGAAGAATTGGAGTACGCCTAAATCTGCATTCAAAATTCGTTCCTTCTTAGGATTGGCGCGCTATTACCGCCGATTCATTTCGGACTTCTCTAAGATCGCTGTTCCACTTACTTCGTTAACTCAGAAAGAGAGACCTTTCGCTTGGGGTCCCGAGCAAGAGGAATCTTTTCAAACTCTTAAGACTCTCTTGTGTAATGCTCCTGTTCTAACTCTCTCTGATGGGAATGATGATTTCATGGTATATTGTGATGCCTCGAACCGTGGATTGGGTTGTGTGCTCATGCAGCGGGACAAGGTTATTGCTTATGCCACTCGTCAACTCAAAGTACATGAGAAAAACTATACTACTCATGATCTGGAGCTTGGTGCAGTTGTGTTTGCCTTAAAGAGATGGCGACACTACCTGTATGGTACTAAGTGTGTGGTTTTCACTGACCATAGGAGCCTTCAACATATCTTTGACCAAAAAGAGCTGAACATGCGACAGAGACGTTGGTGGAATTACTAAACGACTACGACTGTGAAATTCGCTATCATCCTGGCAAGGCGAATGTGGTGGCCGATATATATAGGGTATGGATCCTAAGAGAAGTCCACTCTATTTGATAAACTTGAGAAGTATCATGGACCACACATTTCCCTAAGCTTTTCATAATATACACATATGTATAGTTTAAAATTGACTATGTACATATGTGTATATTGTCAAATCTTGAATTATACACATATGTATATATTCAATTCTAAACTATACATATGTGTATATACAAAAGCTTAAGGAAAATGTGTGGTTCAGAATGATTCTCTACGTTTTTCAATTAACCTAATGCTTCTTACACGATCCTAACCCTATATATATATATATATATATATTACTACTATAATAAGCATATCCAAGGGATAGGAATGGTAATTTTACCAATGTGTTGAAAACACACTTAATGCACAATGTACAAGCTTTAAAGCACAAGAAAACACAAACAATTTGCCCTTCACCCGGATCATTATCAACCGTCCATTTTTTCACTTTTTCACATGGATCACGATCTGGACGGCTGATATTCAGTTCACAAGGATCAACCTTTCCATCCCCTCCTCTCTCACAACTCCCACGTCTGACAAACTTCATCAGACCTTCTCTCTCGGGCGACTCAAGAACATCATGCCAGACCGTCCATTTTCACTTCACACGTATCATCATCATCATCCACCTTTGTCTCTCACATCTCACACTTGATTCCAAACGTTGAGCAAGTAAAGGGTGTAGCAACATCAGTCCCCATCAGTACCATCTACAGTCGGATTTCATATAGATTTGTAGGTGGTGTGTTGAGGACCTAACCGTCGCTTCCAACAATGGCGGATAGGGTTTCTTACAGATCTGACGTTTAATTTTCGGTGAGTTTTGGTAAATCGAAGACCATAAATACGATATGAGGTGAGTTTTGGTTTCGATCGTTTAATTTCCGGCCATATGGTTTTGCTTTACGACTTTGCTTTTTGTTCTAAGCAAGTGTACGTCTCTTCTCTAGCCTGTCTCAAGATGCTTAAACACAGTAAGTACCAAATACTAGGGCTTCATTCTGTTAAATTGTTTTTTTCATACATATATGTACACACTGATAGCATACGTTGTTTCAGGGTTACAGATGTTGGTATATCACATCTTGTGAATAATTGCAAGCATATTGTTCATTTGAACTTGAGTGGATGTAAGGTATATTTCAAGTGCATTGCTGAAGAGACCTAAAAAATTAATATTCTATTGCTCTTTGAATTATTTGGAGGTATATATTATTTGCTAAAATACAATTATGCTGATAACAGGGTATATCAGATAAAAGTTTGCCAATGATTCCGAGAGTTATCTGCATCTGGAGTCACTGGATATCACTCGGTTTGTTATTTTGATATATTATTGTGTGTGTGTGTATAAATATATATCAACATATTAACTTATGACCAGGTCCAAAAGTTATCAAATTAAAGTTTTATTTTTCTTTTTTTATTTTTCATTTTTTTCATTTTTGGATGCTTGATTATGTAGGTGCGTCAAGATAACAGGCGGGGGCTTGCAGCATGTAATGGTCAAGTGCTCTGGCCGCAAGAGCCTAAATCTTTATGCACTTTCGAGGTACAACTGTGTTTACCAAAATGAAACTTTGACTCACTCAGTTATGTCGTGTTGGGATAATCTGATTTATAAAGAATTCATTTATGTTGTTTAGCTTTACAGATGGAGTTTACAAAAAGAAATGTTACTTTTGGCCCATCTCAGATTCTTAGATCTTTTCGGTGCTCAGGTATAGATTCATTATTTCATTTACCATACAAGCTTAGTTTATTGTTATTATTTATTGGATAGAAGTTTAAGTTTTCACTTTCTGATGACAGAATCTATCCGATGAAGCGCTTTTCTCTATAGCCAAATGCAAAAACATTCGTACTCTCAATTTAACATGGTAATTCCGTGTTCTTATTCAATCACACATGATCGTTATATACTTTTTTCTTCTTATAATTATGTAATGGTTATAACTAATGTTTTTAGAACCAGATTGGATAACCAACTGCTCGTCTTAGTGGTTAGCTGGTCGAAGTGGATTTAAAAGCCGGAAATAATATAAAACTTAAAACAATATACACGCTTTTCTTTATCCACGAGGTGGAGAGTTCAAATTTGCTAAATGTTTTCGAACTGGACTGACAACAAACCGGCAGTTTTACTGGTTCTGTGGTCGTTAGAATTAATATAAGACTTAAAACTATATACATGCCTCCTCTCTGTCCAAGAGGTGAAGGGATTGAGGTGCTGGTATAGGATGTTAACATTATTAGGTTTGTTTAGTGAGCCATTCTATAAAAAATACATATAAATAATATATGAAAATGCATCAGTTTTTTGTGTGGATTTGCAATTTTAGTAAGTTATGATACATTTGGTTCCCTAGCCCCAGAGGTCGTGGAATTCCTAAACAGGGTACAACGGGTTGTGAATGGTAATTTCTCAACTTTTATGGGTCGTTTCGTCTTTAGTAGGATTGGTTTTGCAATTCAAAAGGGGGTTGTGGCGCAGCTTGTTGCCCATTTGTTTGTAATTTGTTACTTTGTCATTTTAATGAAGATGAAAAAATTAATAACAAAATGAGGTTTTGATAGAGAATAATATAAAAAAAACTACCGGCTGCTTCAAATGGGGACAGCTAAAGGGGCTTAACCGG
Organism: Helianthus tuberosus; assembly: GCA_030545235.1. NCBI lineage: Eukaryota > Viridiplantae > Streptophyta > Magnoliopsida > Asterales > Asteraceae > Helianthus > Helianthus tuberosus. Next base: position 109,991,664 of record CM060398.1, read on the forward strand.
ACTGGTTCCATGCCTGGTTATTGGCCCAACCGGTTTTAATAACACTGTTTATAACTTATATTTGACCCATTATTAGTGTTTTGAAATTGGTTAAATAATCAGTTTTTATAAGTTATATGGTTATGTTGAAATGATCAACTGATTTTGATTTTGCAGGTCAAATCTTTTATACATTGTTTTGTTGGGAGTTCAAAGGATCACATCATTACATGACTTGGAGATAGAAATCTGTAAAAGTGAAGGGGTCAAGAGCTTTGAAGAACTTAAATTGGGACCCATTTTAAAGCATCCACTGGTTGTGCATTATTTTTCTGTAGGACCCGAGGTCACAAAAATCTGCAAAATTACAAGTGAACAAATTGTTGCGTACCTCAGCCAACTACATCGCAAAAAAGAAAGAGGAAGGACCTCCGTTGATGAATTATTGGATTTTATAGCAAAGACAGAGAAAATAACCCGAGGAAATTTATGCATACGAGTTCAAAGTCTAGGGTGTGTTCTATTTAGTTTTGTTATTTAAATGTTTACTGGTTTAGCTAAAAGTGATCAATATAAATAGTCAAAGTGATTATATAAGACAAATTGTCAACCAACTGTAATACGACCAACATGTAATAAGTGGCGAATTGACAATTGTTAACAGAGTCTGCACTATCATACAAATGTTTATATAGGGCATACCTTGCAATAACAATATTTATATTATTTTTATTTTATATGATGTATATGATCATACTATAAGGGCAGACAAACTTTCACTTACCAATTTGCTACATCTTTGTCAGTAACTCTTAAGCATGCTTGGTTTTTTCAACTTATATAGTCTATTATAAAAACAAATGTGCCTAGGGGTGTTCATCGTATCGAATTTTCGAATTATTCGAATCGAATTATTCGCATAATTTTTATTTTCCCTTGAATTCGTATTCGATTAAAAATTCGAATTCGAATCGAATTCGAATAAATTCGATTTAATTCAAATTCTTTAAAAACATGTAAAAAACTATTAAAATGAAACATAAATTTTAAAGTAGCCATAAAACACGATATCACATTAAAAAGTTCCAAATAAAGTACCATAAGTCTAAAATTAAAAACGAGAAGTCGGGAATAACCACTTCACATTACAAGCTAATATTTTTAGGGTTATAAATCTATTGATAGATTTGTTACTTAGGTTTTAGTTATGTGCCATGTAGTGGGTTTGGTAATGGGTAATTTTAATACTTGGGAAAAAATTGAAAAGAATTTATAGTAATAAAAGTTATAATATACATTATATATAAAAATAATAAATAAAAATGTATAAGTTTTATTCGAATTTCGAATCGAATCGAATTTGAAATTATAAATTCGTATTCGATTCGTATTCGATTTACTTGACTCGAATTGAATCGAATTCGAATTCTTTTTATCGAAACGAATTCTTGATAATCGAATCGAATTTAAACGAATTTTGAATTTTTCGAATTCGAAACGAATTCTGAACACCCCTAAATGTGCCTTCAAAGCTGTGCGTTTATTGATTGTTTTTCTGTGGATGTACATTTCAGTATGTACATTGGAAATATCATACGTGGAAGGCAATCTGAAGGCACTCCTCGAAAGACGTGCAATGATGGATTAGATGTAAAGTTGATTCTTGATGACAACGACAATGGCAATTTTGATGAACAGTGGGAGCAAAATGTTTTTCTTTTTTGTTTTTTTTCCGGGCCAGGAAGTTGTTGAGGGGCAAGACAAGGTTTTCAAAGAAGTTATCGAACCTTTAGAAAATGTGGCATAATGGATGGTTCAGGTAGAATGGGTAATGTGTCAAAACGGTTAAGGTAATTAGTGTGTTTATCCACATCTTTAAAACCCCTCATAACATAACTAGAATCACACAATTTTCTTTGTTTTCTCCTGAAGGCGGTAACCGGCCGTCGCACAATAACCACCAAACGCCATCACGAAACCACTAATCGCCGCACACCGCTGATTCTCCGCCACTGAAGAAGGCCGCAACCGACCCTCACGTTCTACTACACTGCCACATCGTCCTCGGACGCCACATCGGAAACTACATCCCCGTACATAGCCCTAAACTCACCAACCTAAGTGATATGTTTACCGCTGCATCGCGCGGGTAAACGACTAGTATATATATATATATATATATATAAGGCAATGATAAATTGAAAACTCACTTGAGTTGAAGAAACCCTGAAAACCCAATAATAGCCACTGATTAATAAGATGGATGGTTCTAATCATTTTGGTTGTACACTTTTATTGCTTTTTAATATAATATTAATTGAGAGTATAACCAAGGGTATTTTCGGGTATTATGTGTTAAAATTATGAATGTTGGGAAAATTAAAATTGTATGTGCCAAATTTTTGTTTCTTTTGACGTCATTCTCTTTTTTTCATTTTTTATATACATCAGATCTTTTGTATCTTTTTTATATACATTTGTATTTGTGTTACATAAAAATGTAACATGCATTTTTTAATTATCAATTTACGCCACATGTGTAAGAACACACTTTATTTCTGTAACATAAAATATTACATAGAAACGTAACATATAATTTTTACATGATCAAATGTTACATAGAAATGTAACATATAATTTTTACATGATCAATTTTACGTCACATATGTAACAACCACTTTTTTGTAACACAAAAAAATGTAACACTTTGTTTCTGTAACATGCACTTTATTTTTACAATAATCTGGAAAAAAAAATGAAAACACACTTTATTTTTACAATAATCTAAAAAAGTATAACAATGCACTTTATTTTCTGTAACGTGCATTATTTCTGTAACACAAAAAAATGTAAGAGACATTTTTGCTTTGATTGATTGGTACATTTCTAACACAAAAAATGTAATAACACACTTTGTTTCTGTAACGGTTACTTTATTTTTACAATAATCTGGAAAAAAATGTAACAACACACTTTATTTTTACAACAATCTAAAAAAGTGTAACAATGCACTTTATTTTCAGTAGCATACATTATTTATGTAACACGAAAAAATGTAACATGCATATTTTTCTTTGATTGTTACATTTCGTAACTAAGACACAAAGAATTGTTAGAATTGTACATCAAAAACAAACTTCATTAACGATAATCCAACATAAGTAATGTAACTAGCAATGTTACAAAATGTATATAAAAATATAACTTCATTAACAAAAATCCAACAATAATAGATTTTTTTTAGATTGAACCATAAAATCAGTAATAAAAAAACAAAATATCCAGAAAACAAGAACTTAATAACATTCATCTTCTTAAACAAGAAAATAAAAAAAAAAGTTGCAGATCTACAAAACACAAAAAATTGCAAATTTGGAGGACCTTTTAGATCTGAAACACAAAAAAATTGCAAATTTGAAAATTACAAAAAAAAGTGAAGATCTATAAAACAAAAAAAAATGAAGATCTACAAAAACACAAACATACTTATGGATCTGGAGGATCTTTTGATCTGGAATATCATGTTCAACATCAAACATCTTTTGGATCATCTTCAACATCGAACCATCATCTTCAACATCGAACATCTTCAACCGGATCTGGAGCATCTTTTGGATCTGGTTGCATCTTCCCGGAGCATCTTCAACCGGAGAATCTAGAGCATCTTCAACTGGAGCATCTGGAGTATCTTTTTTTTATTCGGAGCATCTTTTTTGTTCGGATCATCTGAAGTTTTAGTTGTTGATTATGAAGGATTTTGATAAGAAAAAGAAGTTTTGTTTCATATCTTAGATCTGGAAGATAGTTATTTAGAGAGAGAAAAAGAGAGAGAAGTGTGTGGGATGAGATAGAGAAGTGTGAGGGTGATGGGATGTCAGCACTAAACCTTCTCCATGTCTAGTACAAAATTCCAAAATTACCCTTTATCTCATATTTTACATAAATGATGTGGATGTTTCTAGTCCACACAATTGGGTTTTTTGGGTTTTCTTAACTGGGGTGAGTTTTCTCATTATAATTAGCCTATATATATATATATATATATATATGTACGAGATCATGAGAAAACGCCCTAAAGTGTGAGAACGGTGAGAACGCATCCTGGTCCAACACGTGGCGCGGGATATGATCAGAGTGTGAAGGGTTTTTTGTCTTTACAATCTTCTTTTAGTTCCCATTTTTGCGTAACATGCTGCTTCATTTTTGCTTCTAAGATTATTTTGGCGATAATTATATTCATTAACTAATTGGCGTTTTATTTTTTTCTTAGATCTGTCACGTTGAATTAATTGTTTTTGTGTCACATAGATAATTTTTTTGGCGTTATAGCGTTTCCTTGGTCAATTTTTTTTGGCGTTTGTGGCGTTGTATAATAATTCACTACGAGTCATTAATATTTTCATAAGATTACAATAAGACCAAATGTTTTTATGGCGTTTAGTCAAATTTTTTGGCGTTTAATTCATTAACAAGGTGCTTTGCCAGCACCCGTTCTCACAGTTTTCATACTATTAGCGTTTTTGTGTTTGTAGTTTTTGGCATTTTGTATAATAATATATTTTATTAGTAGAGAATTAGATAACAAACAACAGATAATTAAATAACAAAACAATAGAAAATGAAAATGAAAAAAATAAATAAAAAATAGTAATATAATTTCTCATCCAAATCTTCACTGTCATCAGCCTCTTCTTCTGGAATTTTTTTGGCATTTTGAACCTTTGAATACCTTAGCTAGATGCCAACTTTACTACATAAACCTCGTCTTTTTTAGATGAAGCTTGTTAGTAGCATCCTGTTATTTGGTGTGATATTCTTGTTTGGTGGCATGTCATTAAAGATCAACTCTTGCTTGATGCTATTTATAATAATTGAGTCTAAAATGGTGTGATATTCTTGTTTGGTGGCATGTTATTAAAGATCAACTCTTGCTTGATGTTATTTATAATAATGGAGTCTAAAATAGCATTTTACACTTGTATTGATCATTTCATGCCATGCATATATTTATCAAGAACAAAGCTCACATGATGACATATCAATGTCATCAGTCTCTTTTTCTTGAATATTTGTCCATCTCATTTAGCAAAAGCTTATAGAGATACACATCTCAGAGAAAGAATCCATTCAGTGAAAGCTTTGCCATCTGTGGTTTTTTTAACTATTTTTTTAGCGTTTTAAAGTGAGTGGTTTATAGGGAACATGGCGTTTGTTTTCTGAGTTTGATCAATTCATTGTGTAGAGACCTCTCTCTTATAGGAGTTTTTAGACGCATAGTTTAGGCGGAATTTTTATTATAATAAATGATAGTAATAAAGTAACCGTCTTTTTTAGTTACTGTGTGTATTTACTGTTTTGTTCAGCTTTATCAGTTCTAAGGTGATAGACGTCCCATCTTCCAAGTTTAGCGTTTTTTTTTAAATTGCATTATGTAGACCAAGATGACAAAATACAATAACAGAGAAAATATTAAGCAGGAAAAATATTTTTTATTATTTTTGGCGTTTTGTAAGCAATAACTTTTTGTAGTATTTTTTTGGCGTTTTGCAACTAAATAGAGAAATATAGCATTTAATTATCTTTAAAAAAATATTACACAGAAGAAAACCAACCAACAAAAAAAATTAAATTAAAACTCCTCGTCAGAAGTTACTTTATCCGAGAAGTATCCATCACTTCCGTCGTCTTCTTCCTCGGAGTCTTCATCTAGACTTTCACCCATGTCATCACATTCACTTTTATTGGCTTCTTGTCCCTGAAGATTTTGAAGCCTCCATTTGAACATGTACTCCATCAACGCCATTTTGAGTCCATGTCTGTGTTCAAATAAGTGGCGTTGTGCAATTCTTCCATGAACCTAAGCCCCTGCTTTGTCATGATGTTTTCAATCAGGTAGTCTTCCTTCTCTCCGCTGTCGTATATAATGGTCACCATGTCTGTTTCATCATCAAAACGCCATGATGTCATGACATGGTCCGATTTTCCATCTACCTTGATTGGTTCAAATTTCCTTGTTAATTTTTTTTTGTCAACAAGTCATTCACTTTTTTTAATTTATATATATTCCAAATACATAGAAAATGACTGAACCGAAATGTTTACTTTTGTCCTCTAAAATTATTAAAAAACAATACATAAATAACTTTTGTTTATTTTTAGAACCTACACATATGTAGCTATCTTTGTTTACATAACCTATACGTATATAGATAGGTAAAGGCTTAAAAAACGAAAAAAAAAAAACATATGAACACATTAGTTTAATATTTTATTTTTATTTTTATAACATAGCCATTTGTTTACAAGAAATAAACATTTTCAAATATATAAATTTAACTTTGTTTCTTTTTTTTTCTCAAAATAATTTAGTTTTTGTAATGTTCTCTACTTTGTGTTCTTATTGTACCTAACTAATCATGTATTGTGAGTTATTTCTCTCTAATGTATTGTCATGTTATTAATTTCTATAAATGTCCCATTCTAAGCAAAGGCTGCGGCGCCACTCATAACAATTTATTTATAAATAAATGTTGTATTAATTATCACAAATACAATCTCCCACTCCACCACCTAATTTTTAGTACTACGGATTACACATCTCCGATTATTTTACATGACAGCTATAGATGCATGAAATTGTCGTCTTCAGCCCATTACAAAAGCAACAAGTGATGGAGATAGAGCGCATTACCAATATTTTTTTCTTTTTTGCGACCGTTAACAAGTATTCGTGACAGATGGCCTTTGCTTCAATATCTTGATATGATGGTGGAAGACGTAACCAACTCAATAAAGGAGAGGCTTTTCAACCAATTGATTCAAACACATAATATGGTGGAAGACGTAATGTATTTCATTCAATTATTAGTTGTGTACGGTTTAGTTGTTTTATTTTTTATTAAAATAATGTACCCTAATGAGATTTTTTTTAACATACGCAATTAAAACTCAGCAGCTCACTCACATACTGAGGTTCAACGGCCATTTATCAATGTTTTAGTTGTGAGGAAATTAATTTGAAGGTAGGATATTAAAATTCGGGTGTATCATATAGGAAGGACGGTGAAATTATTTATGAGGAACGTACGAATTAATTTGAATTGTTGATCTTCCTAATTCAGTGTTTAAGATTAATTAAGCTCGTGATATTCTTGTAAAAAAATAAGTTAAAAATGACTCAAAGGGCAAAAATTCTTTATTATAAATCAAATTCTGTCATTTTTTAAGTCAAATAACTTTATAATACTTAAATTTTTCTCAAAAGAATTACTATATATCGAGAATGGTATAATTCTTAATATGAATAAAATTATGTTGTTCAAAAAGGGTAGCGGTATAGTTGTAGGAATCGTTCGTGTATAAAATAACTGAAACAATTTTATTACTGAATTACAATATAGAAAATTAAAGAAAACAGTAAATTACAAAACTATTACAACTGAAATAGTGAAATACAAGAATGAAGATGAAGCAGAATTGACTGAGCGTTGTGTTTAACACAGAGTCCTTAAAACAAATTCTGAGTCTCTCAAGATAACTCGTTTTGTTTTCCAGGTTGCTACACCCGGAGTAGTGTGTACTGCTGGAGTTGGCTCGAGGACCCGAAGAATACCTTCAGACGTGAAGCAAAGCGATTAGAAATTTGTTTAGGGAATTTTTCATAAGTTGTTTGTGTTTCTGTGTATCTACTGCAGCAGAGATGATGCTGTATTTATACAACATCTGAGATGAAACAACAAAAACAAATTAAATGAGAGAATTAAACTGCATTAAACTTTTTCAATGCACTTTAATACTTCATTTAATTCTTAGTTGAAGTTCGTTGACTCGTTTGTGTCAACTGCAAATTCCAAACTACTCTTTTACTGAAGGCTAGGAAGCTTCTGCGACTCACGCACGTGCTTGAACTGGCACCGCTAGTGCGTGCACGCCGTTTCTACTCACTTGCACGCACTAGCCTACATGCCTGCACCACCCAAGCGCACACGCCACGTCACCAGTAAACCTATACAACACGCCACACAGTCTCGCCGTATTGGCTCACTTTCGTATGCCACGTGCGCCCCACCTAGCTGCCCCTTTTTGGAGTCCGCCACTTAAATACTACATTAAGTTCCATCTCTCCTCTCCTATGTGGGATAATGTGTCACTTTCCCATTCCACTTTAATACTTCAACATTCAATGTTTCAAACACCAAACTTTGAGCATCGATATTTCATACATCTTAGCTTCATTTTAGATGCGTTTTGGCTCGTTGCGAAGCTCTTCAAACATAGAACACAATCCCACAAAGATATTTATATATATATATATACACACACACACACACCCCTCAGTTTCTTATATATATATTTTTAGTCTAAAAAAAGCATTTCCTATATTTGTGAAAATGTCATTTTCACAAAATTTTCAGTTGTCCATTTATCTTCTATCTCTCGATATAAATTTCATTTGGAAACTTCGTATTTGTAGGTATTATATTGACTTGGTCTATTTAATTAGAGTAAACTGCCATTTTGGTCCCTGATGTTTGGTAACTTTTGTCATTTTAGTCACAACTCAAACCTTTTAAATCTGGGTCCATGTGGTTTCCCTTTTATTGCCGTTTTGATCCAAAAATCAAATCACCTGATATTTAACTAATAAAATCTGGTTATTTTGTCTTTTTACTCATGGGCAAAATAGTCAATATGAATTTAAAATTATATGACAAGTTCCTACAACATCTTCAAACAGGAAATTTCACCTCTTCCAAAGTAAAATCTCAACCGCTAAAAACACCAAGGGATTTAGGTTCGACAATTTATTCGTTTTGAGTTTTGCGAATACGTAACAAATTCGCCTCAATGTATTAAAACTGTCGGTACAAATTCAAATAACAAAAATAAACACAAAATCAATTAAAATAATATGTTATAATAGAAGTATATATAATTTAATTAATAATATATTATAATAAATTTATATTGACCATTTTTCCCCTAAGGCTACGGGGTACGGGGCTTGGGTTGGGGCGTGGGTTGGCTGAAAACGCCCAAGCCACCACCCCGGGGGCTTGGGTTGGGGCGTGGGTTTGAAGTCGGGCGTGGGGCGGGCTAGTAAGGTGACATGGCGGGCTCTCAATGGCCAAACCAAACTCATGCCCCCAACCCAAGCCCCACCATACCCCATGGGCGTGGGTTTGGGTGGTGGGGGGGCTCCCATTCCACGTGTCAACAAATGCCCCAATCCAAGCCAAACCCAAGCCCCACTATACCCCACGACCTAAGGAAAAAAACAAAATAATCATATTTTATTAGCCAAATATCAGGTGATTTGATTTAAACTGTTTACAACAATGTGTTAAGTCAATTAGAGTGGCATGTCGTGTCCAAGTTACTAGGAATTGACAAATAATAAATAAACATGTGTGAATATAATGGTGTGTCTAAACTATTACAAACTACGTGTGTTTTAAACCATTTGACATAAACGTCCTAAGCTACATGTGCCATAACATGGATCTTTCGTACTTTGCGTATGCAAAAAATCACTTTTGACACGTTATAACTAACTTAGACATGTCGTTTCAAGAAAAAAAAAACAAAAAACAAAACGACACATCTTGTAAGTTGTTAAAAAGGTACCTTGTAAATGATTTAGATGAGCCGTTATAATTAATGGTGTATCAACATTCAGAAAAATGTCATTTTAAATTAAGTGCTGGTCGGGTCGGTGTACAAAATCTTAACGAAAGTTTTGGCCAATCGCCTTAAACCGGTTATCGACTCCTTAGTTTCTCCCTGTCAAACAGCCTTCGTGGGAAGACGTAACATTCTCGATAATGTCTTAATTGTCAGTGAGTTGGTTTCTTGGGCCAGGAAGAAAAAATCCCAGCTATTAATTTTCAAAGTCGACTTTCATAAAGCGTACGATTCCCTTAACTGGAAGTTCCTTCTTAAAGCTTTGGAGTATATGGGGTTTCCAGATTTGTGGGTTAAGTGGATTAGAGGCTGTCTCGAATCTGGAAAAGGTTCGGTTCTGGTCAATGGCTCTCCGACGAAGGAGTTCGCTTTCAAAAGAGGCCTGCGACAAGGGGATCCCATGTCTCCTTTCCTGTTTGTTATAGCTATGGAGGTATTGTCCATGTTCGTTAATGAAGCTGTAGCAAATGGATCCTTCAAAGGCGTAAAGCTCCCGAACGACGGACCCTGTATCTCTCACCTTTGTTATGCCGATGATGTTCTTTTTATCGGTGAATGGTCGGAAGAGAATGTAATCGCCCTTAGCAGGTTAATGCGATGTATAAGTTTGGTTACGGGTCTTAACATTAATGCCAAAAAATGTAATCTCCTGGGAATAGGAGTTAGTGAATCTGACGTCGCAAGTAAGGCTAAGTTTCTGAATTGTAAGGAAGGTTCCCTCCCCTTTGAGTACCTTGGAATCCCGATCGGAAGTAATATGAAAAGGGCTCGTAATTGGAACCCGGTGATTGAAAGATTTGTGAAAAAATTGGCTACGTGGAAGGCAAAATCCTTATCGTTTGCCGGGAGAGTTACCTTAGCCAAATCGGTATTGGGTAGCCTTCCGTCATACTACCTTTCGTTGTTCAAAGCACCCGTCGGAGTCCTAAAAAAGCTAGAAAAAATTCGAAGGGATTTTGTTTGGGGAAAAAACGGAGAGAGTCATAAGATGAGGTGGGTTAGGTGGGACAAACTCACGAGAGCCAAAGATAGAGGGGGCTTGGGTATAGGCAGGATTCGTGATTTCAACGTGGCGATGATCGTCAAATGGTGGTGGCGGATGAGAGAGGATTCTGATCATCTCTGGGCAAAGGTCGTATCTTCTATCCATGGTTCTCGGCTGAATAAAAAACTTATCCCCGTTAATAATTCCATCCCAGGAGTGTGGAAGGACATTGGCTCGGTGGACGAGATTCTGAGGAAGACGGGTATCGGGATCGCCGATAAGCTAAAGGTCACCGTGGGTAACGGAGCAAAAACAAGATTCTGGAAGGATGTGTGGCTCGGTCAGACTGCCTTATGCGATGAGTTCCCCGACATTTTTCGCCTGGCAAAAAATAAAGAGGCTTCGGTAGCGGAGTGCTTTGCGGGTCAGAATAGTAATCGTCGGTGGGCTTGGGAGTGGGTGAGAGATCTAGAGTCTGAGGCTGAATGGCTGCATACCGGTTCCCTCATGATTCGGTTGCAACAGGCTTGTTTAAGTGAGGCTCGGGATCGATGGAAATTTGAGAATAGCGAAGGCACTAATTTTTCAGTTAAGGACCTGAGAAAGCTCTTAGCGGACAGGGAAACTGATCAAGATAACGACCGACCCTTTACGTGGAACAACTGGGCAACCTTGAAAGCTAATTTCTTGGCCTGGCGAGCAACGTTAAATAGAGTGGCTTCGAAGATCGGGCTTGCTGAGAGAGGTATCAACATTCAGAATCTTTTATGCGAAAGATGTGGTTACGGGATGGAGGATGTTGACCATATCTTCGCTACTTGCCTGTTTGCTAAAAGTGTGTGGTGGAATGTGTTTAGGTGGATGAGAATTCCCTTCCCGTTAACAGCGACATCCCTGGCCGAGATTTTCGACACTATAGCAGCCAGTCCCGGTTCGAGAAAATGGAAAAAGACCGCTCACATGGTTACTTTAGCTACCACCTGGTGGATTTGGTTAGCCCGAAATAAGAAGACGTTCGATAAGATCTTTGTGCCGGTCAAGAGTATCGTTGATGGCATTAAGGAAGATTCGTACCTGTGGATGTGCCACAGGAGGAAGGCCTCTTCGTTAACTTGGGCCAACTGGATCGATTTTGACATTAGTAATCTGGTGTAATTTTGTTTGTTGTCTTCCTTTTCTTTTGTTCGCTTGTTGTTTCGTTTCAGCCTCTGGCTGGGTTCTATATATATATATATATATAGAAGTTTTTCGCCGTTCAAAAAAAAATTTTAAATTAAGTGCTGAGCTATTCTACAAAGAACTACAAAAATAAGAAGTGTAAGAAGCCATTACAGAATGACAAGTGTCCGAAAAGAAATCAAGTGGGAAGGGTAGTTTTGTCAAAGAGAATAAAAAAATTATGTATATCCAAGTCACATGCTATTTCTCCCATATTTTTTAAACGTCTATAACTTTTTTATACGTCATTTTTAAAAAAAAAATTATACCATAAAATCAAGCGTGTTTTTATCTTTAATACCACAATAGACATAACATAAAACACAATGAGTATCAAACTAAAAACACAATGGAAAGTAGACCAAAAATACAATCGATGACAACAGATAAAAGACACAATGAACATAACGTAAAACACAATGAGTATCAAACTAAAAACAAAATGGAAAGTAGATCAAAAACACAATCATTGACAACTGATAAAAGACCCAATGAGTATCAAACTAAAAACATAATGGAAAGTAGACTAAAAACACAATTGATGACGATAGATAAAAAACACAATTAGTGAGAGCAAATAAAAGACACAATGGATAACAGACCAATCACAATTAACAACAGATTAAAACACAATGGAAAGCAGAATAAACACAATGACCAGAACCTATAACACAATGTATAGAGTACCCAAATATAATATCATCTTCATTGTGTCATACATTGTGTTATAGCTTCTGATAAAATGCAATGAACAGAAACCAAATTAACACTGTGCTATAAGTTTTGATAATAACACAATGTATAGAAACCTTAGTAAAAAATGTAAGGACCAAAACCCAATGGAAAGAAACAATGGTCACAACCTTTAACCGAATACAAAAAAAACCCAGTAAAAGTGAAATGCCCGGATAGTCCCTGTGGTTTCACATTTTTTCACCTATAATCCCTATCTTTCTAAAACTACTTGAATAGTCCCAAGTTTTCCATTTTTGTTCTCGGATAGTCCCTAGGTCTAACTTCAGTTACTTTTCTCTGTTAAAATGATGTGAAATGACAAAAATACCCTTTCCTTAAAAGGCCAAACCACAGGGACTATCCGGGCATCTTCTTCATTTTTATTTATAAAACCCCACCACCACACTTCATCTTCAACCTCCACCTACCATCACCCTCCTCCACCCTCCACCATCGCCGGCTGCCGGTCATCCAGTGCCTTCGGCCGGCTGCCGGTCATCCTTTTACAGAGCCGACAGCCGTGCAAACCACCAACACCCAACACCACTTCATCTTCAACCTCCACCCACCATCACCCTCCTCCACCATCACCGCCACAATTACCTGGACAATTACCTGGGTTTTTCCTCACGACGTCGTATCACAATCACCATACATACTCATTTACGTCAACATTCCTTTAACAGTCCCCCCCAATTCCACCGTGCACACCACACCGGCAATCGTTAAAAACGGTTCTACAATAACAATTCTCCTAAAAAACCCGGTTCACAAATCATTCAACTATGGGCTGTACAAAATCAAAGATCGAAAACGAAGAAATCGTAAACCGGGTTCACAGATCAATCAACTATGGGCTGTACACCGGCAATCGTTAAAACCGGTTCTACACAATCAAAGATCGAAAACGAAGAAATCGTAAACCCGGTTCACAGATCAATCAACTATGGGCTGTACACCGACAATCGTTAAAACCGGTTCTACAATAACAATCGCCACCGCAACCACCGCCGCTGCTGTACGAAACTCCGCCACCTCCTCCGCCTCCTCCGCTCCAACTCCGCCACACTCTCACACACAGCGTTCATCCTTTAGAGCTCCCAACCCTACCACCGTAGCCGGCAGAGATGATTCTGTGGCTGGCACGTTGCTGTTGCCATCACGTCACCTGAGCAAAACCACAAGAGAATTCCACGCATCGGAGCCGTCACAGCGCTGCTACTGTTCGACGAAGATTTGGGATTTGGGGGTTTTGTATTGATTTGGGGTTAAAGGATTTGGTTTGGCGGTGATGGTGGAGGGTTTAGGGGTTTTGTATTTGATTTGGGGGTTTTGTTCGACGAAGAGTGACTGTGGCGGTGATGGTGGAGGGTGGAGGAAGGTGATGGTGGGTGGAGGTTGACGATGAAGTGTGGTGGTGGGGTTTTATAAATAAAAATGAAGAAGATGCCCGGATAGTCCCTGTGGTTTGGCCTTTTAAGGAAATGGTATTTTTGTCATTTCACATCATTTTAACAGAGAAAAGTAACTGAAGTTAGACCCAGGGACTATCCGGGAACAAAAATGGAAAACTTGGGGACTATTCAAGTAGTTTTAGAAAGATAGGGACTATAGGTGAAAAAATGTGAAACCACAGGGACTATCCGGGCATTTTTCTCTTGTTTTTATATAGTAATATCATACTCATATTAAAGAAAAAAAACGCTCATTATTATGGTGATTTTTTAAAAACAAATGTCGTATGAAAAAGTTATGGAAATTTTAAATTTGTTGGGGAATTGACATGTGTTTTGCATGTGGAAAGAGAAAGTCAATATATGTAGGATTCCTTTTATGCCCTTCTATTATTTTCTTTTCCCTAAAACTAATCTCAACACTCTAAATCTAAGAGCAATAGACTACAATCATTCTTACTCTTCTTATTTATGTTATCCTTTGTATTTAATCTTAATCTTTTTAAAATAAAAAAATTAGTAAAAATGTCATTTTCAATTAAAACAACATCAGTACTAAACTCAGATTAATAATGGGAAAATTTACGCTTTTATTGTAAAAGCTGTTAAGACACAAAATTTATTGTAAAAGCTGTTAAGACAAATAATGATGTATTTAAAGTATATTTGAATTAAAAGAAAAATAATAGAAGTATATTCACAACCAAATAGTTAATGAAGGCTTTAGATCATGTGTAGTGGTAAAGGAAGATCTTTTGGCATTATCTGTTATGTGACAGTTTAGTCAGTAGTGGAGTATTATGGGGGGTTTTTCTAAAATGGGTGTGGTGAAGATGTGAGCATTATGTTATAAGGGGTGTAAAGAATTAAATAAAAAAATACTACCAAAAAAGGTATTGGCCAAACAAAAAGAAGGATACCTGTGATTGGCCAACAAAATCTTCATCTGGCGTTTAATTTAGCACGTCTCAACCCAATTTTTGAAGAAAAACGCCCCAGGATGGTGCGCGGCCGTTTTTCGGGCGTTTTTTAAGGCAAAGCACGGCCAAATACTGCCCCACTACGAGTGTTCTTATAGTTTTTTTTCTTGCATTTACAACCATTTTAAAATTCATAGTATTACACTCTTTTGTCATAACTTCAAATTATTACCATTTTGTTGATAATTTTTTAATTATTGGTTACCATTTTGTTGATAACTTTTTAATTATTGAAACTAGTGATATTTCCCCCACGCTTCGTTGCGGGATTTCGATCGGTATCTGTTCGGTTAGTTACGGTATCGGCACTCGCTATAGTAATCGAAAGAAAAAACCTTACATTGATAGAAAACAATAAAAACGAATATCAATACTGATGTTTTTCAGTTGTAATCGATTTAGTTGGTTTGGGTTCTATGCTTATTTTTTCAACACTGTCATATAAACTTTATTGAAAACGGCTATTGTGACACTATCGTACCAAACCAAATCGACACCAACTGAGTTGTTCGGTACCATTGTTTATTTTTATTTTTGATTTTGCCTTCGATAAACTAAGATCGTATCGCTACCATACCGAACCAAACAACAGCGGTACATATATGTATTATCTTTTATGGTTTTTTGTTTGATAACATATATCATGCTGCTACCCTAGGGAACCGAACCAAAAGCGAACGAACAACATCGGTTAGGTACCAATATTTATTTTTACTTTCTTTTCTTTCAAAAACTGACATCGCATCTCTTGCGTACCATACCAAACAACATCTATACTGATACCTGTATTCATTTTATGGTTTTCGGTTTCAATTTTTTCATTTATACAACTCTATTTATGACGATAACTAAATATTGTACTGGTACCGTGACAATTTGAACTGACCGATATCGTTTGAACAACATCGGTGTCGGTACCTGTGTTTGTTTTTATCATACCGGTACTGTAATGAACCAAACTGATATCAAATTGATAGTTAAATAAAATACTACTAACTAAAAAAACAAAAACCTAAGAATTAATATTTACTATTTATTACTAAAAAATCAAACAACAATTAGTTACTATTTATTATTAAAAAATCAAATTAAACAATAATAAATAAAATATTATAAAAAACAAATCAAATACTTCAATTACTATTCATCAGAACTATGTTTTAATATGTACTAGGTTTTATTAGCACGCGCGTTGCGGCGAAACAAAGCAAATGATAATGTTAAACAAACGATATTTGAAAATCAAGCATGTTGTTTCGAAAGCCAAACAATAGAATCGGTTTATTTTATTAGCGTACCATAAAACAATACTAAACAAATACTCTCGTTTGAATATAACTTCATTTTTAACAATATTTATATCAGAATCTCCACGGGATAATAAACACAATTGCGTACTTAAGTTTTTTTTAATTAACGAACGAAAGTTATTTAAGAAATATTAAATTTATTGATAAAGGTATCATTTAAAAAAAAGAAATATGAAAAACAAAAAATAAATGAAAAAGGTAATATGGTTTTGAAAAAAAAAAAAAAAAATATGTTAAGTTAAAAGTAATATAATAATAGTAAAATAATAAAATATTAAAAAAACTATATATTACTATAAATTTAAAATTACTATTCATCAACCTTCAACAACAATATATATATAATAATAATAATAATATGTATAATAGTGATATGAACGACAGAAGTCACTTCGTACCTCCTCAGGCAAATTGCATTTTCTATATAATATATATGTATACACACCACACAACACAACACCATCCCAGCAAACAACAATGCTGTAAAACACTTTCATCGTTTGAACTTAAAAAATATCATAACCGTTGGTTTTTTTTTTAATAATTTTAGGATTATATTAATCCCGTTCATTACTAACCATCAACCTTCCTTTACTTTTTTAGCATTCTACGGTTGTGGCCTTTGCATCTAAACACGAAAGACTAGACTAACTTTCTTGTCAAATCTTTACGGAAAAGTGGTCATGACCATAATTATGTAAGCTGTAGGTACTAAAAGCTGTAGGTACTAAAAGTGCAACTAGTTAAAATAGTGATCTTGAGAATATTTCAAATTGTGTAAAGAAAGTATATTATTTACTAAAGTATAATTCCAATATAACTTTTAGAGTGAATTTCAAATTTTGCCATTTATCTTTATACTTAATTTCAGACGGTGTCCATTATCTTTTAAATTGACGAGTTTTGTACTTAATATTTTAAAATCTTGCACATTATGTCCTTTAGCCCTAATCCAGTTAAAATTTTCTGTTAAATCTGATCATATGACTTGCACATGAGAGTATTATTGTCATTTCACTTTTCATGGACTAGTTATGTCAATAAATTAAATACCTAACCATTAAAAAAATAAAAAATAAAAAATTAGATATATCTTTCACCTCTCTCTCTCCTATTCACCACCAACATCCACCATCTACCATCACCACCACCATCAAAAATTAAAAATAACAATTTTAGTCATATGATTAAACTCATGCAGTTTCTTATGGGACTAGATGACACTTATCAGTGTGTTAGAACCACTTTGTTAACTAGAACCACTTTGTTAACTAAAGAGATTTTGCCCATTGTTAAAGAAGTTTTTTCTGTAATATCCAGAGAAGAGTCGCATAGAAATTCTAGTAACGATAGTTTTAAAAAGAATCAAACAGTGGGGTTTGCATCTAAATCAAATCAAGGGTCTGATTTTAATAAGAGATTTAAAAAAAAGTTCTAATCAAAGTTTGAAATGTTCACACTGTAACAAAGTGGGTCATACTATTGATAAGTGCTTTGAGTTGATTGGATATTGTCACACCCCAACCGATGGCGAAATCATCGGGGCGTCGTACTGAGCGAAACAGATTGTTCATGAGAATCCATAACAACTATGAATGACAATATATTTAAGGTTCAATATCCCATATTATTAAACATATAAAGCATCCCAGTCATTACAAATATCAATCTAAAAAACAAGTACTATTCCGACAACTCAGATTTTATTTGGTGAGTTTCTAGACTTCCTACTTGATTGCAACAATACATCCAAATCAACCTATCACATACGTTAAAATAAAGTCAATACATAAACTAAAGGTGAGTACATAAGTTTGCATAATAATAGTATAAAAGCGTTTACGCATAACCAGCATGTAACACGTAACGGGCGAAACATGTGACTATCAACCAATGATTACAACCTAACCACGAGACTGCGTTGTAGAGTATGTGGGACACATGTTCAGGGAACACGTGAAGTAAAGTAATGTGATCCCTAGAAACCCCTATCCAAGACAGGTGCTGAGTCCAAACTATAGTACTATCGTTGCTAGAGGAGTCTAGTGTAACACGGTCTAGCATAGTACAATCATTCAACAAATCACGTATAGCATGCGGGAGCGGTTAGCGTTTAAAAGTGCTTGCGTTGTGTGTTGTGTTTTGATATAGAACGTATGTAACACCCAAACGTGCGTTAAATGAAAATGGGTTCGAGTATACTCACAGTGTGTGTTTATCAAGTAAACACAAGCTGGATTGGATTGAAGGGAGCACGTTGAGTTAGCCTGTGTACAAAAGTACAAGTCTTTGAGCAGAGTGTTGAACAGTGCGTAAACAGAATGTCGGATGGTTAAGTGTTTGACTGGTGATCCGCACGGATGGTCATCCGGACGGATGGTCATCCGAGCGGATGGCCATTCGAACGGATGGCCATTCGAATGAGTGTATGGTGTTTATAAATTGTTAAAATTCGAAGTTTAGTCAATATGTTTAAACATTGGAAATTACAGAGGTCAGGTCATTCGGACGGATGGTCATCCGGACGGATGGCCATTCGGTCGAATGATCTGTGGTTGAAGTTTCGTAATAATTTCTAAGTAAAAAGTTCTGAAGTTAACGGAGACGGTGTGTTAACGTGTAAAACAACAGAAACTTATCAATTCCAGCTCATTCGGCCGGATGGTCTCAGCCCATTCGAACAAACTCACTGTTCTTGACGAAGATTCATGTCTGAATCGTTAATCGGTCCATCTCTCCGGTGGAAATCTGTTTTCAAGCCGGCTCTCGACTAAGGAACGAGTCGAGAGTCTGATTGAGTCCAGATTCCATCAGTTTTGCGTAGAAAATTGAAGAAAAGTCAAAAACAGATGAAAATGTGCTGAAATCTTTCATAACTTAGTTGAAAAGTGTGAAATCCCTTAGATCCGGAACCAATCTCGATTGAATGGAGCTCCATAACAGTTTGCCTAAGCAAACCGAGAGGAAAACCACCTTCAAGAGGTCCGAATTAGCAATTTCAGAGAAAAAGTTAGTGTTTGTGTGTGGTTTTGATGAAGAGCATGATGTAGAAGTGATTAGAGATGAAGATTGTACAATATTTGAGATGAAGAACTTACAAAATTGCCTTGATTTGCGATTGAAAGCGTCTGAGAGCGTGTGAGCGGATGGAAGTGTCAAATCAGATAAATGAGGGTGTACGGCGGTATTTATAGAGTGAGTTCGAGGGTTGAGTCGGTGCAAGTGGCAGCGTTCAGGCGGATGGCCATCCGGATAGATGGTCATCTGAGCGGATGGTCATTCGGTCGAATGTCCCTTCGGACGGGTGTCCATTCGGATTTCCGGGTTGTGTTTTGTTAGTTTTCCAACTTCGGTCCATTTGTTAAGCGTTGCGCTGTGTTTAATCGAGTTGCGAGTGAGCGTTTAAGCGTGTAAGCGTTGCGTTGATCACCACATAATATTTAACAAATAATCACACACATAACATAAGTAAATCCGCGTTTCGAGTCTGCGTTGAGTTTGCGTTGCGATAGCGTTGTGATAAGCGTTTATTCTAAACATGCGATGTAATATGCGATAAAATGCGTTTAAATAGTAAGCGTTATAAACAGCGTTTAAATGTGATAACTGCGCTTTGAATAAGCGTTGCAATATGCGTTAAATAATGTGTTGAAAATATAGTTTAACGCTTTAGCGTTAACCGAATCTTGGGAGTACAAGCGTTTACGAAGAAAAGATAGCTATAGGTAACGATCCGAAAAGTCGGGTTGTTACAGCCTCCCCTACTTTAGAAAATTTCGTCCCGAAATTAAGGAGCAGGCGTAACAAAGAATTGTGGATATTTAGCTTTCATATCACTTACGAGTTCCGAAGTGAACTCGGCGTCGTGTTTGCCTTCCCAGCAAACTTTCACTATAGGAATGCGAGAGCCTCGAAGTTTCTTGGTCTCTCAATCCATAATTTCTACTGGCTTTTCCACAAAGTGTAGAGTCTCGTTTACTTGCAAATCTTCAAGAGGGACATGAAGATTTTCTTCAGCTAGGCACTTTTTGAGGTTCGAGACATGGAAGGTCGGATGCACGTTGCTGAGTTCCTCCGGTAATTCGAGTCGGTAAGCCACTTTGCCAATTCTTTGCAGAATTTTAAAGGGATCCATGTATCGTGGCGCTAGCTTTCCTTTCTTGCCGAATCGGATCACCCCCTTCCAAGGTGAAACCTTTAAGAGTACGTGATCACCAACTTCAAACTTAAGGGGCTTGCGACTTTTATTGGCGTAACTCTTTTGACGACTCCGAGCTTTCCAGAGATTATCTCGTATTTGGAGGATCTTGTCAGTCGTTTCTTGTAATAACTCAGGACCGGTGATTTGAGCATCTCCGATCTCGTGCCATACAATAGGCGATCGACATTTTCTACCATATAATGCCTCAAAGGGTGCCATCTGAATACTAGCGTGATAGCTGTTAATATACGAGAATTCGACTAAAGGTAAATGCGAATCCCAATTACCACCAAAATCTATAACGCACGAACGAAGCATGTCTTCAAGGGTGCGAATCGTGCGCTCAGTCTGACCGTCGGTTTGGGGATGGAATGCGGTACTGAGATTAAGAGTAGTACCGAGAGCGGATTGGAATGTCTCCTAGATACGTGAGGTAAATCGACCATCGTGGTCAGAGATGATGTCACGAGGTGTCCCATGTCGACAAATGACTTCGTCGGTATAGATTCGTGCTAATCGTTCAACCTTGTAGTCTTCTCGTATCGGTAAAGAGTGAGCGGATTTCGTAAGACGATCAACGATAACCCAAATGCTATCGTGACCTGATGCCGTGCGAGGGAGTTTCGTAATGAAGTCCATAGCTATACTCTCCCATTTCCACATCGGGACCTCGGGTTGTTCGAGTAAGCCAGAGGGTCGTTGATGTTCGGCCTTTACTTTTGAGCAAGTTAGGCATTTCGAAACGTAGAGAGTGATATCCTTCTTCATTCCCGGCCACCAGTACCTGGAGCGAAGGTCCTGGTACATCTTGTCGGCACCTAGATGAATGGAATATCGAGATTTGTGGGCTTCAGTCATCAATATCTCTTGGAGATTATTGCGACTAGGAATCCAAATACGGTCGAGATAGTGAAAAATACCATTCGGTTTATTCACTAATTAATTTTTCGGTTCCAAGTATTCTTTCTTCCTTCAAAGTGTTCTCGAGAAAACAGGCGTGCTGAGCGTCGTGAATGAGGGCTTCGAGGTCGTGTTGGGCTTGAACATTACGAACACTATGTAAATAGCTTCGTTGGCTAAGAGCATCAGCGATGACATTTTCTTTGCCTGGGTGGTAGTGTATCTCACAATCGTAGTTATTGAGGAGTTCAACCCATCTGCGTTGGCGCATATTTAGCTCTTTTTGGTTCAAGATGTGTTGTAGGCTCTAATGGTCGGTGAAGACCGTACACTTGGTACCATAAAGGTAGTGTCGCCACTCTTTAACGCAAAAACAACTGCACCAAGTTCGAGATCGTGGGTTGTATAGTTCTTCTCGTGGACTTTGAGTTGTCGAGACGCGCACGCGATAACCTTGTCTCGTTGCATAAGAACATAACCAAGACCTAGGTTAGAGGCATCGCAATAAACAACAAAGTCGTCGTTTCCATCAGGTAGCGCGAGTACGGGAGCTTTGCAAAGCATATGCTTAAGAGTTTGAAAGGCATCCTCTTGTTCGGTTCCCCAAACGAAAGGCTTGTCTTTATGCGTTAGAGAGGTGAGAGGAACGAAAATTTTAGAGAAATCAGCGATAAATCGACAGTAATAACCCGCCAATCCGAGAAAAGAATGAACTTCGGACGGGGTTTTCGGCGTAATCCAAGTCTTAACTGCTTCAATCTTCGCAAGGTCGACGTGAATTCCTTGACAATTGATGATGTGACCGAGGAATTGAATCTCCTCGAGCCAAAATTCACACTTGGAGAACTTGGCGTAGAGGCAATTCCCTTGGAGAAGCTCGATAACTAAACAAAGATGTTGCGCATGTTTGGATCTCGAATTCGAATAGATAAGAATATCATCGATAAACACAATAATGAAGCGATCAAGGAAGGGTTTACACACACGGTTCATCTAATCCATGAAGACCGCGGGTGCGTTGGTGAGACCAAAAGGCATGACCATGAATTCGTAATGGCCATAACGGGTACAAAAAGCGGTTTTAGGGATGCCTTGTTCCTGATTTCATAGTTGATGGTAACCAGAACGTAGATCGATCTTAGAGAAACACGTAGTGCCTTGCAGTTGATCGAACAAGTCATCGATTCGGGGTAAAGGGTAGCGATTCTTGATAGTAAGCTTGTTGAATTCCCTATAATCGATGCACATTCGGAACGATCCATCCTTCTTTTTCACGAAAAGGACAGGTGCGCTCCAAGGTGATGTTCTAGGGCGTATGAAGCCTTTATCAAGTAACTCCTGGAGTTGGCTAGAAAGTTCACGCATTTCAAACGGTGCGAGGCGATAAGGGGCTTTAGCAACAGGGTTAGCTCCAGGAATAAGATCGATATGAAAGTCGATATCACGCGTAGGGGGTAGACCAGGTAATTCGTCAGGAAAAACATTAGAAAAATCACGAACCACAAGTACCTTTTCCATCGGCTTCTTTTCCTCCTCCGCTACTACAATGTGGGCTAAGAAAGCCAAGTATTCCTTGCGGAGATACTTGCTTGCTTGAATGCACAACATAAGTTTCAATTCTTTCGAAGATACTTCGCCATAAACACAGAGTTGATAACCGTTTGAAAGAGAGAAACATATCATCTTTTCGAAGCAAACGACTTCGGCATGATTTTCACGAAGAAAATCCATGCCTACTATGACATCGAAACTACCAAGTTGCATAGGAATGAGATTAATTGGGAAAACGTGATTGTTGAGTTCGAGGGTACAATCACGGAGAACGGAATTGATGGTGACGGTTCTTCCGGTGGCAATTTCTACGTCGAAGGTCGTTGGGAGGTTAACGCGTTTATGGTTTAGGAGCTTTTCGAATTCAAACGACATAAAACAGTTATCGGATCCAGTATCAAATAAACACGAAGCATAAATACCGTTAACAAGTAACGTACCATTGACAACATTGTTGTCAGTCTGAGCCTAGAGGACATTGATGTTGAAAGTTCTTCCGCGGGTTGCTTGTTATGGTTGCTGTTGCTGCTGCTGAGGCTGCGGCTGCTGTGGTTGCTGTTGTTGTTGCTGCTGTGGTGGTTGCTACTATGGTTCTTGTTCCATAACATGCAAAGGGCATGCGTTAGCAAAATGATTCGGGTCACCACAAGAGTAGCAAGCTCGCTCATGAACAGCGGGTGCAGGAGCTACTTGGTTACCCTGAAGAGCAAGAGGTTGAGCTGGTGGTGCGGGAGGAGCGTGAGCAGCTTGCTGGCGTGGTCCTGAATGGCAGTGAGCAGTAAAGTGCCCAAAGATGTTGCAATTTGCACAGAATTGATAATTCAGCCCTGCTGGGTGATGATAGGTGCAAGTTGGGTAGAGAGGATGAACACAAGTATATGCACACTTAGAAGGTGGTGCGTTGGTGACAGTAGCATTACGGTTCTGGTTGCTAGGTTGTACGGTGACGGCGTTGAGAGGAGCAGCGGTAGTAGCTTAGTTCTTGTTGTTGTTCTTTCGCTTGCGGCTCTGGTGTGAAGACTCTTAACCTTGTGATGCTGCAATGTCGGTAGTGGGAGTAGCAGTTGCTTGGTTGAGGCTCTTGGTCGAGGTTTAGAAATACCCAGCTAAGATTCGCTTGTCGTTGATCTCGGTTGCGAGTTGGTAGGTTTCCTCGATAGTAGCAGGTTTAGCTGCATGAACAAAGTCACCTACGCAGTCGGGAAGAGCGCGAATGTACTTCTTGATTGTCATATCAGGTGTGGCCACCTGACTAGGACAGATAATACTCAGCTGCTTGAAACGAGCGGTGAGACCAGCATTGTCACCTCCATCCTGCTTGATGTGCCAGAATTCGTTCTCAAGCTTTTGAACTTCATGAGGAGGACATAACTCCTTCATCATAAGCTCCATGAGTTCCTCCCATGAGAGGCTATAAGCTGCATCGTTACCGCGCCTGTTGCGCTCAACAGTCTACCAATACAGAGCCCTGGACTGAAAGACTCCAGTAGCATTCACAGTGCGGAGATTTTCTAGGCATCCGCTTTGATGAAAGGTGACTTCGATAGAGTCAAACCATTGAAACATAGCATTGGGTCCATCTTCTCCAGTGAAGTTTGCAGGACTGCAGGCCTTGAATTGCTTAAAGCTGAAAGAAGTTTTAGGCGCGTCGCTTTTTGACTCGAGAGAAGATTTGTTGTTGACCTCGTTGATTTCACTGACAATCTAAGGTATGAGTTTAGCCATTTCCTTGGCTACGAGTGAAGCAATGCACTTGTCAGCATGGTTTCGGCGGGTAGCAGGATCAGTGTGGGAACCAAATGACGACATTGTCTGCAGCAGACATCGTCATATGATTTAGACGAAATTCAATTATATCGGATTTTGAAAAGTTTAGCGTAACATACTTATTATTATTATTATTTTTATTTTTATTACTCGATAAAGCTCAGGAACACGTAGGCACATAACACATAGGCACATAGGCACATAGACACACGTAAGCACGTATACACATAAGCACATAAGAACATAGAAGCACATAATCCACGTAAGCACATATTTTGCACGTATTCACCTACATATTTTGCACATATTCACCTATCTTTCAAAGTTGCTTAGCGCGTTCGAGAGTTGCGAGCCATAGCGGGTAGCGTAGGGAGTAGCGTTGCGAGTAGTATAGCATGTGAGAGTTATTAGTCTGTCTGCGTTTAGTTAGCGTTTGAGATTACGGAAGCTGTGCGAGTTGATGGCATTTTATAGAGCGGTAAGCGGAAAGCGATAAAGCGTAAAATCCTCAAAATCGAAACATATAAACATATAAAATTGATAACTCATAAAATCGGCGACTGCAGATTAGAAATGAAATAGAGTACCTTGGGTGTTAGACATCGACTACCCAAAGTGATTCGATTATTCCCAAACAAGTTCGAGTGACTCGTGTCGTTGGAATAGTCGAGACTTTGGTGAGATTTGTAAAATCAAAGTAAGGAGTGGAACATGTTATTAAGATGCGGGTTTCACCCCTAACTTAACAACTTTGTTCCTAAAAGTGTGGTAAAACCATGGAATAGAGATGGAGATCTCTTTCGTGGTATGGATGTCACTCCTAACTCAACAGAGGTTCTCGTGCTGAGAGTAAAAATACGCGTAGAGTGAGCGATCTTATCAAGAGTTCTTGGCTTTCACACCTATTCTCGACACAATCACTCGTTTGTGTTATGCGAGTGTTTTCAAAAATGCGTGTATTGTGTTACCCTTAGGAAAGGCATGTAGTATTTTACCTTAGGAAAGGCTTATTCGTACGAAGCTGTATGTGTGGGTTCGTACGAAAGTGTATCTTGCAAGTCCGAGTGAAAGGGTTAAAAGTAGGTTCGTACGAATCTCCTATTGGGTTTGCACGAAGCTGGTCTGTTGGTACTTAGACTATAGACTAGGTCAATTCTAGACGACAAGACCTAATTCCCTATAGTTATGGCTCTGATACCAATCTGTCACACCCCAACCGATGGCGGAATGATCGGGGCGTGGCACATAGCAAAACAGATTGTTCATGAGAATCCATAACAACTATTAATGACAATATATATTTAAGGTTCAATATCCCATACTATTAAACATATAAAGCATCCCAGTCATTACAAATATCAGTCTAAAAAACAAGTACTATTCCGACAACTCAGATTTTATTTGGTGGGTTTCTAAACTTCCTACTTGATTGCAGCAATACATCCAAATCAACCTGTCACATATGTTAAAATAAAGTCAATACATAAAGTAAAGGTGAGTACACAAGTATGCACAATAATAGTATACAAGCGTTTATGCGTAACCAGCATGTAACACGTAACGGGCGAAGCATGTGACTATCAAACAATGATTACAACCTAACCACGAGACTGCGTTGTAGAGTATGCGCGATACATGTTCAGCGGACACGTGAAGTAAAGTAATGTGATCCCTAGCAACCCCTGTCCACGACAGGTACTGAGTCCAAACTATAGTACTATCGTTGCTAGAGGCGGTCTAGTGTAACACTGTCTAGCATAGTACAAGCATTCAACAAATCAAGTATAGCATGCGGGAGAGGTTAGGGTTTAAAAGTGCTTGCGTTGTATGTTGTGTTTTGATAGAACGTATGTAACACCCAAAAGTGCGTTAAATGAAAATGGGTTCGAGTATACTCACAGTGTGTGTTTATCAAGTAAACACAACCTAGATTGGATTGAAGGGAGCGCGTTGAGTTAGCCTGTGTACAAAAGTATAAGTATTTGAGCAGAGTGTTGAACAGTGCGTAAACAGAATGTCAGATGGTTAAATGTTCGACTGGTGATCCGAACGGATAGTCATCCGGACGGATGGTCATCAGAGCATATTGCCATTCGAATGAGTGCGTGGTGTTTGTAAATTGTTAAAATTCGAAGTTTAGTCAATATGCTTAAACATTGGAAATTATAGAGGTCAGGTCATTCGGACGGATGGTCATCCAGATGGATGGCCATTTGGTGGAATGATCTGTGGTTGAAGTTTCGTAATAATTTCTAAGGAAAAAGTTCTGAAGTTAACGGAGACGGTGTGATGACGTGTCAAACAACGGAAACTTATCAATTCCAACTCATTCGGCTGGATAGTCTCAGCCTATTCGAACAAACTCACTGTTCTTGATGAAGATTCATATCTGTTAATCGCTCCATCTCTCCGGATGACTATCCACTGTTCTTGAAGAAGACTCGTGTCTGTTAATCAATTCCAACTTTTCAAGCCGGCTCTCGACTAAGGAATGAGTCGAGAGTCTGATTGAGTCCAGATTCCATTAGTTTTGCGTAGAAAATTGAAGAAAAGTCATAAAAAGATGAAAATGTGTTGAAATCTTTCATAACTTAGTTGAAAAGTGTGAAATACCTTAGATCTGGAAACAATCTCAATTGAATGGAGCTCCATAACAGTTTTCCTAAGCAAACCGAGAGGAAAACCACCTTCAAGAGGTCTGAATCAACGATTTCCGAGAAAAAGTTAGTGTTTGTGTGTGGTTTTGATGAAGAGCATGATGTAGAAGTGATTAGAGATGAAGATTGTACAAGATTTGAGTTGAAGAGCTTACAAAATGTCCTTGATTCGTGATTGAAAGCGTCTGAGAGTGTGTGAGCGGATGGAAGTGTCAAATCAAAGAAATGAGGGTGTACGACGGTATTTATAGAGTGAGTTCAAGGGTTAAGTCAGTGCAAGTGCCAGCGTTCAGGCGGATGGCCATCCGGACGGATGGTCATCCGAGCGGATGGTCATCCGGTCGGATGGTCATCCGTTCGGATGTCCATTCGGACGGGTGTCCATTCGGACTGCCGGGTTGTGTTTTGTTAGTTTTCCAACTTCGGTCCGTTTGTTAAGCGTTGCGCTGCGTTTAATCAAGTTGCTAGTGAGCGTTTGAGCGTGTAAGCGTTGCGTTGATAACCACATAACATTTAACAAATAATCACACAAATAACACACATAACATAAGAAAATCCGCGTTTCGAGTCTGCGTTGAGTTTGCATTGCGATAGCGTTGTGATAAGCGTTTATTCTAAACATGCGATGTAATATGCGATAAAATGCGTTTAAATAGTAAACGTTATAAACAGCGTTTAAATGTGATAAGTGCGTTTTGAATAAGCGTTGCAATATGCGTTAAAAATATAGTTTAACCCTTTAGCGTTAACCGAATCTCGGGAGTACAAGCGTTTACGAAGAAAAGACAGCTATAGGTAACGATCCGAAAAGTCGGGTTGTTACAGATATCTTTCATGGATGAAACCACCAAGAGGGAATCCAGGAAGGAAAATTGGTTCTAGTAACATTACTTTTGTAGAAGAGTCTGATATGCCTGCTACTTCTTTGACTTCTGATCAAGTGTCTAAGTTGTTGAGTTTGTTAAAGGAAAAGGTACCTGAAACAGCACAGAGTTGCAATGTTTCAGGTGAGTTTTTTTTTGTTCTAATGTGTTTATCAAACCCATATACTCTTTTGGGAATAATATTGGAAAAGGAACAGGTTGGATAATTGATTCAGGGGAAAATAATCATATTGTTAAGTCTGAAAAAGATTAATCAGATTTTGTAGATGTGTCAAATTTGAAAATTCAAGTAAAACATCCAAATGGCACAAATGCCCTTGTAACTCAAATTGGGTCTTTAAAACTGGTTGATGGTGTTATTCTACATGATGTTTTTGTTGTCCTTGAATATTATGTGAATTTAATATCTGTTCATAAGTTAACAAGAGATAATAAGTTGTATGTTGGGTTTGATGAACATAAATGTTATATACAAGATTTGTTAACAAA
Organism: Helianthus tuberosus; assembly: GCA_030545235.1. Classification (NCBI taxonomy): domain Eukaryota; kingdom Viridiplantae; phylum Streptophyta; class Magnoliopsida; order Asterales; family Asteraceae; genus Helianthus; species Helianthus tuberosus. The sequence goes on from CM060398.1 coordinate 110,020,458, forward strand.
GAAAGTCCTGGTGATTGGTAATCAACTGGAAGGACTGTATGTTTGTGGAAATACTGTTATGTCGAATGAGGTGTGTTTTAATAGTACTATTCTATATAAACTATGGCATGCTAGGTTAGGACATCATGCTGATCAAGATGTTAAAGTTTTTAAAGATGATTTTAAAATCTCATTGGATACTGATCATGGTCCTTGTGATGTGTGTCATAAGGCTAAGCAACACAAGGATCCCTTTCCTTTAAGTGAACATAAAAGTACTCATATAGGGGAATTGGTTCACTTGGATGTGTGGGGACCTCATAGGGTTGCTAGCAGGGAAGGACATAAGTATTTTCTAACTATAGTTGATGACTATTCCAGAGCTGTGTGGGTGTGTATGATGAAATTTAAAACAGAAGTTTTTGAAAATATACAAAGTTTTGTTAATATTGTACAAGCACAGTTCAAACAAGCTGTAAAGTGTTTTAGAAGTGACAATGGGTCAGAATTTCTTAATAACCAAATGTCAAGTTTTTGTAAGTCTAAAGGAATAGTTCATCAAACCACATGTGCCTATACTCCTCAACAAAATGGTATTGTTGAGAGGAAACATAGGCATCTATTGAATGTTACTAGAGCTTTATTTTTCCAAAGTAATCTCACTGTTAGGTTTTGGCATGAGTGTGTTTTAACTGCTGCGTATCTTATAAATAGGACTCCATCCTCTGTTCTGGCTGGCAAAACCCCTTATGAAGTAGCTTACAAATTTAAGCCCTTCTTAAATCATTCAAAAGTGTTTGGGTATCTGTGTTTCTGTACAAATTTACATGATAGTGACAAATTAAGTAGCAGGGCTGAAAAATGTGTTTTTATTGGATATTCACATGAGAAAAAAGGTTATAAAGTATATAGTCTTGATTCAAAAGCTGTGTTGTTTTCAAGGGATGTAAAATTCTATGAAACAATATTTCCTTTTAAAGAACAGTCTGTTTTTGATAATTTTGATTCAAATCCAATAAAAACTATAAATGCCCTGAATTTTTTTGACTTGTATGATAACTCAGACCCTGAACATTTTTCAACTGTGAATGATCCCGATGATGAAAGAAGGGATTTAGGTGAGTCTGGTGTGGGAACATGTGATTCTCAGCAGTCGGTATTACCTGACAATCCGAGTGGTAGGGCTGATACTCAGCAAACCAGTGAGGTCAGTGTATCGCCTAACAGGGCTAAGCATGTGAGTACCACAAATGAAGCCCAGAATGCTTCTGAGTGGGACACAATAGGCTCTGAGTTGCAAGTGTTACCTAGAAGGTCTACTAGAACGTCTGCTTTTCCAAGTAAATTTGATGACTTTGTTCTGAATAGTAAAGTTAAATATGGAATAGAAAAGGTTATTAACTTTTCTAATCTGTCTTTTAAGAATAAATGTTTTGCTACTATACTTTCTAAGAGATTTGAACCTAGGAGTTATAAAGAGGTTGTACAAGATCCCAATTGGATCAATGCAATGAATGATGAACTCCATGCATTGCATAGAAATGATACTTGGGAAATTGTAGACAAACCTAAGAATAGGAGCATAGTAGGCTGTAAATGGATATACAAAATAAAGTATGTCGAACGGAGAAATAGAAAGATATAAAGCTAGACTTGTAGCAAAGGGGTTTAGCCAGAAAAAAGGGAGTTGATTATGAGAGACCTTTTCTCCTGTTGTCAAACTTGTCACTGTTAGGTGTGTACTGTCTCTAGCTGTTCAAAATGGCTGGAAACTGTTTCAGTTAGATGTAAATAATGATTTCTTAAATGGTGAGTTAAATGAAGAAGTCTACATGTCATTACCTGAGGGATATCAGTCATATGATGTTTCTAAGATGTGTAGACTGAAAAAATCACGGTATGGGTTGAAACAAGCCCCAAGAATGTGGAATGAAAAGTTAGTTAGCGTCCTAATTAACTGTGGTTTTGTTCAAGTCAAATGTGATACATCTATGTTTAATAAAAGTGTTAATGATGTGTTTGTTGTACTTCTAGTATACGTTGATGACATAGTTGTTACTGGTAATTCTGTTGGTGAAATTGAAAAAGTTAAACAGAGTTTGAAAAATAAGTTTTTGATTAAAGATCTTGGTGTGTTACAATACTTTCTTGGGTTATAAGTGTTAACTTGTACAGATGGTATATGTTTGTCTCAAAGAAAGTATTGCACTGATTTGTTAGCTGAGTATGGGATGTTAGGATGTAAACCTATGAGTGTTCCCATAGATCAAAATCATATAGTTAACATTGTGCTTAATAGTAATACTAATCCTTTAAAAAACATAACTGGTTATCAACAACTGGTAGGAAAACTAATCTATTTGTCTCACACTAGGCCAGATATATCATATGCATTTCATGTGTTGAGTCAATATATGCATAGCCCTACTGATGGGCATTTGAAACTGCCATTTCATTTCTTAAGATATCTTAAATCTGCACTTGGTAAACGGTTGTTATTCAGCAAAGGAGAACCTTTTGAGTTAAAAGCTTTTGCTGATTCAGACTGGGCTAAATGCTTGGTTTCCAGGAAGTCTGTTAAAGGTTTTTGTGTGTTTTTAGGTAATAACTTGGTGTCCTGGAAAAGCAAAAAACAAACAACTATTTCTAGGTCCTCAGCTGAGGCTGAGTATAGATCTATATGTGCTACTGCATGTGAGACAGTTTGGCTTAAAAATTTGTTAAGTGAGTTGCAAGTGGATATTAAAGTTCCTAATAGTGTGTATTGTGATAATAAAGCTGCAATATCTATTGCAGCTAATCCAGTTTTTTATGATATGACCAAACATTTTGAGTAGGATCTATTTTTTTACGTGATTTAATTGCTAAAGGTACAATAAAATGTGTTGGAGTAAAATGTGAGAGTCAAATTGCTGAATTATTTACAAAAGGTGTTTTAGATAAAACTCATCAAGCTTTGTGTTTTGAACTGAAACTGTTTGATGCGTTTAAGTGATGGAATTGTGGGGGAGGGGGTGTTAAAAATATAAGTATCTCTATATTGTCATACGTCTCAATTCCAATTCCATCTTAAACATTTCATTTGTTTGTTTATATTTTTTCTTTTATATTTTATTTCGTATATTTTGTCTTTGTTTTTTGGTTTGCATTTGAGTTGAAGTGCTGGGCTGATATAAAGTAAGCTCGTGTAAACTGAAGACTTATGGGCTTGCTTGAAGAGTGGTGAAGACCGGGTAGTTATAACGACCTGGGTTACCCGCATGTGATCTGATATAAAAAGCCTTTATTCTTTTTTGGGTTTTCATCTCATATATTTTTTTCAGTTCTCTGGTTTTCTCTCTCTTGTGAGCGATTAGGGTTTGTAAACTAAGAATCATTCTGATTCTCAGTTCTTGTGTTTCCTATAGTCGTTTACTTTGAGATCATTGTGTTGATGATCTTTCGAGAGTTAGGAGTTCTTGTATCTGGATCGATTGAGTGTATTGATCAGTCTGTACTTTTTAGAGTTAATAAAATTATGTTTGGGTATATTCTGAGTTCTTGCACTTTGATACTATAAATTTGACAAAATAAAGGTGAAATTAGAGTTCCTTTGCAATTCCAAATCATCTCTTAGTATATCTAATAACCACATCCAAGTAGCTCTGGACTCTGCCTCAACAATGGCATAAGCAACCAGATATATCCCATTATTAGCGTCCATACCCACAACAGTTAGCAATTGACCTGGAAATGGCCCCTTCATGAAAGCACCATCCAAAACAAGTATTTCACTTCTACAAGCTTTGTACCCCTCCTTTAGTGGACCTAAGCAAATGTATATTCTTCTAAAGACTCTTGTATCTAAAGAACTATTTGGCTTAGGTTTAATGTCAATTTTGATAGTGGTGTTTGGGTTTGTTCTTTGCAATTCTAGAACATAGTCCCTTAACAGCCTATAATGCTTAGTAAAATAAACAACTACCTTCGTACCCAACTCATTACTTTTTACAAGTACATGTAATTAACTCTTTAATAAAAATAAATGAAGATTGTGTTATTTTTTTTAAAGTACAGTCTGAATTAGTGTTTTCAGTGTTTTACCTTTTAACTTGATATCTTATTATATAATTGTTTGTTTTATAATCCTTGTGGTTCTGTATCCTTAAACTTATTTTGTGATGTTGATTGAGCGGCTTTTTTGTTACCTTTTTCTATTTCGTTCAAAGAAATAGACGAACCTCATGCTTATAGAAATTATATATATAAAGACCCCAAGTTTAATCTATTTATTATTTAAAGAAAGGTATTTAATATATATGTCAAAATTCTCTTCATTTATGAATCAATGGAAAGAGCATCTGCGTCGTTGTCGACCTGAAAGATCAAAAAAGAATCACAAAAAAAAAAAAAAAAAAAAAAAAAAAAAATCACATAATGGCAGTTTTGTGAATAAGTAAAACATTTACATTATGTTGTATGGGTAGAGGATCCTGTAAAAAAAGCCTAAAGTGTGAGAAGGGTAAGAAAGAATCTCAGCCATTAGATCTTTTGATCTAATGGTTGAGATCAATAGGGACCAAATTGTAAAATATTTTCATTAATTTGGACTGATTTGAAATATCTAGGGGCAATATAGTCTTTTAAACCCACTAGAAATTAGGTAATGCACATGTAACTTCCCCCCGTCTTTTTTAAACGTCAATAACTTTTTATACGTAACTTAAAAAAAAAAATTACACCATAATAACGAGCGTTTTTTTATTTTTAATATGAGTACCATATTACTATACTTATATAGAGAGAAAAAATATGTTTCGATCAGATGTTTAGTCAATGAATGGTGTTATATACTTGCTGAATGGTGTTATATACCTGCTAAATGGTTTATATACTTGCTGAATGGTGTTATATACTTGCTGAATGGTGTTATATACTTGCTAAATGGTGTTATATACTTACTGAATGGTGTAATATACTGCTGAATGGTGTTATATACTTACTGAATGGTGTTATATACTTGCTGAATGCTGAATGATGTTATATACTTGCTGAATGGTGTTATATACTTACTGAATGGTGTTATACTTGCTGAATGGTGTTATATACTTCCTATAATTAAGGTGGCGGTTATGGGAAGTTTTTAATTAATTGAATTAATGATAAAATTACTTGTTTACCCTTTTCAATTAATTTAGATCTAATGGCTGAGATTCTTTCTTACCTTTCTCACACTTTTGGTCTTTTTTACAATAACCTTACCCATGTTGTATGTACTGGTTAATATATTGTGTATATTTGCGATTACAGTGCTTGTGCACTGATTATATGTTGTCGATTATATTTTAATTTAATTTATATTTTGGTGCTTACACAACATATAATTTGCTTAAGCGTCAAGGATCTACGGGCCTATGAACTTAGTATAGAGGTCTCTATGTTGTCTATTAAGCGTCAAGGATCTACGGGCCTTTGCATGTGTTCCAGATCGATCATTAGTGATTACACTAAACATGGATAACAACATTAGTGATTACACTACATATATCTTCTTACTATAATATATGCAATCCATTTGTATTACTTATTACACTTTAGAGTATGCATTGGTGAATAACTGCATGTGTTAGTCTTGTTTTAGTGTATCCATTGGTGATTACACTTTGATTTGGGTTTTGCTCGTATTCATATTAATTAAAAAGGTCGAAATCAAAGTCGATTTATTCTCTTTTGACTTTGACATTGATTAGATTCAAATCTTGATAAGTTTGATTTTGATAATTTCCAAATCTTGATCAATTTGCTTTTAATGTTTCTTGATTTTGATTGTATTGAGGTCTCTTTTGAATTTGATTTCGATCAGAATAAAAAAAAAGGAAAATTGTATTAATCCGTAGTAGACGTCATTGGTCATTGCTAGTCCCACTTTTAAATATTCCCCTTGTCAGTCCAACTTTTCACCTATTTTTCCTCCACCAGGCCCCCTGTTAAAAGTACTTAACGGAGTTAAGTTCTTTTTTTTCTGAATTACAAACAGATGTTTTAGTGCTTTTGATCAGAACGACGATACGAGTCGATTGATGTGAAACTTACCTCGAAACGGTGCTCCAAACGACTTGATTTTTGTTAATTGGAAGTTTAAACACCCGAATTGAAACACTGTTTTTGTCGTTTGGAACATCGTTTCGAGGTAAGTTTCACATCAATCGACTCGTATCGTCATTCTGATCAAAAGCCCTAAAATCCGTTTGTAATTCAGAAGAAAAACTTAACTCCGTTAAGGTTTTTTAACGAGGGACCGGTGGAAGAAAAATAGGTGAAAGATTGGACTGGCAGGGAGAATATTTAAAAGTAGGACTGCCAATAGCCAACGACGTCCACTAGTAATTATTACAGACCAATTTCCCTAAAAAATAGACGTTGGATAATATATGCGATTACATAAGATTTTACCCTACCATTTTTAAACAAAGGTGATCCAACATTAAACTAAAACGAATTGCACAGAAAAAAAAGTTGTTCCTACAAAGATTGTTCTTACTTACATGTGAGGAATGTAGGTATCTTTCAAGCTGCAACACAAGCAAGTGACAAGGTCAAAGAGAATGTATCAAAGTAAAGAAAAATACATAAATAAATAGCTTATTTATATATTATTTAGAAAAGGTTATACTTCATGAGTTCATGGTAATTGTTGGTCGGATTCGAAGAATCTACGTCGACGAGCTTTGTAAGGATGTATGGTTCATACTTCAAACAACATAGAAAGAATTTAGAATAAAAAATTGACCATAAAAAGTTACGTGAGAAAAGCAATGGTCATGATTAGAAATTTGACGAGCCCTTCAAAGATTCGCCAGGCATACATACCGTTATATATTATTTTTTTCCACAAAATCTGATTAGCTTTTAACTACTTTAAACTAAAAAAGTAACAATTTCCACGCTTCTTAGCGGGTTTTCAGTCGCTATCTGTTTTGTTATTTAGGTTGTCGGTTTAAGTTTAGTACAGTATTTGTATGATACTGTCATTCGGCATAGCAACTGAAAAAGAATATGTCTGATAGGATGTCAACACGTATTTAACATTGATCAAAAACTATAAAAACGAATGCCGGTATCAACACCAGTAAATTTTGGCCGTTATCGGTTTAATTCGTTAAGTATTATTACTGTACTGGCACTCACTATAGCTTATATACCATCACATCAAGACAACCATAAAAACGAATATGGTACCGGTACCCTTATGCTTCGATTACTTGTATGTTACTATTCACAACTCGGTTTTTGGTAAAATTTACATTTAAATTTAAACAAAAATAAGTACGTCACGACATATTTATAATTTATTAGATATCGTATCTTAAAACTATAAAGGAAAAACAAAGCAACCTGAAAAGTAATTATAATAATAAAATAAAAAAGAAAAAGCAAAATTTCCACTGACCAAAACCGGTTTTGTACATCGTGATTCATAAATTGCAAAGAATCAACATGTAAATCATGTTTTACACATTGCACATAGTCGAAATAGGCTTTTTATGATATGTATGTTATTTTGTAAGAGATTGTATTTTAAAACTATAAACAAAAATAAAACATACTCAAAAGTAATTATAATAATAAAATTAAGAGTAAACTTCCGTTTTGCTCTCTTTGGGTTTGGTCACTTTAACGGTTTTACCCCAAACCTTTATAAATAACCATTTTTCTCTAATAGTTTGCTGTGGTTTTTCCATTTTCCTCTCCGCCTCTAACTCCATCCAAAAGTAATCATAACAAACTATTGGAGGAAAATTGCTATTTTTAAAAGTTTGAGATAAAACCGTTAAAGTAACCAAACAACAGTAATCAAAACGGAAGTTTACTCTAAAATTAAAAAGAAAAAGCAAAATGTCCACCGACCAAAACCGGTTTGTACATCGTACGTGCTTCATAAATTGCAAAGAATCAACTTGTAAATCATGTTTTACAAATTGTACATAGCCGACACCGGCTTTTTATGATATATAAAATAAAATAGAGTAAACTGCAATTTTACCTCCTGGGGTTAGGGGTCATTAGCATGTCTACCCCCTAAGGAAATAATTGCAATTTTACCCCCCACTGTTCACTGTTATGTCGCAACCTTACCCCCCAGGCCTCAAATTTGTTGACTAACCTGTTGACTATAACTTGAAATGACTATAATGCCCTTTCATATTACCCCCTGTGTTTTGTACTACTCTGTAATATTACCCCTGCCACCACTCCCACCGCCATTCACCACCACAACCACCACTGCCACCGCCATTCACCAACACAAACACTCAAAATAACTAAATTTGATATATTTGTAAATTACTCAGGATACTATATTTCCAGATTTGATTTGAAAATTGTCCTAATTCAGATTTAAGCAGAAAACGAAGATAGCACAAACCACCTAAACAACTTCACTTAAAAAGTTCAAGACAAAGACGACAAGACCCTTTCAATGGCAGCCACCTAGAACTCTTTAGGCATGGTCCCAACCACTGAATCACGCTTCTCACCGTTCTTGAACAAAACCACTATTGGGACCACTTTAATGTCATATTCCTCTGTGATTCGTGGGTCCTTGTCAGCGTTTAGCACTTAACAATCGACAATTTTGTTTCCTGAATCTGTGAACTCCGTTGCTGACGTCACGTCGGAGATTGAACGTGGTTTGCGAGTGACTGTGTGGGTTAAGTGTGTTTGGAAGATTTTGGGTTTGGAGAAGAAAGGGGTTATGGTGTTCTAGGGTTGAGGTTTTGAGAAATGGAGAAGATGAAGATCTTGATTTTAGTAGAGAGAGAGAGAGAGGGGAGGGAGAGAGAGATAAATCTGGAAGAGAGAGAAAGAATGGGTTGGAGGTGGTTGAGGGTAGGGCTGGGCAAACTGCTCGTCGCTCGCCGCTCGCTCGTCGCTCGCTCACATTTGCTCGGAAAATGCTCGCTCAGTTTTAGGCTCGATTGTAAGCGAGCCAAGCCGCTCGGTTCGATTTAAAAACGAGCCAAGTATGAGCAAAGGTCCGCTCGGCTCGGCTCGGCTCGAATTTTTTATACTTTATATTTTAATATATATATATATATGTAATAAATTATTTCTTGTAATTATTATTTTATTGAATAATAGTTAGCCCAAATAATAGTTAGCCCAAAATATAAAGCCCACCACTCCACCCCTCCCCTAATTCATAAAACTTCTTTTGCCCTAGTTTTAAACAAAAGAGCAGCGTTCTTTCTGTCCATACAGCCATACTCCATAGTCCACCTCCACGGCTCCACCCTAAACCGAAAAGGTAAGATCTTTCGAGCTGAAAACAGGTTCATCCGTTTTTCTATATGCTAGATTTGTCTACATCGAACTGAATTAGGTTTCTGTGAACGGAACTGCATACCACAAAAGTTGCTTTAAATGTAGCCATGGAGGTTGTACAATCAGCCCATCGAGGGTAACCTGAGCCAACTCGAGGGTAACCTGAGCCAACTCGAGGGTGAGCGATCTGCAAGGGTCGGAGAAACCGCACCTGGAATGTTACTTTGATGACCATCTTATAACCTTTTGCAACCTCTGTTTTTGTTATTGGTGATGTATGTTTTTGTGGGGTGGGGGTATTTTGTGATCCATTTTGAATTTGGATTTCATATTTTGTGATTCATATTTTCAGTTTTTTTGATTAGGTTATAATTTTCAGTTTGTTAGTACTTAATCTTTGTTTAACTTAATTTATGTATCATGTTTGTAGAATGTCGAGGAATAAGGAACCAGATGTAATGGAAACTGTTGATGTTGATTTAGATTATGAAGATAATATTGAGCTAGATGATGGGTTATTAGATAAGGACGATGGAGCGTCGCCCGTAGGTAAAAAACGAAAGCGAAAGAATGCTTCTGATGTGCATCCACATTTTGTTGATGTTGAAGGTTTGTATAGAGGAAAAATGGTAAAAAAACATGAATGCATACATCGGAGCTCTCTTTCAAAGGACATGGTGGAACTTCTTGTTTGTGGAAGTGATTGGTTAAAGTCCGGTTCAAAAGCAACCATTAAAACATTAAAGGTAACCTTTTTATTATATTATTTTTTCATTTATATTCTTATACTTTATGCACTTAAGTTTTATCTACTTTTAATGCGTAGCAATGTGCGGACGAAGAAGAAAATTTGGAGATTGAAGTGTTGATTCCAGATGGATGTGGTACAAACACTTGAATAGAATGGTATTTTTTTACCTTTTTTCTGTAATATATATCTAGATTATGAACAATTTACAGCCTTGATTATAACGTATTTTGTCCATATTTTATTATTTGACCCGTTTTAAAATATTTTGACTAGTTGTGTTTAATTGCTTGGTTTGACAGGTTATATTTGTCAATCTTTTAGAAGGATTTTGCTAATGAAGATGGGATTTTGCTGATGAAGACGCTATATGTTGCTTTAGTGTTAAGATGTTTTTTTTTGTATTTGAAATAATCAGTTTTATGTTCGTATTTTGGTGAACTTATTATGTAACTTGTTTGGATTTTGGTGAATGATTCACGGTAATGACCTTTAAAATTTGAAATCTTTATACCATTTTTTTAATTTGAAACTGAAACTGAGCGAAACTGAGCAAAATCGAGCTGCTCGGTTGTAAACCAAGCGAGTTCGAGCAACGATTTTTGCTCGTTTCATTAAATTCGATCCGAGCAGAGCCGCTCGGTTTAAATTCGAGCCGAGTTCGAGCAGAGCCTTGCTCGGTTCTGCTCGGCTCGTGAACAGCCCTAGTTGAGGGTGGTGGCTGGAGGTGGCAGTGGTGGTTGTGGTGGTGAATGGCGGTGGTAGTGGTGGCAGGGGGTAATATCACAGAGTAAACAAAACACAGGGGGTAATATGAAAGGGCATTATAGTCATTTCAAGTTATAGTCAAAAGATCAGTCAACAAATTTGAAGCCGGGGGGTAAGGTTGCGACATAACAGCAAACGTTGGGGGGTAAAATTGTAATTATTTCATTAGGGGGGGGGGGGGGGGTAAGGGTGCCAATCACCCTAAACCCCAGGGGGTAAAATTGCAGTTTACTTAATAAAATATCTAGAATGTTTTATAAAAATGATTTTAATAGAGATATTTTGTTATTTGTTTTTTTTTTTATTTTATACTAGGTTAGAACCCCATGTAATATACGGGTTGAATAAATATAATTTTATATACCAAATAATATATATATATATATATATATTTAAAAACCTCGTTTATTACACGGGTTAAATAAATGTAATTTTATATATCAAATAATAAAACAATATATTTTTAAAAATCTCGTTTATTACATGAGTTGAATAAATGTAATTTTATATATTAAATAATAAAAAATTATCTCTCTAAGAACCCCGTGTATTGTACGGGTTGAGTAAATTTAATTTTATATATTAAATAATGAAAAAAGATACATTATTAAGAACCTCATGTATTGTATGGGTTGAGCACATGTAATTTTATATACCAATCAATAAAAAATTATATTTTGTTATATCTTTATAAACCCTGTGTATTAACAGATTGAATAAATCTTTTTTTACATAACATAATAAACAAAAGTTATATTTTAAAAAAATCCGGTATATTACACGAGTTGCATAAATGTAATTTTGTATAGTAAATAAAAAAATATTATATCTTAAAAAAAACCTCGTTTATTACACGAGTTGAATGAATCTAATAAAAAATATATTTTAAAAAACTAACGGATATACTCGATATATGATGGATGGGTATATTGCGGTGATGTAATAAATCTAATTTTATATACCACATAATAAAAAAAGTTACATTTTAAAAAACCCAGTATATTAGACAAGTTGCATAAATGTAATTTTGTGTAGTAAATAATAAAAATATATATCTTTAAAAAAAACTCGTTTATTACACAGGTTGAGTGAATCTATTAAAAAAATATATCTTTAAAAAACTAACAGATATACTCGATATATGATGGATGGGGTAATTGCGGTGATGTTTCTTATAAATGTCACGTAAACATAGTGAATACCGTACTTGAGTTAAGAGGTGAACACAAAAATAAAAGTATAGAACCAATAAACATTGATTAATGTTTTTATTTACCACTTATAAACTGTTTTGGTCAAAAATTACCTAAGTAATTAAGTGATCAAATTAGTTAAGTGAGATAGTGTGCTAGAAGTATTCGTGAAAAATATGCTGATCAAGTTGTTAATAAAAACATATTTCAGGATATAGCTCAGGATATCGAGCTATATCTATAATCAAACGATGAACAGAAAAGTAAAGGGTGACACGAGATATACGAGGAAAGCCCTTGATCAATCTAGATCGCAGGCATAAAACCTCGGGAGCTGACAATCGCAGCTGCGTTGTTCTTCTTATTACTTCAAACGTCAGGATACAGTGCAGGATATGATGCGGATCAACTAAGTGTTACAATGAGATTCGGGTACAAGTGTAAGTGTTTGTGAGTGATTGTAGCTGGTAGAAAGCGAGAGTGCGTGAAAAGATTGTGTGTTCTATCTGATCGGATCATTCCTATATATAGCAAAAGAAATAACAAACTAGCCTATAAAACCGGGATACGACGAATATTCCCTTTTTGAACGTTATAGACCACTTCTTCCGGCTTCAACGTCCCCTTTTCAACTGATTAGTCCGAGTCTTCAGGAGAACTGGTCCACTAGAACGTTATAAGCTTGCCTTGTTAATCTGCACGTGAACTAATTAGTTATTATCAGGATACTGCATCAGGATGTTACCAATATCCTGATCCGGTATCCTGACCACAATAAAAATAATATAGTTACAATATTATCCAAGATATATGAGCAGAAAACCACCCATAACAATTGTCTCCAAAATATATCTGTTGGAATCCCAAATTCAAACGGATATATTTTAAACCTTATCTCTTGAATCGAGGCAATTAAGTTGAAGTGACAAGCTGCAACTTCCAACGCGCTTATTACTCGATGGCCATCTACTTCGCCCCTATATCTTCTCTTTTTCTGGTTGATAAACGACCATCTTCCTCAGAATTCTCAGGTACTTCCTTCTCTCTTATCTTCTAAAACTTTCTCTGCTCAAGTCCTCCGATGGCCACCAGAACCCGATCGCATTCCGGCGAGTCCACCTCGTCATTTGTTAATCAAAACCTGCTCAAACACCCCGAGAAGGAGATGTGCTCCTTCGACAACGCCGATATCGCCGCATTGAGAACCTCCGGTGATTTTTCCGATAGGGCGGTTATCCGTCCGATTGACCGGATCATCCGTTCAGACGTATCTTCTGAATAGTGGATTTGTTTTTCATCATACCCATTTTCCCTCTGCCTTCGATATCCCTTTCCAGAATCTATCATGCAGTTTTTTCGAATCACCGGTCTCTGTTTTGCCCAAACAATGCCTATGGCCTGAAGAGTACTCATCATGCTTAACCAGATCAAAACCCTTCACGTCCCCGATCTCTGTATCGAAGACCTTCCAATTGCTTACCGTCTGCAATAGTCGTTTCTTGCTTTTCTTGACCTCTAGCAACCCCCTCATCCTCAAAGCATCAAAGAATGAGGGTGGGTGGCAACGAAAATTTTTCTTTGTTAGACGGGACTCCATTCCCGAGGGCGATAGCCTTCCAGTGAAATGGTTGACCTCCGGTAGGGTTTTAAGATATCCCCAAACATATCCTGATGATGTATCTTGCACTAACATCCTTATATTTTTATGCTGCAAACTTCAAAGAGTTGGCTCCTCCCACTGAAGAATCCCAAGAAAGAATCAACAGGGTCTATCAGTTGCCTGATTGTGACAGAACCTTCACACTGCATCTTCCAAGTTCAAGCCAATATTCTTCATCAGATATGTCTGGTAAGGATTACACAAATTTCCATACATTTAATTAGCAAAATAAAAGAAAAGAGTAGAGATTTAGATTTTTTCCCTGTTATACAGCACCAGCCAAAGTTACAGAAGTCTTTGACCTCGACAAGTTGGACAGCTACCCTATTCCTGTCAAGGTGAAGAAGGAACCTAGCAAACCTACTTCCACTTCCAAGCCAGTACCTAGTTCCAAACCAGCAGCTGTACCTAAGCCCTCTCCTGCTACCAAGCCACGTGCCTCAAGCTCCCGTTAAAGAAAGGAAACCGATTCTCCAGCATCATCTGAGACCTTCCCTTATGAAAGCCATGGGTTCCTCTAGTCTTATGGCTTTATGACCAGCTTTCTTAACCAGTTACATATCCTTAGCCTACATCCTGCACCATATGCTGGTTATATATGTTAATATACGTTAATACATGTTTCTTTAGTTTGTAGGGTGTGAACAAGATACTGGAAGTGAAGCTGAGGAAAGCTGAGACCACCATCACTGATCAGGGAGTGATAGCCGCCACCAAGTCACAACACTATGAGGACAAATTCAAAGCTGTGACTTAGGAAGCTAAAGCCGCCATCAACAAGGCCAACGAAGAGGCCCAAGCCAAGCTGGATGCCGCCCATCTTCAATTCGAGCAGGATATGACTACCTACCGAGAGGGCCTTAAAGGGTCCGTTGAAATTTCGCTTCTTCAAGCCAGGCTAAAGATGGCTTATGAAGCCAAAGCTTTGGGCTTTGCATGCCCCTCCTGGAATGTTAGTGTTTGGGAAGCGAAATTGAAAGATCTCGGGGGTAGTCCTGTCGAGTATCCTGCTAAGCATGCAGGTGAGGAGCCTTCCAAGGCAGCGGAGGAGGCGGTTGATGCTGGTGGTGATGCTGAAAAGAATCCTGATGGTGATGCTGGTGCGGGTGCTGGAGGAGATGCTGCTGGTGAAGAAGGTGCTGCTCCTTGAAAGCAGCGAAGTGGGCGATGATGGATATTCATGCCTAGGCCGGAGCCCACTTTTTAATTTCTTATGGTTGTGGTTTTTGAACAATTTCTTTTCCTTGTCTGTTAAACAATTTACTTTCTTGCACTTAGACAATGTGATGGCCAAAGGTGGAGGGATCCTGAGTTTCAGGACGAAGGCCTTGGTCATCAATTATTATGTTTTATTTTGAACAATATTACAATTGAAGGTGGAGGGATCTTGGGTTCCAAGACGAAACCTTCAATTGTTTAAGTAAATATGGTTAAAAACTAATTGTGCTTTTGGTGGATGGGTCTCGGTTTGAGATGAAACCAAAAGAACAATCTTTTGCTATGTTAATTGTTATGGGCGAAATTCTGAGCCCATATCCTGGAAAGTATCTTGATTTATATCTTGGTTATATAGTATCTGTTTACATCCGGGATGCTGATTCAGGATATTGGTAACATCCTGAATGGTATCCTCAGGATTACTAACGGATTATGTGCAGGTACGTGGGTTAGAAGCTAGCAACGTTCACAAGGACTCATTCCACGGAAGACTCGGTCCAAGTTGTTCAAGGAAAGACGTTAAGCCCGCTTTATTTGGTTCCAAACGGCTATTTATGGAATATTCGGGAGCATCCCATATTTATAGGAATTTTAGTTTCTATTTAGTAACTATAAATAGGTGGGTATACCAGATCGAATAGGACATCACATTTACACTCGCTACACTCTAACACTTGTTCTCTAGCAAATTTTCACTTTCGTACAAAAAGCATTGTAACACATAGCGATCTGGTCTATATCCTGCACTGTATCCTGAAGTTGAAAGCAATAAGAAGAACAAGGCAGCTGCGATTGTCAGCTCTCGAGGTTTTATGCCGGCGATCTAGATTGATCAAGGGCTTTCCTCGTACATCTCGTGTCATTTACTTTACTTTTTGCTCATAGTTTGGTCATAGATATAGCTCAATATCCTGAGCCGTATCCTGAACACTGTTTTCCTAAACAAGTAATCAAGCCTATTTTCAATACACTTTCTTAGCACACTACCTCACTTAACTAATTTGATCACTTAATTTCTTCGGTAATTTTTGACCAAAACAATTTGGCGCCCACCGTGGGGCAAGTGGTGCTCTCTTTACTAAAATTTTTTGTGAAATCGCTAATCGGCTTTCTATTTTCAAAACTTTTTGCCACATTGTCCATAATGGCCTCAAGATCAAACATGAGCTCCTCTACTATGTCTGCTATGACTTCTGCTACTACCGGTTCGGTGCTTCCACCACATCCTCCAAGAATGCCAACCTCTTCACAACCTCAGGATATTATCCCTACTCGGAATGTTCAGGGATCTGCTCCCATTTTAGCTTCTAATGATGAAATTTTAACCTTATTTGGAAGTGTGCAGGAACAAATGAGGCAGAAACAGGAAACAAACCAAATGCTGTTGAGGGAAATACAACTCTTAAAGTCTGGTTCGAGCAGATATGCTGAGGATGTTGTCACTCCAATACAACCCAGAACCCTAAACTTTAGTTCAGCCGTGTATACCGAGGATAATAGGGGGAATATTGTGCCCAGCCTTCCTCAGAATCATACTCCTGAAATACCCTCCTCGGTCAAGATGTCAACCATGAGGAGCTCAGGATATGCTTCAGGATATGGGAAAAATCCTCCAACGGGTAACGTGTCAAATAATAATAATACTCATGCTACTAACAATAGTGGATCTTTGTAGGATACAGGTGTAACATTAGCACTTACTAGGGAACTTCAGAAGTTGAAGGACATGATATCTAGTGTACCTGGGGTGGTCCAGCCGATCCCGGAAGTGTCCCAAGACAGCCACAAAATATCTCGTTTTGCATATCCTATCTGTGATGCTGAGATCCCAAAGAGATTTCAAACCCCCAACATGAAGCTTTACGACGGAACTACGGATCCTGAGGAGCATATTGCCCAGTATAGGGAAAGAATGGAGATTAACCCTATCCCTCCGGATCTCAAGGAAGCATGCTTGTGCAAGGGTTTTGGTTCTACCTTAACAGGATCAGCCTTGAAATGACTCTTGAATGTTCCTCCACATTCGATTACATCTTTTGCTCACTTAGTAAATTTATTTAATAGTCAGTTTTCTTGTAGTAGAAGCTTTGAAAAACTAACAAGTGACCTCTACAGGATAACACAGAGGCCTCAGGAATCCCTTAGGGATTATGTGAACAAGTTCATCCGGGAATCCCTAGACATTCCGCATCTTGATGTTGCAACAGCTGTGCAAGCTTTCAAGATGGGGCTGCAAAAAGATTCTCAATTTTATCAAGATCTTGTAATGAACCCATGCAGGAACTTGGATGAAGCTCGAAACAGGGACCTAAGATATATTCGATTGGAGGATGACAGGAAGATGCAAGAGAGAATGAACTCATCCAACACCTATGAGTCAACTAACAGGAAGTCTGAATCCTCATTCAAGCCATATCGGCCTAAGCCATATGGTAGAAATGAAAATAAGAGAGTAAATGCTGTCGAAGATGAGGATCCTGAAGAGTATCCTGAGTTGTCTGAATATTGCTTTTCTGTTAACATTCCTGAGTTGATGTATGCCATGCAGGGTCTAGGAGACAAGGCTAGATGGCCTCGAAAGAGCCAACAAAAAGCTGATTGGAAAGATAAGTCAAAATGGTGTGCTTTCCACGAAGATTTCGGGCATGTGACTGAGGATTGCATCGCTCTAAGGAAAGAGATAAGCTATCTTCTAAGCAAAGGATATCTGAAAGATCTCTTAGGAAGGAAGAAGAATAAGGGTCATGATATTGAGAAGGATCCTGAGCGAGCAGCGTCACCTCCTGCAGATGCCAAGATAATCAACTTTATTTCGGGAGGATCCAACATTTGTGGGACTTCGTATTCGGCGGCGAAGAGACATGCAAAAGAAGCTAAGGCCGAAAGGGGAGACAAACCTGTCAGGATGACTACCCTCACAACTGACAAAGTGATCACATTTAATGCTGATGACAGGGATACTATCCAGGATCCTCACCATGATGCTCTGGTAATAACATTATATGTGGCTAACCATTTTGTACGCAGGATATTGGTTGATAATGGCAGCTCCGTCAACATAATCCAACTAGAGACTCTGAAAAGAATGAATGTATCTCCAATGGATATCACTTCAAAATCTACAATGCTCGTTGGATTCAGTGGAGAGGCTAGAAACACAGTAGGAGAAATAAAGTTGCCAGTATATGTTGAAGGAGTCAACTCAATACAGCGTTTCTGTGTGATGGATTCCCTATCCTGCTATAATATCATACTAGGAAGACCATGGATTCACGATATGAAGGTTGTGCCATCGACGTATCACCAATGCATCAAGATCCCTACCCCTTGGGGAGTGGTCAAGGTCGAAAGTGATCAGCAGGAGGCGAAAGAATGCTACTCATCCTCGATGAAATCCTCAACCAAGCCTAGTGCAGCATAGCAATTAAAGACACGGGCCCAGGATATTGTGGAAGATCCGGAGCAGGATGTGAAGAAAATTATCCTGGACCAGGATAATCCCGATATTTCGGTGCTCGTAGGAACCAATATCCCTCAGGATATTGAAGAACAGTTAATTAACTTTTTGAAATGCAGGATGTCAACGTTTGCATGGAAGCATGAGGATATGACGCTCCTGAGCGGAATACGATTATCCAAGAGGAAGTTGAGAGATTATTGAAGTCCAGGATGATCAGAGAGGTTAAGTTCCCAAGGTGGCTAGCAAATGTGGTTGTGGTACAGAAGAAAAATGGGAAATGGAGAGTTTGTGTGGACTACACAGACTTGAACAAGGCTTGTCCTAAAGACCCATTTCCTCCCCCCCACATTGATGCAATGGTAGATGCCACTGCCGGGCATGAAATGTTGACCTTCATGGACGCATCCTCAGGATTTCAGCTGATCCAAATGGAACCTTCTGACTAGGAGGATACTGCCTTCATGACACCAACAGGTATTTATTGTTATACAGCAATGCCTTTTGGTTTGAAAAATGCAGGTGCAACATACCAAAGGTTGGTAAACATGATGTTCAAAGACAAACTGGGGGACACCATGGAGGTGTACATTGACGATATGGTGGTAAAATCAAAGAAAGCTCAGGATCACCTCCAGGATATTAAAGGAGCATTCGATATCCTGGATCAGTATAACATGAAGCTAAATCCTGCTAAGTGCCATTTTGGAGTGGGGGCAGGAAAATTTCTAGGATATATGGTGACCAAAAGAGGAATAGAGGCGAGCCCGGAGCAGATTAAAGCCATCTTGGATATTAAATCACCCTCAAATATGAAGGATGTTCAACGATTAACGGGGCGTGTGGCAGCATTAAACAGATTTATCTCAAGATCCTCAGAGAAATGCAAAGATTTTTATGATATCCTGTAGAAGAACAAGAAATTCGAATGGGATGAGAAGCATGAAGCGGCCCTACAGGATTTAAAGCAATATCTTTCAACCGCACCTCTACTGATGAAGCCTGAGAATGGTGAACCGTTATCCCTATACCTCGCAGTATCAGGGAATGCTGTAAGTGCCGTCCTTGTAAAGGACCATGAAGGTCAGCAATATCCTGTTTATTATGTTAGTAAAAGCTTGTTAAATGCTAAAACTAGATATTCTCATTTAGAAAAATTGATACTAGCATTAGTTATGGCATCAACGAAACTTAGACATTACTTTGAGACACATAGGATTCATGTTAAAACAAATTATCCTGTCAAAAATGTGCTTAGGAAACCAGAAATGTCAGGCAGGATGGCTAAGTGGTCAGTAAAGTTGAGTGCTTATGATTTAGTATATGAACCTAGAAATGCCATAAAGTCTCAGGCTTTAGCTGACTTTGTGGCTGATTTTAGTAATGACATTCAGGATGAGGTAGACCTAGAAGTTCAACAGTTAGGAGAATCCTCAGGATCCTGGACATTATATACTGATGGTGCATCTAATATAAGAGGAGTAGGATTGGGAATACTACTAAAATCGCCACAGGGGGACATATTACCCCAGGCTATTAGATGTGAATTTCCTGCTACTAATAATGAAGCAGAGTATGAGGCTTTAATTGCAGGATTAGAGTTGGCTAAGAGTATGAGTATCAAAAATTTGCAAGTATATGTTGACTCTTTGTTAATTACTAACCATTTTAATGGATCCTATGCAGTTAAGGGTGAGAAATTAATCGAATACCTCGATATTCTCAAAAAATCAGCAGGATATTTCGATATTTTTACACTTGAACAGGTACCAAGGGAGGATAATGCTGAAGCAGATGCCTTAGCAAATCTGGGATCGTCGATTAGGATACCAGAAGGGACCCAAATACCGATATTGCATATCTTGTATCCTGCAACGAATCCTCAGGAATATTCAGGATCCTAATGCAGAGTATCCTGAAAAGCATCCCAAATCCTGGACGGCTCCAATCATGAGATATCTCAAGGAAGGACACATTCCCGGGGAGGAAAATCCTAAGGCATTTAGGATGAAGGTATCACGATTTACTATTATAAATGATGTGTTATACAAGAAATCTCTTGCAGGACCATAGTTGAGGTGCTTGGAGGACCCTGAAGCCAAAGAAGTACTTCAGGATATACACGAAGGGGATTGTGGTAATCACACTAGGGGCAGATCATTGTTCTCGAAAGTATTAAGGACAGGATATTATTGGCCAACGATGAGGAAAGATGCTGCAGAATATGCTCGAAGATGTGATGCATGTCAAAGACATAGTAACATACTACATCAACCAGCTGAACCATTATATCCTGTAGTTTCCCCTTGGCCATTCATGAAATGGGGGATGGATATAGTAGGGAAGTTACCAAAAGCTCCGGGAGGAAAAGTCTTTATGTTAGCAATGACGGATTATTTCTCTAAGTGGGTTGAGGCCGAAGCATTTGTTCAAGTTAGAGACCAAGAAGTAGTATCCTTCATAAAGAGGAATATCCTGACTAGGTTTGGGGTACCAGCTGAGATCATTTGTGATAATGGGTCCCAGTTTATAAGCAAAAGGACTACGGACTTTTGCAAGAGTTGGGGAATCAAAATGATCACATCTACTCCGGTACATCCACAAGCGAATGGACAAGCTGAATCCTCAAACAAGATAATAGTCAATAACTTAAAGAAGAGGCTTGGAGCCAAAAAAGGAAGATGGGCGGAAGAGTTACCCTTTGTTTTGTGGGCTGATAGGACAACGGTAAAGAATGCAACCGGCCAAACCTCGTTTTCCTTGGTATTTGGAGCAAAAGCAGTGATTCCAACAGAAATGACAATACCTACTGCAAGATCTATCCTACAGGATCCTGAACAGAATCCTGAAGCCTTATTTCAAGATTTGGATACTATAGACGAAAAAAGAGATGCAGCAAGGCTAAGGGTGGCAGCATATCAACAAAGGATATCCAGAGCATATAATAAGAATATAAGGACTAGGAGATTTCGAGTTGGTGATTGGGTGTTAAGAAAGGCTTTTCAAAATACCACTAATCCTGTCGATGGCAAGCTAGCTCCGAAATGGGAAGGACCATATGAAGTCTAGTCAGAAGCAGGGAAAGGAGCATATCGACTCAAGAATATGGAAGGGGATATGCTACCAAGATCCTGGAATGCAATACATTTAAAGCTCTATTTCAAGTAAGAGTAGAATTTATTTTCTATCCCGGAATGGTATGTATTCTATTTTAACTATATTTGTTTATTATCTTGAACCCAATACTGACTTAAGCATCAGAGGGGTGTTAGCCAAGCTAACACCCACCTTAGTTTACAATTGTGTTGCAGCATATGTTTCAGGATATAGCTCCAGGATATGCACGCAGCGTAACTCGAAAGATTAGAGGATTGGCCCCCTCTCTCATGTTTAAGGGATTTTGATCCCTTCAAAGGTTTAAAGGTATTCACCTTTCTTTCGAATTGGGTTTAAACACCTCGCCTGGAGCGCAAGTTATCAAGGTATAGTTCAAGGTAGCGGGACCAGTTCATGTAAAAATGACTGACAATTTCGTTACTATTGGCTATATCCTGGATCCTGAAGGTATATGAGGATTGATCACCCTCTCTCACGAAAGGGTATTTTCATACTCTCTAAGGTTTAAAGGTTTTCACCTTTCTAAGAATTGGAGTTTATACACTCTCGCCTGTAGCGCATGAAATTTAGGGTTTATCCCCAGATATCAGGGTTTATCCCAAGCATGCTAAGGATTGATTTTAGGATATCAGGGGTTTTGCCCTGGGGTATTCGGAATTTATTCAAGTCAAAGTAAGAATACATTTACGTTTCTGTGTCGAACACAGGAGACATACATTATACTATTCAAAGGATGGATCCAAGTTTATAAGTATGCACTGGGGACAAACTTATAATGGAGGATTGAAATTGACTCTCTAAGAATATCTGGTATGATCTCTCCCTTTTATTTGGACAATTTATAGGTTGTATTTCAATATCCTGATCAAGATATCTTTCAGGATATCTTCTAGGATACGTTTACAATATATTCCTAAAAATGTTCAAATAAAACAGTTTTCACGAGTAAAATTTGTATATCAATGACAACAATAATAAAGTCAAAAGAGAAGTTATATTATTAACATACCAAAAGATGTGCTCTTAGTTTCACCTCAAAACAATGCCCATCCACTAAGAGCACTAATAGTTCCTTACCATATTTACCCAACAGTTGAAGGTTTCATCTCAAACCGAGACCCATCCACCTCCAACTGTTGTATTGTTCAAAAAGCATGCAGGAAATGTAAATTGTTCAGGTGCAGAAAAGTAAAGTGCAGAAAAGTAAATTGTTTAAGGGATTACAGACCAACATTCAAATTTAAAAAGGTGGGCTCTGGCCTTGGCACGTATATCCGTCATCGCCCACCTGAATGCCTTCACACAGCGGCATCTTCTCCAACCTTCTCAGATTTCTCAGCACCAGCATCCTGAGCAGCGTCCTCACCAGTATCCATTCCAGCATCCGCTCCAGCATCATTCTTGTTTCCAGCCTGGATCACCACCTCTGCTGACTTAGAAGACTCACCAGCTTCAACAGGAAGTGGCACAGCTTTGCCTCCGAGCTCCTTTAGCTTGGCCACCCAGGATTCAACTGGCCAAGATGGACAAACAAGGCCCGTCTCCTTGGCCTCGTAGGCCATCTTGATGCGTGCTTGTAACAGGGAGACGATAGCGGAAGCCTTGATTCCCTCCCGGAAATTGACCATGGCTTGATCATGATCCATTTGAACGGTGGCAAGTTTGAGCTCAGCGTCTTGGGTGACCTTCTTCAGCATGCTTTCGTAGTGTCGGGTCTTCGCTTCGGCAATGGCACCTTGGTCAGCAACGGTGCTTTCAAGCTGTTTGATCCTGGCTTCATGGAGTGCAGCAGTACCACAGGCATCATTATACAGGTGGAGCAAGTGCTGGAGGCCCTACACATCAATTTCAGGTATAAGTTAGAATATATTGACCAAGATATCCTATTAGGATATACGTTCAGGATATATGTGCAGGATATGCGTCAGGATATTACCTTGTTAAGGAAGGATGTCATTGGCTCTAAAGAATCAGAGAAACTGAGTTTGTCATAGGAGAACCCTTCTGAACCTGGAGCACTGACTTCAAGACCTTTCCTCTTTTTTGCTGTCGAAGCACGAGTCCTTGGATTGGCCTTGGGAGCCGGGAGTGGCTTGGAGCTGGTAGCAGCAGGAGTCTCTTTCTTGACCGTGGCTGGAGTAGGATAGCTGTCAAGTTCGTCGAGATCTAGATAGACTGGAACCTTGCTGGAGTCTGTACATAGGGAGTAAACTTTTCTCCTAAGAATATCAAATAAAAACATGTGTGTACAGGATATCTTGCAGGATCCTTACCAGACATGTTTGCACTTGAAAGAGGGCTTGGAGTTGGTGGAGATGGGTTGAAGCTTCTCTCTGCTTCTGAAAGGAGTCTGATGGCGTCTATTCTTTTTTGAGAATCAGCAAGAGGAGGTGCAATCTTCCTGAAATCAGCTGCATGCACAACAGAGAAAATAAAATTGGTCAGTTCAGGATATAAAGTAGGATAAGAGGTAGGATCATCTTTAAACCCTAAATCCTACCCTTCTTCAACCATTTCATCGGATAATCCATTCCACCAGGGATTGAATCCCTTTTTACAAAGAAAAACTTGGATTGCCAACCATCCTCGTTCCTGGTGGCACGAAGTATCAATGGGTCACCGGAAGTAGAATAAAACAGAAATCTACATGATCCATGGCATCTAAGCTTGTAAGCTAGGGGTAGATCATGGACGGAAAGATCAGGAATGTGGTTTCTCTTGATCTGGTCAAGAACAGACAAAACACGCCAGAGCATTGGCATGGTTTGGTTGAAAGAGATTTTTGTGATATTAAAGAATTCGGTGATGAAGTCCGGAAAGGGGAATTGTAGCCCTAGGGTAAAAGGGAAAGCACTGAAGCATATCCACTCGCTGGAAACCATGTCTGACCGGATTTCCCGGTCAAACGGTCTAAATACGGTTCCTTCCGGGAAGATACCGGAGGATTTTAAGGCTGACAGGTGGGCACTATCGAAGGTACATACTTCCTTCTCCGGTTCTTGGAGAAGGTTCTGTTGGATGAATGTAGGAGCCGAGTCACCTGAACTAGATCTTGTTTGCCTTGGCATTTGGTCACCTGAATTTTTCGCCGGAGAAAGAGGATGAAGATGAGTATGAAAATTAGAGAGAGAATGATTACCTGTTCCTTGTCGATTATGAATAAAAAAGAGATGAGGATGAGAAGATATAGGGTATGATGAGTAAATATAGGCCGGGTAGTTGAAAACTGTCACATCATTGGTCTTATCTATTAATTACCTCGGTCTTCATGAAAAATGTAACCGTTAGTGCAGGATAACAAACGGTAACATTTTTGGGGACAATTGTTATGGGAGAAATTCTGAGCCCATATCCTGGAAAGTATCTTGATTTATATCTTGGTTATATAGTATCTGTTTACATCCGGGATGCTGATTCAGGATATTGGTAACATCCTGAATGGTATCCTCAGGATTACTAACGGATTATGTGCAGGTACGTGGGTTAGAAGCTAGCAACGTTCACAAGGACTCATTCCGCGGAAGACTCGGTCCAAGTTGTTCAAGGAAAGACGTTAAGCCCGCTTTATTTGGTTCCAAACGGCTATTTATGGAATATTCGGGAGCATCCCATATTTATAGGAATTTTAGTTTCTATTTAGTAACTATAAATAGGTGGGTATACCAGATCGAATAGGACATCACATTTACACTCGCTACACTCTAACACTTGTTCTCTAGCAAATTTTCACTTTCGTACAAAAAGCATTGTAACACATAGCGATCTGGTCTATATCCTGCACTGTATCCTGAAGTTGAAAGCAATAAGAAGAACAAGGCAGCTGCGATTGTCAGCTCCCGAGGGTTTATGCCGGCGATCTAGATTGATCAAGGGCTTTCCTCGTACATCTTGTGTCATTTACTTTACTTTTTGCTCATAGTTTGGTCATAGATATAGCTCAATATCCTGAGCCGTATCATGAACACTGTTTTCCTAAACAAGTAATCAAGCCTATTTTCAATACACTTTCTTAGCACACTACCTCACTTAACTAATTTGATCACTTAATTGCTTCGGTAATTTTTGACCAAAACGTTAATAAACTAACTTCTTTTGGCCTTATCTATTGTTGTTCATCCTTAATTTGCAAATTTCTATAAGTGTTGTTTGATTTGAATGCAATTTCAATTTTTCAATCTTAGTGTAATATTTCAAATATTCTGACCCCAATATCCTGAGAATACATCCTGGTCAAGATACTCATAAATATTCTATTATAGTTTCAAAAATTTAGACAAGGCTTCTAAAAGAATAAAAAGGAGAGATCATACCAGAGATAAAATGTATCTCAATTCTTAACCTTCAGTTCTTTTGCAACCATTCCATCGAAAATGTCCTCAGTCTGGTATACTTAGTGAACTAGGCCCAAGCTCGATCCTTTAAGCTTTTCATAATGCCTTAGCAGGAATGTCCCCTGTGCACATTGTTTTTAAACACTTAGGAATTTTTGGGCATCAATTGCAACTGATTGTATACTTATGTATAACTTTAGTATTATAGGGGATAAACCCTAAATATCCTGGAGATAGATCCTCAACATTCTGGGGATAAACCATAAATATCCTGGAGATAGAACCTCAACATTCTGGGGATAAACCCTAAGTATCCTGAGGAAAATCCCAAATTTTCGTGTACTATAGGCGGGAGTGTATAAACTCCAAAACTTAGAAAGGTGAAAACCATTAAACCTTAGAAAGCATGAAAATACACTTTCGTGAGAGAGGGTGATCAATCCTCATATACCTTTAGGATCCAGGATATAGCCAACAATAACGAAATTGTCAGCCACTTTTACATGGACTGGTCCCGCTATCTTGAACTATCCCTGGATAACTTGCGCTCCAGGCGGGGTGTTTAAACCCAATTCGAGAGAAAGGTGAATACCTTTAAACCTGTGAAGGGATCAGGATCCCTTAAACGTGAGAGAGGGGGCCAATCCTCTAATCTTTCGAATTATCCTGAGTGTATATCCTGGAGCTATATCCCGAAGCATATTCTGTGAAACAACCTTAAACTAAGGTGGGTGTTAGCTTGGCTAACACCCCTCCGATGCCTAAGTCAGTATTGGGTTCGTTAGGAATAAAATGAAACTAAACTTAAAAAGAGACAGAATTTATACCATCCTGAGTTAGAAATTAAATTCTAAACTCACTTGAAATAGGCTTTGAGGTGTATAGCATTCCAGGATCTTGGTAGTATATCCCCCTCCATATTCTTAAGCCGGTATGCTCCTTTCCCAGATTCCGATTCAATCTCATAAGGTCCTTCCCACTTTGGAGCTAATTTTCCATCAGCAGGGTTAGTAGTGTTTTAAAAAGCTTTCCTTAATACCCAATCTCCGACTTGAAACCTTCCCGTCCTTAGTTTTTTGCTGTATACTCTGGATATCCTTTGTTGATATGCTGCCATTCTTAATTTTGCTGCATCCCTTGTCTCATCGACAGTATCCAGCTCTTGGCATAGAGCTTCAGGATTCTTCTCAGGGTCCCGGAGGTTGGATCTCGCTGTAGGTATCACCATCTCTGTTGGGATTACTGCTTCTGCTCCATATACTAAGGAGAGTGGGGTTTGCCCAGTTGCACTCTTTACTGTTGTCCTGTCAGCCCATAAAACAAAGGGTAACTCTTCTGCCCATCTTCCTTTCTTGACTCCTAGTCTCTTCTTCAAATTGTTGACAATTATCTTGTTCGAGGATTCTGCTTGTCCATTTGCTTGAGGATGTACCGGTGTGGATGTGATCATTTTGATTCCCCAACTCTTGCAAAATTCGGTTGTCCTCTTACTGATAAACTGAGAGCCATTGTCACAAATTATCTCAGCTGGTACCCCAAACCTAGTCATGATATTCCTTTTTATGAAGGATACTACTTCTTGGTCTCTGACTTGAACAAACGCATCAGCTTCAACCCATTTAGAGAAATAATCCATCATTGCCAACATAAAACTTTTCCTCCTGGAGCTTTTGGCAATTTTCCCACTATGTCCATACCCCACTTCATGAATGGCCAAGGGGAAGCAATAGGATATAGTGGTTCAGCAGGTTGATGCAGTATATTGTTGTGCCTTTGACATGCATCACATCTTCGAGCATATTCTGCAGCATCTTTCCTCATCGTTGGCCAATAGTATCCTGTTCTTAACACCTTCGAGAATAATGATCTGCCCCCAGTATGGTTACCACAATCCCCTTCGTGTATATCCTGAAGTACTTCTTTAGTTCGGGATCCTCCAAGCACCTCAGGTATGGTCCTGCAAGAGATTTCTTATATAGAATATTATTTATAATAGTGAAGTGGGATACCTTCATCCCAAAAGCCTTAGGATTCTCATCCTCTGGGATGTGTCCTTCTCTGAGATACTTCTGAGATATTCAGGATCCAGGACTTAGGATCCTCCTTAGGATACTCATCATGATCAGGATCCTGAATACTTGCTATTTCCTTATCATGAGATTTGAGAAGATCCACTGCAGGATATAGGATATGTAGTATTGGTATCTGAGTTCCTTCCGGTATCCTGACTGATGATCCTAAACTAGCTAAGGCATCTGCCTCAGCATTATCCTCTCTTGGTACCTGTTCAAGTGTAAAAACATCGAAATATCCTGCTAATTTTTTGAGAATTTCAAGATACTCGATTAACTTTTCACCTTTAGCTGCATATGATCCATTAAAATGATTAGTAATTAACAAGGAATCAATAAATACTTGCAAACTTTTAATATTCATATTCCTGGCCAACTCTAATCCTACAATTAAAGCTTCATATTCTGCTTCATTATTAGTGGCATGAAATTCACACCTAATAGCCTGGGGTAATATGTCCCCCTGTGGCGATTTTAGTAGTATACCCAATCCTACACCTCTTAACTTAGATGCACCATCAGTATATAGTGTCCAGGATTCTAAGTTTTCTCCTAGCTGTTGTACTTCTAAGTCTACTTCATTTTGAATATCATTACTGAAATCAGCCACAAAGTCAGCTAGAGCTTGAGACTTTATGGCATTTCTAGGTTCATATACTAGATCATAGGCACTCAATTTTACTGACCACTTAGCCATCCTACCTGACATCTCGGGTTTCCTAAGCACATTTTTAACAGGATAATTAGTTTTAACATGAATCATATGTGTCTCAAAATAATGTCTATGCTTTGTCGATGCCATAACTAGGGCCAATATCAATTTTTCTAAATGAGAATATCTAGTTTCAGCATCTAATAGACTCTTACTAACATAATAGACAGGATACTGCTGACCTTCGTGATCCTTTATCAAAACAACACTTATTGCATTCCCTGATACTGCAAGATACAGGGATAATGGTTCACCATCCTCGGGCTTCATCAATAGAGGTGCAGTTGAGAGATATTGCTTCAATTCCTGCAAGGCTGCTTCATGTTTCTCTCCCCATTCGAATTTCTTATTCTTCTTCTTATTCAGGATATTGTAGAATTCCTTGCATTTTTTCGAGGATCTCGATATAAACCTGTTTAATGCTGCTACTCGCCCGGTTAATCTTTGTACATCTTTCATGTGTGAAGGCGACTTGATATCCAGGATATCTTTGATCTGTTCCGGGCTTACTTCGATCCCCCTTTTAGTCACCATATATCCCAAAAACTTTCCTGCCCCCACTCCAAAATGGCATTTAGCAGGATTTAGTTTCATGTTGTACTGGTCCAGGATATCAAATGCTCCTTCAATATCCCGAAGATCATCCTCAGCCTTCTTGGATTTTACCACCATATCATCGATGTATACTTCCATGGTGTCCCCCAGTTTGTCTTTAAACATCATGTTCACCAATCTTTGATATGTTGCACCTGCATTCTTCAGACCAAAAGGCATAGCAGTATAACAATAAATACCTGTTGGTGTCATAAAAGCAGTATCCTCCTGGTCCGAAGGTTCCATTTGTATCTACTGGAATCCTGAGGATGCATCCATGAAGGTTAACATTTCATGACCGGCAGTAGCATCCACCGTTGAGTCGATATGAGGCAGAGGGAATGGGTCTTTAGGACATGCTTTGTTCAAGTCTGTGTAATCTACACAAACTCTCTATTTCCCATTCTTCTTTTGAACCACAAGTACATTTGCTAGCCATCTGGGAAATTTGACTTCCCTAATCATCTTGCTCTTTAATAATCTCTCAACCTCTTCCTGAATTATTGCGTTTTGTTCAGGAGCAAACTTCCTTCGTTTTTGCTGAATTGGCTTGAAAGACCTGTCAATTTCGAGCTTATGAGTTATAATATCCTTGGAAATACCTGTCATATCCTCATGCTTCCATGCGAATGTTGACATCCTACATTTCAAAAAGTTAGTCAATTGATTTTCAATATCGTGAGGGATATTGGTTCCTACGAGCACCGAGATATCTGGATTATCCTGATCCAGGATAATTTTCTTAACATCCTGCTCCGAGGCCTTCGCGATATACTGGGCTCGCATCTTTAATTACTATCCTGCTTTGGGCTTTGTTGAGGATTTCATCAAAGAAGAATAACACTCCTTCGCTTCTTGTTGATCACTTTTGACCTTGACAACCCCCAAGGGGTAGGGATCTTGATACACTGATGATAGGTTGATGGCACAACTTTCATATTATGGATCCATGGCCTACCCAATATAATATTGTACCAGGATAAGGAGTCCATGACACATAAGCGTTGCATTGAATTGACTCCTTCAACATATACTGGCACCTTTATTTCTCCCACAGTATTCTTGGCCTCTCCACTGAACCCGACAAGTACAGTGGATTTCGATGTGATATCCATCGGGGAAACGTTCATCCTTTTCAGCGTCTCTAGCTGAATAATGTTGACAGAACTGCCATTATCCGCCAATATCTTTATCGGTTGTGAGGGTTGTCATCCTGGTCGGCTTGTCTCCTCTTTCTGCCTTAGCCACCTTTGCATGTCTTTTTGCAGCAGAGTAAGAAGTTCCACAAATGTCGGATCCTCCTGAAATAAAGTTTATTATCTTGGCATCTGCAGGAGGTGATGCTGCTCGTTCAGGATCCTTCTCAGTATCCTGACCCTTATTCTTCTTTCTTCCCAGAAGATCCTTCTGATATCCTTTTCCCAACAGATAGCTTATTTCCTTTCTCAGGGCAATGCAATCTTCCGTAACAAGTCCAAAATCCTCATGGAAGGCACACCACTTGGATTTATCCTTCCAATTAGCTTTTTGTTGGCTCTTCCTAGGCCACCTCGCTTTGTCTCCTAAACCCTGCATAGCATACATTAGTTCAGGTATATTAACAGAAAAACAATATTCTGACAATTCAGGATACTCCTCAGGATCCTCGTCTTCAACATCATTCACTTTCTTGCTGTCATTCCTACCATATGGCTTAGAGCGATATGGTTTGTATGAGGATTCTGACTTCCTGTTAGTTGATTCATTAGTTGAGGATGAATTCATCCTTTCTTGCATATTTTTATCATCTTCTAGTCGAATGTATCTCAAGGCCCTGTTTCGAGCCTCATTTAGGTTCCTACAAGGATTCATTACAAGATCCTGATAAAATTGGGAATCCTTTTGCAACCCCATTTTGAATGCCTACACAGCTGTTGCAACATCAAGATGTGGGATATCCAGAGATTTCCTGCTAAACTTGTTCACATAATCCCTTAAGGATTCTTGAGGCCCTTGAGTTATCCTATAGAGATCATTAGTTAGTTTCTCAAAACTTCGACTACAAGAAAATTGACTGTTAAATAAATTGACTAAGTGAGCAAATGATGTAATTGAATGAGGTGGAACGTTTAGGAGCCATTTTAAGGCTGATCTTGTCAGAGTAGAGCCAAAACCCTTGCAGAGGCATGCTTCCTTGAGATCCGGAGGGATAGAGTTAACTTCCATCCTTTCCCTATACTGAGCAATATGCTCTTCAGGATCCGTGGTTCGGTCATAGAGCTTCATGTTGGGGGTTTGAAATCTTTTCGGGATTTCAGTATCACAAATAGGATATGCAAAGCGGGATATCCCATGGCTATCCTGGGACACTTCTAGAATTGGCTGGACCACCCTAGGTACACTGGATATCATATCCTTTAATTTCTGAAGCTCCCTAGAAAATGCTAATGTCATACCTGTATCCTGCAAAGATCCAATACCATTATTAGCAAGAGTATTAGTATTATTAGACATGTTTCCAGTCTGAGGATTCTAGCCATATCCTGGAGCATATCCTGAACTTCTCACAGTTGACACCCTAACCGAAGAGGGTATCTCAGGAGTTTGACTCTGGGAATGGCTAGGCACAATATTGCCTCTGTGGTCCTCAGTATATACTGCCGAACTGAAGTTCAAAGCCCTGGGCTACAAGGGAGTGACAGTATCCTCAGTAGGCCTACTTGAGCTGGATTTCAAGAGTTGCATCTCTCTTATCAGCATTTGGTTGGTCTCCTGCTGTTGCTTCATCTGATCCTGTATACTACCAAACAAAGTTAGAATTTAATCATTAGAAACCATAATAGGAGTTCTCCCTGAGGCAGCAGATCCTTGAACATTCTGAGTGGGGATAATATCCCGAGCCACATGAGTTTCAGTCCTTCTTGGAAGATCATGAGGCTGTGAAGAGGCTTGTGTCCTTGGAGGTGGTGGAAGCACCAAACCAACTGTTGCAGAGGTTGTAACAGACATGGTAGAAGAGCTCATGTTTGATTTTGAGGGCATTGAAAATAGTGTAGCAAAAAGTT
The DNA here is from genome assembly GCA_030545235.1 of Helianthus tuberosus. Taxonomy (NCBI): domain Eukaryota; kingdom Viridiplantae; phylum Streptophyta; class Magnoliopsida; order Asterales; family Asteraceae; genus Helianthus; species Helianthus tuberosus. Next base: position 110,052,654 of record CM060398.1, read on the forward strand.
TTGAAAACAGAAAACCAAATAATGATTTTATGAAAGCTTTTAGTAAAAATAGCACCACTTGCCCCACAGTGGGCGCCAAATTGTTTTGGTCAAAAATTACCTAAGTAATTAAGTGATCAAATTAGTTAAGTGAGGTAGTGTGCTAGAAGTATTCGTGCAAAATATGCTGATCAAGTTGTTAATAAAAACAGATTTCAGGATATCGAGCTTTATCTATAATCAAACAATGAGCAGAAAAGTAAAAGGTGACACGAGATATACGAGGAAAGCTCTTGATCAATCTAGATCGCCGGCATAAAACCTCGGGAGCTGACAATCGCAGCTGCCTTGTTCTTCTTATTACTTCAAACGTCAGGATACAGTGCAGGATATGATGCGGATCAACTAAGTGTTACAATGAGATTCTGGTACAAGTGTAAGTGTTTGTGAGTGATTGTAGCTGGTAGAAAAAGAGAGTGTGTGAAAAGATTGTGTGTTCTATCTGATCCGATCATTCCTATATATAGCAAAAGAAATAACAAACTAGCCTACAAAACCGGGATACGACGAATATTCCCTTTTTGAACGTTGTAGACCACTTCTTCCGACTTCAATGTCCCCTTTTCAACTGATTAGTCCGAGTCTTCGGGAGAACTGGTCCACTAGAACGTTATAAGCTTACCTTGTTAATCTGCATGTGAACTAATTAGTTATTATCAAGATACCGCATCAGGATGTTACCAATATCATGATCCGGTATCCTGACCACAATAAAAATAACACAGTCAGAATATTATCCAGGATATATGAGTAGAAAACCACCCATAACATAAACATTTTTCAAAATAGGTTCTACCCTTAACTACTTTAGTTTAATAAAATAAATAAAACATTTATATTATATTTAATTCGTATTTAGTGTACGTCTTTTGTTAATTTCAGGATAAGTAATTTTGAAATCTAATAAATATTTCAAAATATTATATTATCTTTTATACGAATTGTTTAAATTTATATTAAATTTAATTTTATAATTACTTTTTAATTATTATAGTAAATTTAATTTTATCATTATCTTTTAATTAATATTAATTATCTATATTTAAGTAGGACAGAGACGAGAAAACTAAAAAATAGATGGCTCCAATGAATGACATGTGTCCCTCAATTGGTTTTTTTTTATTATATATTTTACATACTAAACTAGGGTGGGGATCAAATAGAAAGTTTATTTTGGCTAGAAAGGATATGAAGCAATAGGATTATGACATGTGGCAAAATTTAAAATAAAGAGCAATGGTATTTTAGTCAATTTTACCCAATCTTCTCCCTTCTTCTTCTCTCTATAACTTCAAAACCCACCATCTTCAACCTTTTCTTCACTTTCTATCTTAATGATCACTACATTATAGTGCGATTTTCGTCACCAATCAAACACCCAATCAACGTGTTCTTAAACTTTTTTGAAGAAACCCAGTTTAATTTCATACAATATCTCTTTTTTTTCCTGTGATTTTGAAGCGAATCACTCGATTCGTTCAACTCGATTGCTAATAAGTGTTTCTAACCTTCAAATTTCGTCAATCAGTGAAGAAATCTGAAGAAATCGGCTTCGATCTATGTAAGAAATTTTTGAATTGCATTTTAATGATCTGGGTTTTTGAATTGAGTTATTGCGTTTTACAAAGTAATCTTGGCGGGGGTCCGGGGTAGTTCCCCTGGGAGCAGGGTCCAAGGGGCGGCAGCCCCAGGCGGGGTCCAAGTGGCAGAGCCTCTGGCTGGGGTTGAGCTGGTTCAGACAATTCATAGACAAAACATACCCTGGTTCAATGCATTTTAGAGAGAACACTTTATTTTGTGTTTTTAGGCCATTGAGTTTTAGAAAAAAAAAAAAAAAAGGCATTTTTATGTGTTTTTTGGTCCATTGCGTTTTAGAAAGACACATTTTGAAGTGTTTTTAGTCCATTGCGTTTTAGGTAAAAATCATTTTTATGTGTTCTCAGTCAATTGCGTTTTAGAAAGAACACTTTATTTTGTGTTTTTAGGCCATTGCGTTTTAGAAATAAGACATTTTTATGTGTTTTCAATCCATTGCGTTTTAGAAAGTACACTTTCTTTTGTGTTTTTAGGCCATTGCGTTTTAGAAAAAAGACATTTTTAAGTGTTTTCTAGCCATTGCGCCTCTTTTTTTCTCTTCAATTTCACTCATTTAATCTTAGCCCTTGATTAAAATAATTGATGGTCAAGATTACTTTCTAGCCTTCCTAGCAAAAAAAACTTCCTATTATATCCTAACCCTACTAAATTATGCTTGCATAGTAGTTAAATCGGGTGTAACATCGTTTTATTATGACACCTCCAACACAACACAAAGGATATATGACGAAAATTTGCAAGCTTAAAATCCGTTATTGATATTGTGACGAACTTGCGACATAAAAGAACGGCTGATAATATTGTGGCGAACTTGCAAAATACAAATGAAAATTTGAAACATTTCAAAGAAAGAAATTAAAACGAACTTTAACATGGGGTTTCTAGGGGATGATTTGTCGCTAAATTTATCACTAATCTATTATATATAATAAATGAATAGTTTTGGGCTGATGTGGCATCACCTTAGAGCCTCCTCGATTCATTTTTGGCGGGAAAATGAGTTGGGTTTTACATCATGCGTGAGTACCCGTTTTAATGTGATCCGGCCATTTTATGACCCAGGTATATAAGTCAACTAAAAAACCTAAATTCTTGTCGCTCATTCTTGTGACACCCCAGGAAAACCATGCAACTTAACTAGCTTCCTCAGTGAGTACGTACCAAATTTCGGGACGAAATTTCTTTCAACTTGGGGATAATGTGACAACTCGTATTTCAGAACCTATCTTTGTGTTAATGTAACGTATGTGAATCCTATGTGATTATATGAACTTTGATGATCAATGGAATATTATGTTATTATGTTATATGATTATGTGAATGCATGTATGTATGTAATATTATCACACAAAAATAAACTGATCACACAACACTTGGCCGATCGCACAAGCCCATTCGGGCTATGCTTGTTGTACTCGAAACCCATAAAGGGCAGCCCATTAGGAGGGTTCGGCCAACTCCATCAACTCGCACAATACCTAGGGTGTTGGTATAAATCCCACACTTTACCTAATCACACAAAGTTTACAAAACCCTACTCTCTTTCTCTCCTCTCAAACTCGACGGCAGCCACATCCCATCTCTCTCTTGAAGCTTTATTGTTCGGATCAACCCTCGTTCCATTCTTTAACCGGTTAGTGTATACTTTTGATTTAATGATTGAGGATGTGTTAGCTTATATGTTTTAGATGATGATTTAGAGATGGTATGCGTTTGTTTGTAATGAAAATTGATGAAGTATGATGTTCATGAAATCGGTTCATATTGTGTAGCATGTTTTGAATTATGTAGAGTTGATGATTATGTGTTAATGATCTAGAACCGATTGAATGATAACCGGCTGTGATATGTTCCTGTTCGAATGAATTATGGGGGGGGGGTTGTTATGTTAGTATGCATGCTAGTGATCAAGGATATGAATCAGGTTAATATGGTTAAGTGTTATGATTATTGTTCACGTTTTGATTTTGTTTAGGGTTCATAAGAATTAATGTTGAAACCCTTGTTTGATCGATTTATTTGTATGAATGGAAACTGTTAGTTATTGATTGATATCTACATAAATGGAAACAATATAACTGATTGCCATGATTTCGGATATTAAACAACCAATCGCACAAGTTTGTCGGTCGCACAAGATCAAGTCGCACAAAACTTGATCTAATCGCACAAGCTCCTAATCGCACAAGATAGGTACAATTGTTTAAACTCACAGTATAAGTTAGTTATGCATGATCGCACAAGACCTGGTGGATCGCACAAGATGGTGACGATCGCACAAGGCTTGGGCCATACACAAACTGTTACACGGTTGGGCCTCAAAGCCCAATCCCAATCGCACAAGCCATCCGGATCGCACAAGTCCATTCGGATCGCACAAGACTCATGTTTGTTTGTTGGGCCGTATACTTGTTGGACTACTTATGATTTTGGGCCGGGTATCTTGGGCTTCAATGGGTGACTCGCACAAGGCCGTTAGACTTGTGCGAGCCCAAATCTTTTGATCGCACAAGTTCGGATACGTTATGACTGTTAAACATGATGATGTGTGTTTGCCATGATCTATATGTGTTTGTAACCTGCTAGCTTATGTGAGACTTATGTGCACTACTCGAAACCAAAACCTGACTTGTATGGTAACCATGTTAGGACGTGGTTGACCTTTAGCAGCTCGATTGACCTTTCGTTTATCTGCCGAGCTAACCTAAGGTGAGTTCACACTTTCTACAAAGCATGAGGTTCCCAGGGGTTGGGAATGGGTTAAGGAATATGGATTCCTCGTCCTTCTTGGGTAGGACAGTATGGGTTAAGGAATGTAATTCCTCGTCCTCTTGGACAGTTTAAATTTCACTAGACCAAAACTCTATCACGAAGTCCCTCCTTTTATATCGACTTAATCGCCGGGCCAATGGCGAGCGGGTCATTAGTTAGATAGCGCTATTTAGGTCTGACAAGCCTCACACCGTGCCGCAGAGGACGGGCGTGAACTAATGGATCTGGGCACGTCAATGATGATAGACATTGATGCTAAGGGCACATAAACATGACTAAAGTCAGTGGTCGATATGGTAACGAGTCTAGTAGTATATACAAGGGGTAGCCCCCACGGCCGAAGAGCCAGATAATTATACATGGGGTAGCCCCCATGGCTGGATTGCCAGAGTAAACGGGATTAAACAAAACACGTTTTCAAGTATGGGGTAACCCCCACGGCAGGGATGCCAGTTAAAGGAAACCGTTTTTGAAACAACTTAAAACAAACACCCAACTGTGAACTCGCTCAACGTTGTTGTTGACTCGTTACTACATGCTTTGCAGGTCAATAGGTTTAGCAGGAGCTTGCATGGGGAAGAGTCATTGTGGAGCATGGACATTGAGTGTTCATGATAAACTTAAACATTATTTACTTATGCCTTGGTTTTAGACATTATGCTTCCGCTTGCAGCTTAAACTATGTTTTGTTTGGACACCAATTGTATTGTGTTGGTTTTTATTATTACTTACATGCTTGTTCAATATGATTGGTGGCTTGATCCTGGTCAGTCACGCCTCCAAGCGTTGATACTCCGCAGGTGGATTTTAGGGGTGTGACAATTCTTTTCCTTCACTGATTCACACCGAAACCTTAGCCTTCATCTTCCTTTGGCTTGAAGCTTCTACCATACGCTTTCCTGAAACCCTAAACTATCATACGCTTCTTCTTCTTCTTCTACCTGCATCTCATTCTCTCTGAATCGCTTATACTTGAATGGCTTAACAAAGGATTCCAAAATCAAGTTTATTCACTTCCAGGTATGTCGATTCTGTAGTCGATATTGATTTTATACTTTTTATTGTTTTCATCACCTGAACTTTGTCTAAATTTTTTAAAGTTTCATCGACTACTCTCTCGATCCTTTCTATCTCTCTAGAAAACCTTCATCGGAGATTGTCGTTGCCTTCTTCTTTTTCGCTGAAGATCTGATCAAAATCTAGGTATGTTTAGTGTTATTTGATACCTGTTATTTCGTTTCCCTTTATTTTCGTGTCCATCCTTAATTTTTTTCATTGATTCATCCTGATAAGATCCAGGTATGTTTTGCTTTTATATTTGCTATTCATTACTGTAACTTTACTTCAGTTTGTTCTTATAGTTGATATCATGTATAATAATCCTTTATCGTTTTTTGTTTTGCATATTGTTCCATGTTAACGGGCTACACCCAATCTTTCTTTCGGGATTGGTCAAAAATAGGTAATAAATTGTGATTTCCGTGTGTTGTTCTTTCCTTTGATTTTATGGTTTTTACAATCTGTGTGTTGTTTTTGGTATTTTTAATGTTCTTATGATATTTTAATAAATCGGTGAAAAGTTTTCCTTATTAATGTTTTATTTATTTTACTATTCACACAGATTGTTTGTTTTTGTCCTGTGTTTTTAGGGTTTTATGATTATATATTTCATGTTTTGATTTAGGGTTTTCCATTTTTTAATGTCCGGTTGGCTTACTAAATTGGATTCCAACTCAACTACAATATGTAATCACTAGATTGGAGTCACGTGCAGTGAAGATGGGTCACGTGGCTTCTCGGAGTTGGGTTTCATGCCCAGATTCCAGCAAACACCATTAGCGAACTTTTAGCTTTGCAGATCTTGAGCCTCAAATCCAATGGTATTTGTTGCCCTTTACCTGTTATTTGTTATTATTGTTGCTTTGAAAATAGATTCTTTAATGGCGGTGACAACGGTCAGCGGTTGCGAAACAATCAAGGCGGATGATTTTGAACTAACTCGGTAATCATTTCATTTTCTCTCACAATGTACTTTCAGAGCTTGCTTTGTTCTTACGAGAAGATTCTTCCGTTTGCACACTTTTTATGTATAGATAAATCCCCATTGACTACTCTAAGGGGGTGTTTGTTTTTGCTTATTACATCTGCAAAAGGCTTATGTCTGCCCGCCTACAGACATAAGGCCTTAAAGACCGTTTGTTTTTTTTTTTTCAAACAGATCTTATATTAGCTTCAAACATCTTAAAAAAGAAGCTTTGAAACAAAGCTTCAAACATCTGCACATGTCTTCTTATTCCCTTCTCACCTGCCACCGCCACCTCCGCCACCACCTCCGCCGCCACCGCACCTCCGCCACCACCGCACCTCCGCCACCACCTCCGCCACCACCTCCGCCACCACCGCACCACCTCCGCCACCACCGCACCACCGTAGAGAGAGAGAGATCTGCGAGAGAGAGAGCTGTGAGAGAGAGAGCAGTTTCTAGAGAGAGAGAGCAGTTTCTAGAGAGAGTTTCTAGAGAGAGAGAGAGACCTGTGAGAAAGAGAGAGAGACCTGTGAGAGAGAGACCTGCGGTGGTGGTGGTGGAGGTGGTGGCGGAGGTGGTGGTGGTTGTAGAAAGAGAGAGAGTTTCTAGAGAGAGAGCAGTTTCTAGAGAGAGAGAGCAGAGAGTGTGTTTTGTGGGTGAAGTTGTTTTTGAAGAAAAAAAAACAAACCCTCTTCTCCTTGCAGACTGCAGACATTTGGGCCACATCTTCTCTTGCAGATGCCTGCAGATGTGGTTCGCAGACTACAGACATTTTACATCTGAAAAAAACAAACAGCACCTAAGTTTTGCGATTTGATTGCTGACGCTCATGATGCTTTCGGCAGATGTTGTTGATCAATCGTTTAATTTGTGTATAAGTTGTTTAACAACTCACATTTAACATGATAATTGCAGTTTTAGGTTAAGCTTAAGTTGAGAACATTAGGTATTGTTATAAATTTGTGTTTGTTTGGTTATTTAGTTAGTTGTCGATCTTTTACACAACTTGATTTGCAAAATTTGATGTGAATTCTTAATTGATGGTGTTACATGTTTTTCTGACCTTGCTGGTCAACACTTTTGTTCACCATCCCCCCTTCAGTTTTTTCTAGTTCAGTCAATTAAATATATCAAAGGATTCGCAGCCCAGTTACCAGCCAAGAAGTGACGCAAATTCAGCATCTGCAAGCTGCCCTCGCTTCTGTTTTTGTTACAAATAAAAGGGATGTCTGGTGTGGAATGATGGAGTCAAAGAGTCTTTCTCTGTTGCAACCCTTAGAGGTAAAATTTATGATAATTTATATGGGCTAAACAGTGCGTGGTCTTTCTGGAACAACTGGATTCCGCCAAAAGTTAACTTTTTTGGGTGGAGCACCTCAATGAATCATAATCCTTCGAAGGTTGGTCTCACGAATAGAGGAATTTTGTTGGGCGATGTCTTATGTTCGAGATGTGGTTTGAGATAAGAAGATGTGTTCCATATAATGTGAGATTGTTTATGTACTAAGTCTATTTGGTGGGCGGTTTTTGCTTTGATAAAAATCTCGTTCCCAGAAAATATTGACTCGGTTCAATAACGACTACCGGTGCATATGGAGATGAATGGATCTAAAGAGTGGAATAAATTGATTGGTGCAGTTCTTTAAGTGGCGGCTTGGGAGGTATGGAAGGCAAGGAATGAGAAGACTTTTAATGGTTGAAACGTCCATTATAACCGAACGGCGAAAAGGATTAAGGAAAACCCATTTTCTTGGTTTACAAATAGATCGAAATATTGTAATTTAATTGGGATAGGTGGTGTGACTTTAATAATCTTATAATGTTGGGTTTTAGTTTCTTGCTGACCCGTTTTCTATATTTTATATAGAAGTATCGCCGTTTAAAAAAATTATACTTATGGAAATCTAAATATTTAAAAAATCTTCAAGAAAATAAATAGCTTAAAGGTTATGTTGCAATGATCTATCAATAGTGTAAAGTTATTAGGTGGGGTGCATGATGAAAAGAATACGTGTATTAAAAACCAAATCATTTAACCATTAATGAAATTTAATAACAAGATTGGATCCAAATCAACCCCACTATGAGCTAAAATAATGGCAATAATCTGCTGCAAAATTAAACTTGTTTACTTAATTAGATCAAGTGTCATCATGCCACATATAGCAAACCCTTAGTTCATTTATTCTCTTGTCTATATAAATGTCACATCCCAGATGTTTTTTATGTTGTGCCATTGAATTCCAATTAACTGAACTAGGAGAAGCCCATTTCTCTTTTGGTCCAGCTTAATTTCCGTTTTTAAACACAACAAAAACAATGTCCATTTTCACAAATATTCAACATCCTTTGACTTTTACCTTTGGAATTTTAGGTAAAATTTTTACTTAACCTTTTTTTCTTTATGTTTCAGTTTCTGTTTATATAGTTTCTTTGGCCATTCGGTATGGAGAAGCGTTTTTTGCCACATCTGCATAATGGCGGTCCAAACACTACGAATATTTTACACCACAAAAGTCTTTTTTTCAAATTATTCTATAAAACTAACTAGCGAAAAAACAGAGAGGGGTATCCCGGCCCCAATGACGCTTCGTCCATACCCACATCATATAGCCTTAAGACTGAATTCCTTTATCAATCTCGCTGGTTAGGATCTATGTGAAGTCATTAAGAGTTTGAATTTCATAGTTGGATAATTACAACCCTCCGGTCTTTTTTTATCAGTTCTTTTAAGTTCTTTAAATTTATCATTGAATAGTTTCATTTTTCTTAATGTATAGGAGAAAATAACTGAAACCCTAGACTTTGTCACGCTATTTGAAAGTGGCCGAAATTTTCAAAAATAGGTAAACTACAAATTATAGAGGACTTTCACTAGCAACTTTGTCAGTTGGTAATCACTTGGTAAGGTCTGTTGGGAAACCAGACATGTAAAGAATTCACTGACGGATCACGAGAGGACTTTCATTAGCCTGTCACCGACAAACATATATGACTATTACAAATTAGTCATTGATATGTTGGTCGAATTTGTTCGTTGATAAAAGTCGATTTCTAACAAGGTAACATGAAATAAGGAAAGTTTACTTAGTAAAGTATTTTAAATATACATATTTGCATGCAGGAAATATCATTTCCTTCATGGTGTATCTTGCGCCAGCGTAAGTTAATAAGTTATTATTCTCTTTTTGTATAGGGTTCCTGTTAAAAGGGCATGAATCGTACAAAGTGTAAGAAGTCTATGAAGGCATATGGTGTTTTAAATTTTTGGTATGATGTTTTATATTCTTTTGGCATGATATTATACAGAAAAACACTAAACATAACAATTTAAAACACAATTAAATGTATTCTAGACATGAAATCTAAAACACCATGCAAAGAAATTAATCAGTGTGTTTTAAATTAAATGCCAAGAATACATTGTGCTATAAATTGTTGTGCTTGATGTTTTTGTATGTTATACCAGGTAGAGGATCCTGTAAAAAGTGCTCAAAGTGTGAGAAGTGTATTATAACACTATATATAATACTATATAACACCATATAAACACCGTATAACAATATGTAACACCATATAATACCATATAACACTATGTAACACTATATATCATTATATAACAAATATAACACTATAGGTTGTCTGATAGCATGTCTATGATAGATGTATAGTATTATATTTGTTATATAATGATATATAGTGTTACATAGTGTTATATGATATTATATGGTGTTACATATTGTTATACGGTGTTTATATGGTGTTATATAGTATTATATATAGTGTTATAATACACTTCTCACACTTTAGGCCTTTTTTACACTATCCTTAACCTGTTATACCATAGCAAAAGAATATAAAACACCATATCTAAAATTTAAAACACCATGCCTACATAGATTTCTTACATTTTGTAGGAAAAATGTCTTTTTTACACTAAGCTTACCCCTTATATATATAAGTTACCAAAAGTACATAGTTTCCATGCATGTATTCAGACCAACGTTCTACAAAATCATCACAAAGAAATCAACAGAAGGCTTTCAATCTATACCGTATGTGGTGGCTCTCTTTAGCTCGATGATTTGGATATATTACGCGACACTTAAAACGGATGCTACGCTCCTCCTCACCATCAACGCCTTTGGTTGTGTCATTGAGACCCTTTACATATCGATTTATATTGCTTACGCCCCCAAGGACATTAAGGTAAATTACATCTGGATATTATTGTTTGCTTCATTATCTATTATTGATCTTTTGTGCAATAGTTATATTACTTAGTGTTACAGATTCAAACCACAAAACTTGTTGTGTCACTGAACTTTGTGGGATTTTGGATAATTGCTCTTTTGACTCATTACCTAGCTGAAGGTCCTACCCGAGCCACAATTCTTGGATGGATATGTTTGGTCGTTTCGGTTAGTGTATTTGCAGCACCACTAAGCGTCATGGTACGTAATATTATAGAATGATTTTCGAGTCAAGTCGAGTTGGGTTGGTGTGAATGTGTGGTGGAAGATTAGTAGTGAAATTAATTTAAATTTCTTGTATAATGCAGAAAAAGGTGATAAGAACTAAGAGTGTAGAGTTCATGCCATTTGGGTTATCCTTTTTCTTGTCCATAAGTGCTGTTACATGGTTCTTCTATGGTTTATATCAAAAAGACATATACATTGCTGTAAGTTTATTTATGCTTTCTAAAGTTGAATGATTAATCTTCTACAGTATAATAGTTAATATTGACGTTAATAGTATAGATATCTTCTTTCAATTTTGAATTTATATGATTACAGTTTTGTTCTAAGATTACTAATGGATTTTAAAAAATGTCATTTCAGCTTCCAAATATAATTGGATTCGTGCTTGGAGTTGTCCAGATGATATTATATTTTGTTTACAAGAATTACAAGAAGAAAACGATCGACTTGGAGCAAAAACTGCCAACTAATATTTCAACTATGGAATCATACCCCGTCTGTGACGCCCCTAAATACGATACGAAAAAAGATAGCAACATGTGTGATCAAGTCATAACGCTTAAAAGCACCCAAGAAGAGAATATTGAAGCTGGAGCCGACGAGGGACAAATGGTTAGCGCAATACAACCCATCAATGATCTGGTTAAAAATGTTATGAATGAAGACGTGATCATCAAAGCGTAGATGGGTTGTAAATCTACAGCGCAACCCGGCCTTAATGGTATCGAAGATCATGAACAAATGAAAACCATGGAGGCTGCTAAACAAGTTTATCTTGTAGAAAGTGCGGCTTAATGGCTTTCTTTTTAACGATATGATGCATATGATCAAAAAGTGCTTCAGTTTTGTACACTAAATAAGGATTTTTATTCTACATGCACAATTTCCTAACGGCATGTGGTATCTTGTAATTTCTTAGGTAGTGTTTGATATGTAGAAATAAGCAACAGAATGAATAGACTATTATGAGGGAATGAATAAAAGAGTGTTTCGTTGGTAAATCAATCCCCCCCCCGCCCCCCCCCCCCCCCCCCAAACAGTTTTTTTCATTCCAATACCTCTTTCACCCTTCATTAATAACACCACAACCAACCACTGTTGCCACCACCCACAATTGTAGCCACCACCACCCACCGTTGCTGCCGCCACCACCCATCATTATCGCCCACCGTCACCGCCACCCACCTAACATCGCCACTGACCACTGCAGCCGCTGCCACCACCGCCGCCACCCTCCACCATTGAAACCAACACCATCGCCACCTACCACCAACGCTACCGCCGCCGCCTATCACCACCCCTCGTCACCTCCACCGACCACCACCCACCATCTCCCCTCACCATCGATTTTATTTGTTCGTCTTTTCTTCCCTGCCAAACAACATAAAGTGACGATTCACTTCATTCCTACATGTTAACCAAACAAGATATGGAACACCTCGTCCATTTCACTGGCCCACCCATTCCATTACCTCATATCAAATAGTGTTTTTAGTCAATATTTACAAAATAGCCAATATTTTCTTATATTGTTTTGTTTTCTTAGCTCCCTCCTCCATGCTAATATACACCCTGCAAATTCTGAAAAATCTACGACCACCTAGAAATAGTTTTATGAGGTCGGTTGTCCCTACAAATTCTGACAAGTCAACGGCTAGTGGCAGACCTAGAAATATTTTTAAGAGGTTGGTTGTATATCGCTATATATTAACTACTTTTCAGTTTGACTGGCTCGGGTCAGATCACATAATAAACACACTCAACGAACCGTACCCGTTATGCATGTTACGGTTACAGTACGTATTGGAAAAGTTTGTTACATGCCAAAGGTCATGATATGTTGACCCATTTCATTCGTTGGTCGAATCATCCTCGTTTTGCGGGAACAACAAAAACCATCATCTCGCTCTTTCCTTTCTTCGGTGCTACCTTTTTCTTTCCAAGGGACGAGGTTGGGGTGTATAAGATTTTTTTTTAGTATGCCTAGGAACAACTCCTAAGAAAATTCAGGAAAAAATGTAGGAACCTCATGGCTAATGATTGTGACTCATAGCTGCGTATAATAGATAAACATAATTTCGTTAATTATTACCTAACGAGAAATCGTATAACATATATATTGTACTATCATTGGATGTTAATATTATATACAACTAGAAATTGATGCTTGGAAACAAAAAAAAAATCCATTTCGGTTAATTTTTTTCTAAATTGGAGGGTAAACTGACTCAAGTTCCACAACATTACATGTATTGAATTTTATAATCTAATGTAAGTTCCCGGGACCGCTCAAGGATCGATAAAACTAACAAGAACATCACTCTTGATTGAGATGGAAGTGAGTGAGTCATTCTTACATAACCATAAACATAAACAAGATAGATGTGTACGTAAAAGCATTTGTTTAGTCATCAAAGATAATCTACATACATATACACATAGATACATAGTTCCCAACCCTAGGTGTGCCCCTAGGGTTAGAGACTCACATCCTACACTAACACACAGTGTGGACAATCTCTCTTTTAACACTCTTTCCAAAATGCTCTCTATATTTTGCTCAATTACAAATGACACAAAGATTCAAATACATTGGCAACACGACTAACTACATCGGCTAGGCTAAATGTGGCACTTATTAGCGCACTTGGCCTAATTGCACATAGCACAAAGTGCGTCACTTACACGAAGTGCGCCACCTATGCACATTACAACTTTGAGTTGCATAGCGATGGTTACTATCCTTGGTTTTGCACCAACAAACTTCCCTTATTTGTTGCTATCAATTCTGACCAACATTAATAATCATTAGTCACAAGTCATGTATCAACAGATGTCACACCACCCCAACCGATGGCGGAAACATCGGGGTGCGGCACTGAGCGAAACAGATTGTCCAGGAGAATCCATAACATCTATTGATTATAATATATTAAAGGTTCATGTTCCATACCACAAACATATAAAATAAAACAGTTATTACAGACGTTGTTCTCAAATACAAATATCCATTCCGACAACTCAGATTTTATTTAGTTTGTTTCTAGACTCTCCTAGCTTGATTCCATAGTAGCTAGCAAGCAAAAGCATCCTAAACACCTGTCACATACGTTAAAGTAAAAGTCAATACACATAGTGTAAAGGTGAGCATACAAGTTTAATAGTATAATAGTAGCGAAAGCGATTTACGCATAACTAACATGTAACATGTATAATGTGAAGCAGGTAGGTTATCGACAATGAAATATGCACAGACGTGACTGTGAGTTGTAGAATGCGCAACACATATCACCACTGTGACACATGAAGAAAAGCCCTTAATAACCCCTGTCCACGATAGGTGCTGAGTCCAAACTATAGTACTATCGTTGGTAAGGTGTCAGGCAACAATCACTGGGATAAACCCTTAATATCCTGGGGATAAACCCTTAATATCCTGGTGATAAACCCTGATTTTCATACGCTACATGCGAGAGTGTACAAACTCCAAGACTTAGAAAGGTGAAAACCTTTAAACCTTAGAGAGTATGAAAATACCCTTTCGTGAGAGAGGGTGATCAATCCTCATATACCTTTAGGATCCAGGATATAGCCAATAGTAACGAAATTGTCAGCCACTTTTTCATGAACTGGTCCCGCTACCTTGAACTATCCCTAGATAACTTGTGCTCCAGGCGGGGTGTTTAAACCCAATTTGTAAGAAAGGTGAATACCTTTAAACCTTTGAAGGGATTAGAATCCCTTATACGTGAGAGAGGCGGCCAATCCTCTAATCCTTTGAGATATCCTGAGCGTATATCCTGGAGCTATATCCTGAGGCATATTCTGCAAAACAATCTTAAACTAATGTGGGTGTTAGCTTGGCTAACACCCCTCCGCTGCTTAAGTTAGTATTGGGTTCAAGATAATAAACAAATTCAAATATATTTAAAAGAGGTAGAATAGATACCATTCTGAGATAGAAATTAAATTCTATTCTTACTTGAAATAGAGCTTTAAGTGTATAGCATTCCAGGATCTTGGTAGCATATCCCCTTCCATACTCCTGAGTCGGTATGCTCCTTTTCCTTATTCTGATTCAACCTCATATGGTCCTTCCCACTTTGGGGCCAACTTTCCATCGGCAGGATTAGTGGTATTTTGAAAAGCCTTTCTTAATACCCAATCACCAACTTGAAATCTTCTAGTCCTTATATTCTTGTTATATGCTCTAGATATCCTTTGTTGATATGTTGCCATCCTTAGCCTTGCTGCATCTCTTGTTTCGTCTACAGTGTCCAAATCTTAGCACAAAGCTTCAGGATTCTGCTCAGGATCCCGGAGGATAGATCTTGCCGTAGGTATCACGATTTCTGTTGGGATCACTGCTTCTACTCCGAATACCAAGGAAAACGGGGTTTGGCCAGTTGCATTTTTTACCGTTGTTCTATCAGCCCACAAAACAAAGGGTAGTTCTTCTGTCCATCTTCCTTTCTTAGCTCCTAATCTCTTCTTCAAGTTGTTAACAATTATCTTGTTCGAGGATTCAGCTTGTCCATTTGCTTGAGGATGTACTGGAGTAGATGTGATCATTTTAATTCCCCAACTCTTGCAAAAGTCAGTAGTCCTCTTGCTTATAAACTGGGATCCATTGTCATAAATGATTTCAGCTGGTACTCCAAACCTGGTCAGGATATTCCTCTTTATGAAGGATACTACTTCTTGGTCTCTAACTTGAGCAAATGCTTCAGCTTCAACCCACTTAGAGAAATAATCAGTCATTGCCAGCATAAAGACTTTTCCTCCTGGAGCTTTTGGTAATTTCCCTACTATGTCCATCCCCCATTTCATGAATGGCCAAGGGGAAGCTATAGGATATAGTGGTTCAGCTGGTTGGTGTAGTATGCTACTGTGCCTTTGACATGTATCACATCTTCGAGCATATTCTGTAGCATCTTTTTTCATTGTCGGCCAATAGTATCATGTTCTTAATACTTTTGAGAATAATGACCTGCCCCCAGTGTGGTTACCACAATCCCCTTCATGTATATCCTGAAGCACTTCCTTAGTTTTAGGATCCTCCAAGCATCTCAGGTATGGTCCTGCAAGAGATTTCTTGTACAAAACATTATTTATAATAGTGAATCGTGATACCTTCATCCTAAATGCCTTAGGGTTTTCGTCTCTAGGGATGTGTCCTTCCTTAAGATATCTTATGATTGGAGCCATCCAGGATTCATTATCCTTATCAGGATTATGACCAGGATCCTGGATGCTTGTTACCTCCTTATCCAAAGCTTTGAAGGGATCCACAGCAGGAT
Source organism: Helianthus tuberosus (assembly GCA_030545235.1). Taxonomy (NCBI): domain Eukaryota; kingdom Viridiplantae; phylum Streptophyta; class Magnoliopsida; order Asterales; family Asteraceae; genus Helianthus; species Helianthus tuberosus. Next base: position 110,068,868 of record CM060398.1, read on the forward strand.
ACAAGATATGAAGTATCAGTATTTGGGTTCCCTCTGGTATCCTAACTGATGATCCTAAGTTTTCCAAGGCATCCGCTTCAGCATTATCTTCTCTTGGTACCTGTTCAAGTGTAAAAACATCGAAATATCCTGCTAATTTTTTGAGAATATCGAGGTACTCGATTAACTTCTCACCTTTAACTGCATAGGATCCATTAAAATGATTAGTGATTAACAAGGAGTCAACATATACTTGCAAATTCTTGATATTCATATTTTTAGCCAACTCTAATCCTGCAATTAAAGCCTCATATTCTGCTTCATTATTAGTAGCAGGAAATTCACACCTAATAGCCTGGGGTAATATGTCCCCCTGTGGCGATTTTAGTAGTATTCCCAATCCTACTCCTCTAACATTAGATGCTCTATCAGTGTACAATCTCCAGGATCCTGAGGATTCTCCTAATTTTTGGACTTCTAGGTCTACTTCATCCTGAATATCACTACTGAAATCAGCCACAAAGTCAGCTAGAGCCTGTGATTTTATGGCATTTCTAGGTTCATATACTAAGTCATAAGCACTTAATTTCACTGACCACTTAGCCATCCTGCTTGACATCTCAGGTTTCCTAAGCACATTTTTAACAGGATAATTAGGGACAGTGGTTCACCATTTTCAGGTTTCATTAATAGAGGTGCAGTTGATAGATACTGCTTCAAATCCTGCAGGGCTGCTTCATGCTTCTCTTTCCATTTGAACTTCTTGTTTTTCTTCAGGATATCATAAAATTCCTTCCACTTTTCCGAGGATCTTGAAATAAATCTGTTTAATGCTGCTACTTGCCCTGTTAACCGTTGGACATCCTTCATATTTGAAGGTGATTTGATATCCAAGATAGCTTTAATCTGCTCCGGGCTTGCCTCTATTCCTCTTTTAGTCACCATATACCCTAGAAACTTTCCTGCCCCCACTCCGAAATGGCACTTAGCAGGATTTAGTTTCATGTTATACTGATCCAGGATATCAAATGCTCCCTTAATATCCTGGAGGTGATCCTCAGCCTTCTTAGATTTTACCACCATATCATCGATGTATACCTCCATGGTGTCCCCCAGCTTATCTTTAAACATCATGTTTACCAATCTCTGGTATGTTGCACCTGCATTTTTCAAACCAAAAGGCATAGCAGTATAACAATAAATACCTGTTGGTGTCATGAAGGCAGTATCCTCCTGGTCTGAAGGTTCCATTTGAATCTGCTGAAATCCTGAGGATGCATCCATGAAGGTTAACATCTCATGGCCGGCAGTAGCATCCACCATTGCATCAATATGAGGAAGAGGAAATGGGTCTTTGGGACAAGCTTTATTCAAGTCTGTGTAATCTACACAAACTCTCCATTTCTCATTTTTTCTTTTGTACCACGACTACATTTGCTAGCCATCTTGGAAACTTGACTTCTCTGATCATTTTAGATTTCAATAGCCTCTCTACTTCTTCCTGAATGATCATATTTCGCTCCGGAGCAAACTTCCTCCTCTTTTGTTGCACAGGTTTGAATGATCTGTTAATACCGAGCTTATGTGTTATAATATCTTTGGAAATGCCTGTTATATCCTCGTGCTTCCACGCGAATGTCGACATCCTGCACTTCAAAAAGTTAGTTAACTGTTCTTCAATATCTTGAGGGATATTGGTTCCTACGAGCATCGAGATATCCGGGTTATCCTGATCCGGGATAATTTTCTTCATATCCTGCTCTGAAGCCTCCACGATATCCTGGGCCCACATCTTTAATTGCTATGCTGCAGTAGGCTTGGCTGAGGATTTCATTGAGGATGAGTAACATTCCTTTGCCTCCTGCTGATCACTATCAACCTTGACAACCCCCCAAGGGGTAGGGATCTTGATGCGTTGATGATAAGTTGATGGCACAACTTTCATATCATGGATCCATGGCCTACCCAGTATGATGTTATAGCAGGATAGGGAGTCCATCACACAGAAACGTTGTATTGAGTTGACCCCTTCAACATATACTGGTAACTTTATCTCTCCCACTGTGTTCCTAGCCTCTCCACTGAACCCAACAAGCACGGTGGATTTCGAAGTGATATCCATTGGAGATACATTCATTCTTTTCAAAGTTTCTAGTTGGATTATGTTGACGGAGCTGCCATTATCCACCAATATCCTGTGTACAAAATGGTTAGCCACATATAATATTATTACCAGAGCATCATGGTGAGGATCCTGGACAGTATCCCTGTCATCACTGTCGAATGTGATCACTTTATCAGTTGTGAGGGTAGTCATCCTGGCTGGTTTATCTCCCCATTCGGCCTTAGCTTCCTTTGCATGTCTCTTGGCCGCAGAATATGAAGTCCCACAAATGTCGGATCCTCCCGAAATAAAGTTGATTATCTTGGCATCCGCAGGAGGTGACGCTGCTCGTTCGGGATCCTTCTCAATATCCTGGCCCTTATTCTTCTTTCTTACTAGGAGATCCTTCAGATATCCCTTGCTTAGAAGATAACTTATTTCTTTTCTTAGGGCAATGCAATCCTCAGTTACATGTCCGAAGTCTTCATGGAAGGCACACCATTTGGACTTATCCTTCCAATAAGCTTTTTGTTGATTCTTTTAAGGCCACCTGGCTTTGTCTCCTAAACCCTGCATAGCATACATTAATTCAGGTATGTTAACAGAAAAGCAATATTCAGATAATTCAGGATACTCTTCAGGATCCTCATCTTCAACAACATTCACTTTCTTGTTGTCATTTCTGCCATACGGCTTAGAGCGATATGGTTTAAACGAGGATTCTGACTTCCTATTAGTTGACTCATAAGTGGTGGACGAGTTCATCCTCTCTTGCATCTTTTTGTCATCCTCCAGTCGAATATATCTTAGGGCCCTGTTTCGAGCTTCATCCAAGTTCCTGCATGGGTTCATTACAAGATTTTGGTAAAATTGAGAATCTTTTTGCAGCCCCATCTTGAAAGCCTGCACAGCTGTTGCAACATCAAGATGTGGAATATCTAAGGATTCTCGGCTAAACTTGTTCACATAATCTCTTAAGGATTCCTGAGGTCCTTGAGTTATCCTGTAGAGATCACTTGTTAGTTTTTCAAAACTTTGACTACAAGAAAATTGACTATTAAATAAATTCACAAGGTGAGCAAATGATGTAATCGAATGAGGAGGAACATTTAAGAGCCATTTCAAGGTCGATCCTGTTAAGGTAGAACCAAAACCCTTGCATAGGCATGCTTCCTTGAGCTCCAGAGGGATAGGGTTAATCTCCATTCTTTCCCTATACTGGGCAATATGCTCTTCAGGATCCGTAGTTCCGTCATAGAGCTTCATGTTGGGGGTTTGAAATCTTTTTGGGATTTCAGCATCACAAATAGGATATGCAAACCGAGATATCCTGTGGCTATCTTGGGACACTTCCGGAATTGGCTGGACCACCCCAGGTACACTGGATATCATGTCCTTCAATTTATGGAGCTCCCTAGTAAATGCTGACGTCATACCTGCATCCTGCAAAGATCCACTATTGTTATCAGCAAGAGTATTATTATTATTTGACACATTACCGGTCTGAGGATTCTGGCCATATCATGAACCATATCCTGAGCTCCTCACAGTTGACATCCTGACTGAGGAGGGTATTTCAGGAGTATGATTCTGAGAATGGCTAGGCACAATATTTCCCCTGTCATCCTCAGTATATACGGCCGAACTGAAGTTCAAAGTTCTGGGTTGTAGGGGAGTGACAATATCCTCAGCGGGCCTGCTTGAGCTGGATTTCAAGAGTTGTATTTCTCTCATCAGCATTTGGTTTGTTTCCTGTTGCTGCCTCATCTATTCCTGTACACTACCAAATAAGGTTAGAATTTCATCATTAGAAGCCAAAACAGGACCAGATCCCTGAGTGCTCTGAGTAGGGATAATATCCTGAGGTTGTGAAGAAGCTTGCATCCTTGGAGGAGGTGGTGGAAGCACCGAACCAGTAGTAGCAGAAGTTGTAGCAGACACGGTGGAGGAGCTCATGTTTGATCTCTAGGCCATTGTAAATAGTGTGGCAAAAAGTTTTGAGAATAGAAAACCAAGTAACGATTTCGCAAAAGTTTTTAGTAAAGATACCACCACTTGCCCCACGGTGGGCGCCAAATTGTTTTGGTAAAAATTTACCAAAGCAATTAAGTGATCAAATTAGTTAAGTGAGGTAGTGTGCTAAGAAAGTGTGTTGAAAATATGCTGATTAAGTTGTTTGCAAAAATAGTTTTCAGGACACGGCTCAGGATATTGAGCTGTATCTGCGATCAAACTATGAGCAAAAAGTAAAGGGGGTGACACGAGATATACGAGGAAAGCCCTTGATCAATCTAGATCGCCGGCACAAAACCTCAGGAGCTGACAATCGCAGCTTCCTTGTTCTTCTTATTGCTTTATACGTCAGGATACAGTGCAGGATATTGATCAAATCGCTAAGTGTTACAATGCTTTTTGTGAAAGTGAAAGTTGCGAGAGAGTAAAGTGTGAGAGAGCAGTGAGTGTTGTTGTGTCCTATTCGATCTGATTTATCCAATTATTTATAGCTAAGAAACATAAACAAAAACTCCTATAAATGGGGGATGCTTCCGAATATTCCATAGTTAACATTATGGACCGAGTAAAGCGGCTTCAACGTCTTCCTTTGAACGACTTAGACCGAGTCTTCCGGGGAAAGGGTCCTCAAGAACGTTACCAGCTTGGACTCGTACTCCTGCACATAATCCGTTAGTAATCCTCAGGATACCATTCAGGATGTTACCAATATCCTGATTCAGTATCCCAGACAAGAACATATATCATACTAGCAAGATATAATTTAAGATATTATCCAGGATATGAGCTCAAAATTTCATCCATAACAGTGACCATAAGGTATAACCTCAGAAGGTTATTCCCTATACAACTATGGTCACAAAACATGTTTGGTCTGAACCTAATGATTGACCAAACGGGTCGGGTTCGAAAGTCTAAGCGGTTGTTTAGACCGCTTATCTTACGACCCTATATAAGCACTAAACTAAAAGTGACGAGTTAAACATGTTAAAACATGTTTAACGAAGTTAGAAAACAAGTTTGATATCAAAACAAAGGGTTTTGATACCCAAGAATAGTTTGGTTGCAAAATACGCATGAATACGCATTTTGACCGAAACTATGACTCGTCACTATACCTAATCAACGTGGTAATCAGTAGGTATAGTCACAAGGGACTATGACCATCGTGATTACGCTCATGTTGCGAAGTTCAAACGAACTTCGTGTTGACCAAAATGAGGTCAAAGCAAAAAGTCAAACACTGTTTGACTTTCATGCTTGAAATACATGAACAAGCATGAAGGAAACTTACCAAAGGTCCAAGCAATGAAGAACTTGATCTAAAATACCCAGGTATGAAGCAAAGGCTTCAACTTAGAGTATAAATTCAGATCAATGTGGGGAATGCAAGTGAATTCAAGGTGGGTAGTTATAGATTTCTCAAAACCATTAGGATCGTTCCTCGATAAATGAGCTTCAATCTTGGCCCTCCATGTGTACCCATTGATTTGGAATACTATGGGTGTCCAAAACCAGCTCATGGTATTGAGAATTTTGCATAAATAACCCCTGAAATTCGATCCAGTTGCTGAATCAAAGAATCTGCCCAGATCAGTCTCTGGCGCCCTGCGAGAGGCCTGTCGCGCCCCGCCAGAGACCAAAATGGCAGAATGTCAGAAATGGTCCCTGCATGCAATAAACTCAGCTTTTGACACGTTTAAGCCCCGTTAACCCCATTTCAAGACTCCATAATGAAGTTAAAGCATAGGGAACATGAAATATGCTTAAAAATATCTCGGATGTCGGCTCGTTTGGTCGCACGATCACGTTATTCGGTTAATTACGACGAAACACGAACGGACGTGAAAAACGATCCAAATTACGCGAAGAATGGAATTTGAGCCTTACAATCACTAAAATAAAATATTTTAATGATTACATAAATTTTTGGAGGTTCGGATATACTCAGAACGTAAGATATGCGCGTAAATGCAAACTTATGCACTTTTTTTTACGCTTTTAGTCCCTGTTTGACCAAAAAGTTTATTTTTGCGCACCAAACACCTCAAAGCGTATTTCTAAGCTATGTAAAGGATATTTGGGGCATGTTTAACTTATGATCAAGTTCCAGAATGTTTGTTACCATACGAATCAGCAGACTTTTGTAGTTTGATGCAAATAGTCCCTGCGATCGAATAAACTTGATTTCGACACACCAAACCCTCCAAAACTTATTTCTAAGTTATGTAAAGGTTATTTAAGGTATGTTAAGCCTATGTAACTGTTCTGGACTGTTTGTCGCATTAAACTGATTAAGTTTACGCATCAGTTCGCGTATAACTTTCCAGAAAGCGATTTAGAGCTCGAAATCGAACAAGAATTGATATGTGTAAATGATACACATATTTATACAAATCCCAAGTATGAAACACAATATTTCATTAATTTGGTATTTGTTTGATGGTCGTAGAGACACAGGTGTCATAGTCTTCCCTACTTCAGGAAATTTCATCCCGAAATTTATTTAGAGGAAACTTGTGAGAGCTCGAAACATGAAGTCAAAAAGATAAAACAACACTGGTTAGGGTTCTGAACTTCTAGTAACTTTAAATAACATCATCCTTGCAATGTAAAAGGGACACTTATATATAAGTATATGAAGCGCCATTGGTGCGTCCAGCGTACCTCCATTACATTGTTCACGTTTCGTTATTGTTGCCACCATCGGTTCTTACACATGATAAATCTTACTATGGTTTTCGTCCACTGAATTTCATAATTATGTATGCATCCATAATTATGTAATTCCTTGCATAGTTCACACAGTGCATTTTATAATGTGTAGGGGAAGAAAAACAATGAACGAACCTGTGATGATTGTGACTAGACCACCCTAGGGTCTTTTTAATTAAATCAATAAATGATCTCTTTAAATAGACCACCAAGGAGTCTTTTCAACTATATCATCACATGCCATTCTAAACCACATTAATTAGACAACTCAAAGGGTCTCTTTTGAATTATGGAATATTACTTTATAATCCAAGGGTCTTAACTATTACGTAGAAGCCCATTAAGGATTTAAGGTAGTACCTTTGGATATCCTACTATGAATCTCTCATATGAAGATATGGAAAATTCTACGAGGATTTGGATAACGAAAATTCAGATTACACAAAAACAAAACACATAAAACATAATCACGAAATCACATAATTGTTTAACTTGATCTTCAATTTGTTATCATTTTGTTAATTTGTTTTGTTAATTGTGCACATATACTTAAAGCACACCAGGAATCCAATCCGTGGATTTCATTTGGCACTTTAAACATCTTCAAGAATCTAACTATGAAAATAGGAAGCTCTTAATAGGAATTCGGCTTTGTCCTTATTGAATCATAATGTACATATTGAAGCATACAAAGAATTCAATTAAGGACTCTGATTTGAGCGATAACCATCCACAAGGATCTAATCGTGAATACAAGAAGATGCTTTATGGATTTGGAATTTGAATAGCGGGAGAAGTTTCGAAATCTTGCACTAGACGTGCTTAAATCGATACACAAGGTAGAATGTTCATGAAGTTGAGGTGCTAGATATGCCAAGGCGACATATGAAGCAGAATTTAGAGGTTGTGTAGGTTAAATTAATCATACGAGCAGAATGTTTTTGAAAGAAATGCATGGGGTTCTTTTTAAATGTGTTTAATGTTTTTAAAACCTTATGTAATACTTTTGAAATCATGTGGTAGATGTATAGGTTTATAAATTGTTTTAAAATCATGTGAGATGAATTTTGAAATTATGTATAAGGTTTTTGAAAACATGGATGATGCTTTTGAAATCATGCGTTTGATATATTAAGTAAATATACTGTGTTAAAATTGTTTTCAAACTATATGAAATATTTTGAAATCATGAAGGTCGTTTTTGAAAAATATATACTATGCATGTTGTTATGGAAACTAGAATGTAATGATATGGGTATGAGGTTGAAAAATCCCTTTAGTTATCTAACCAAGGATTTAAAGTGACATTTTGAGTAATCGTCTAAAATTGTCACTCATATTCTATACTTCGTTTCTTAAAATGAAACAGGTACTTAGAATTTTCGAGGAAATCATGAGCGACCACATGAATGGGAGAACTACAAGAGTAGTTTGTTTAAAGAACATAGTTCTTTGGTGTAGGTATCATAAGGGTATGCCATACACACATGTAACTACATTTGTACATCAGAATTGAGAACAATGATTTATTTATAAACCAAACAGATTGTTCCAGAGTTCAAGGAAAACAAAAGAAACAAAAGCAACATATACAAATTATTCGAAGCAGCAGCATCTTCTAATCAGCCAAATGCTCATCCGTGGGTCAGATTTGCATTGGCAAACTTTGGGTATTGGTTCCTGAGATAACCCGTCTCGCCATAGATGTAGCAAGTACCAGGAGGAAAACGAGCTTGAGCAAGGTTGACTTAGGGTTGGTTTGGACCACCTTGGCTTGGGTTGAATCGACAAGCATTTGCCAGGTGACCGAGTCGCCCACATGATGCACACAGACGACACTGTAGGTAAGCTAGGTGAGGTGCATTACATTTGTTGCACATCGGAGCAGTACCGGCATAAGGTTTCCTTGCAGGAGGTTGAGCAGCAGCAGGATTTGCAACAGCTTTGTTTTGGATAGCAAAGCGGCACACGTTAACCAAATGTCCCCATCGTCCACAGTGGGTACATTTGAAACAGAGTATGTGATTCGGATGATGACGGTTGCATTGATTACACCATGGAGCAGTTCCCTTGTACGGCTTCTTGGCTGGTGGTGCTGCCACCTGGCTAGGTTCTGCTTGATTTGGTGCAACGACTGGAGGATTCTTTGAAGCTTTACGCTTCTTTGATTTTCGTGAAGGCGTGGCTTCTGCTTCCTTTGGTGTCTCTTGGGCGGCTTCATCCTTGAGACGCGACATGGCAACGGCTAATTCAGCAGTCTTTTGGATTACTATGCCTATTCGTTGGGAAAATTTGGTAGCCTGCTCGTACATCTGAGTGTTGCTGCGATGAGGAGACATCCTAAAGGAAATGGAAGACATAGGAGGAAACAAGTGAAATTTTATCGGATAATCAAAACAGAATGACAACGCATAAAACTTGTGATCATTTGTTTGTTACCTAAGGCAAACAAATGAGACGGTGACTAATCAGAGTAAGCGAGCCATATTAATGTATCGCGAAGACATGCTTTAGCCTATAAGTGGACACTTACCCCAAGAGTTCCCAGGTAAGAGTGACTGGTCCGATTATGTGGATTTGTACGAACACTCTAGCCTTAGATAGAAAACTCATAGTACAGGCATCCACTCTTCCAGATTGCACGTGTTCACACTATAAGACCCAAACTTTGATGAGATTTTGAAAATTCGGAAGGCACTAAGCCAAAAACGAATCTTCCGAAAGGGTGGGTGATTATTTTCAAAATCGCTTTGGAAACTCTGAAGGTTCAAAAACTTATAATAAATCATCCTAGAACAGATGATTGGTTTTCAAAGCAGATTTAAAATTTGTGTTCTTGTTGTGGTTGTCACCTAAGGATAAGTGACGGTATTGTTTTAAGATCTAAACACAAGAATCTTGTGTTAGGGTCCTAGGAAGGTTATAGAATAGGTCAAAGCATTACTAATAACCTAATTCCCTATAACCATGAGCTCTGATACCAACTCTTCTGTCACACCCAGACCGCGTAAAACCACAAACCGCGGCGGAAACGTCGGGGAGTCGAGCAACAGAATTATTGTTTCACAACCATGGTAATTAAAGTTTTGATTTATTTAATAACAAAGGGGTTACATTGTCTTAAAACAACTGAAACAAAGAGTACATAACAAAGTTAAACTATTCTAGCTCCATTTTATGTCACTAAGGCACAGGTCCGCCTAAGTGTATCTTGATCAATCCTATGCATCAGCTCCTGAAAACACATGTGAAAATAGGTACGTCAGCATAAAAATGCCTGTGAGATACATAGGTTTTATTAAAATAGGATTCATGACTTGTAAGTTTAAAGAAAATGTTTAACAAAAGTCAGTCATGAACCTTGTAAAATGTTTTCTTTTATAAATCATACAAAAAGTGATAAGAAATCAGATGATATAAAAGAAAGATGCATAGATAATTAAATAACCGAGTAAAAATGAGTTTGTATAAATTATGTTGTTCGTAAAACAATGTTTATGTGAAAATATGTTATCTGTGTAAAATGTAATATGTCTAAATTGAAATGGTTTAAATAACGCTACGATATGTAATACCATAAAAGCACTTATATATAGGAAGTACCAGCGGCGTATCCACCATGCTTTTATCATATTACACACGCCTCGTTATTTAAATCATTTACCAAACAAACCACCAATGTCAAAATGTTCATGTATAATCAAATGTTATGTATGGTAAAATAAATAAAAATATCTATTCTAACCATATGCACAAAACAATGCATTTGAATAAATCAAAAGTTATGTTTTGTAAAGAATCCATGCTTTATTGATACAAACATCTATGCGGTAATGTTAATGTAAGTCCGTTGAACCGGATCTTTCAATGATATCAAACAATCACCAAGTTTGTGCGGAATCCAAACTAGGTGAGATTCAAGAAATAAAACAAAAACCAACAAGAAATATGAACAACGAAGAAATATGAACAACGAAGAACAAACCGGAATCACTTTCAAACTTGCACACGATTCTATTACTATTAACTAGCAAAACCGTCTGGTACAAGTTCCTACACCACAATCGCCTTTCTCTAGCTTTTTAGAACTTTTGTAACAAAGAGGTTCAAAACCCTAAAACAAGTTAAAAACTTGTTTATATACTAACTCAAGCCCAATTCCCTACATGGGCTCCCCTTGGGCCTGCTTGGCCCACATGGCCTAAAGCTTGGCCCAAGTGACCTATAAAGGTCCAAAACCTAATATAAACTAACCCGGTAAAGCCCAGTTCGTAACCATAACCCGTTGTTTTAATTTGATGCGTCAGTCTCACACTTTAGGGCCTAACAATCTCCCCCTAGACTGATGCCATCAAATTGTCTTCATAGCATGAATTCAGCAACGTCTTCAACGAAATCTATGGTTGACGCTATGCTGCAGATGTTGTGGAAGTTCTTGACTTCTGAACTCTCAGCACTGGGTCTCTTTTCTTCAGCTCGTGTGGTTAGCTTTATATCAGAATCACGATCAGCTTCCGCTTGAAAATCTTGTCAAAAAGTATGCGAGAGGAGGATTCTCAACAGCTCTTTTCTTCTTCAGTCCTTTTCTTTCAAGCAGGTTCATGGTACTTCTTCAAATGTACTTTCACTGTCAGACGGCGTTTCGTATCCGGTTCTTCTGACTCAGGTACATCTTGTTGTTGTGCTGCTTCAGGCTTCTTCAGCAACTAACAACATTTCAGTCTTCATCAACCCCTGTTCTTGATTGAAATCAAGTTCTGCACATGCTCACAAACTCATAAGCAAACATTTCTTATGCAACAGGGAGAGTACCATATTAACACTAGGTACAACCAAGTACTTATACTCAGATTTCACAATTTAAATTCTTTCAACTTTTGATGACCAGTCAAATCTTCAAGAACGGTTACATTTTTAATTTTTAAGAAAATAAATAAACACTCTATTTTTGGATTTTCGATTTTTTAGAAAAGCAAGACACTATTTTTGTATTTTTTTTAATTTTAAGAACTAAAAACAAATAAAAACTCAAAATATAAACAACTACCATAATATACAATTACAATTACAATTGCAATGGGATCAAAATTCGTTCTCAGGCAGACTAAGGAACACTTTTTAGTACGAGCCTAATCAAACTGGTCTATGCGATTGCCAATATGTTTGTCCACTTAAACTTTAACGCTCAACTTTCAATTTTTTAACTTCGTGATATGCTTTAGGTAATATTATACTATTATACCCGTGTGTCCCATTCCAAGGCATACCCCCGCGATCAAGGTAAGCACAACGATTCATCGTAGCAGGTGAGTATACTGATGTCATCCTTTAAGATATCCTGACTGTGTCTAGGTCTGCATATAATCTGTTTTATCTTGTTTTGATTTTTTTTAACAATGAACACCCAAATAAATACTAATCAAATCCTGGAAATATAAACAGCACACTCTATCATGCAAGTATCTTCCCTACCACATATTTCACAAGTCCAATCCAGATTTCTGAAATCTTAACTGGGAATAGGTTGAGAAGAGAACAGAATAGATCTTTTGCAGAGATGGTATAATATACAGATCAAATGAGTTTTTCTCAGTTTGATATAGGTTTCTTGGGTTTCTTTTGGGCACTTGAGGGCCTCTTTCGGGTGTATTAGATCTATAGCGCGACAACGTACAGCTAGGTCAGCATGTATCTGGATGCAGCAGAAGCTGTCGTTGCCTAGCACCTCCAGGTCAGCATATATCTGGATGCAGCAGATGAGGTACACGACTTTTTCAGAGAAGATTTCAGAATCAGATCAAAATTGTGTGTATCGGGACAACATACAGACATTCAAATAGAAATGAGCTAATTCCAAGTGACTTTCTTTCCTGGGGTCATGTACAATTTTAGTTCTGAACAGAAGAACAGCCAAGATATCCCCGGATGATTCAACAATATAAAGACCCGAAACCTCAGATGTTGGCTATCTATCAACGCAAGATTTAAGACCATAAAATCATACGCCATTGGTATGTTACCCACATGGTACATAGTTCGTTATGTTTATAGCACTTAGTATCTTTTATCATTTTGAGCGTCAAGCCTATCGACATATCGCAGTAGATCCTAGTCTTTTCAGCTATGGCACCTTACATGTGTTAGTCAAAACCCTTTAACACGAACATTTATTTCACTTCCCATATCATGCAATCTGTCTTTTTTTTTTCATTTTCTAATGTTTTTGTATTTTTCTCATTTTCTCCCCCTAAAACAATACATATTTACATCAAACTCTTTTTGTATTTTCTGAGTTTTCTCCTCCTAAACTCTATATCTATCTATATGTTCCTCTCCCCCCTAAATTTGTGCATAAATCTTATATTTTGGTGCTTAGATTTTGAAAAGGTTGTTAAAGGATTAAATATAATCTTTTTATTTTTTCCGAAAATATCTTGATGTTAATCATAATCCTTTTAAATTTGAAAAGTATCTTGGTTTAAAAAAATTTCCAAGTATCTCGGAGTTTGCTACAACTGTCAATATTGTTTCTTATTTCGAGTCATCATCACAACTACCACTTCTTTACAGAAGGTTTCGAGTGAAGACAATCTTCTTCACGGTTTCGAGTTACCACATTTGGAGTCACCATTTGAGTCGCAACAATAATCATTCCTCTTGTCTCGAGTCATCACTGTTTCGACTTCCATCTTCCTGGTTCACATCATTCTTCTCGAGTCGCAACCAACACATCATCTTCATTGGTCTCGACTCATCACCTCACTGGTCTCGAGTCATCTCCTTTTGAGCAGTCTCGAGTCGCAACCACGGTTCCGAGTCGCAACCGAGATCTCGAGTCATCAACATTCACTGTCTCGAGTCGCAACCACGGTTTCGTCAATCAACCTTCTGAGTCGCAACCGAGGTCTCGAGTGGTGTGTTCTAGACAAAGATTTTGAGTTATCTACACTTCAGGTCTCGGGTCGCAATCTCATTTCACAGTCTCGAGTCATCTGCTGTTTCATCTTCGTCTTCTCCGCTTCACCCCCACCGGCGACCAAACCTGCAACTATCATCATCATCGATCACTACACCACCTCCACCAACTTCTCCGATCACTAAACCCCGACTCCGTACACCATCATCATCTCCATCGTCACCACTATTTCCGGTAAACCGAACCATCCATAACCATCAACCTCATTCCGGTAATCACCTGCAACACCATCATCGACCAGTGACAACCATCTTCTCCGATCACCATCCTCCGTTAACTGCTATCACCGTTTCAACCTTCGTCACCGATAACTGAACATCACTTAACAACCATCCTCTCCGGTGACAATCGTGAAACCGTCCAACCACGATTACCGTTCGAGTTTACACCCGCCATTCATCATCATCGACAGCCACTGCTGTGTTGTGTGATTATACAAAACGAAGAGGAAGACAGCTAGACGTGAATTTTGTCGTTTAGGTTTGTTTAATTTTATAATATAATAATCATAATCATAAAGCAATCATTACATAATCATTATTTATAATAATAATAATAATAGTTAATAATAATAAAAATAAACCTTTATATTTTTTAAATTTATTAAAGTAACTTAAAAATCTTAAAAAAAATAATAAAAAAAATAAAAATATAAAAAATATAAAATAAAATAAAAATTGTTTTGTTGGTTTTGTGATAACGGTCTGACAGGTTTCGAGGTGTGATACAAGAAGCTGGTTTGATTACGTGCAAAGGGTTTGAGTTAGTGAGTACACAGGTTCTCGCTTTGGGCTTGCGTCGAGGAAATAGTTAAAAGCGCACATTTTTGGGGATCTCATTTAAAAAAAAAATGTCTTCTAAGAGAGAGTTGCTTGAGCAGGAACTCCAAGGATTCAGTTACTCATATGGTGAATCTATAGAAGCACTTACAGGCCGGTTTGCTGAACTGCTCTCTAAAATGGAGAAGGCAGAGATGGTGGTGTCTACTCGCATGAGCAACAGAAAGCTTCTGGATGCTATAAAAGGGATTCCAGATCAGGCAAACTGTAGTTGGTTTACCAATGTTAATCAGATAATATTGACAACCGATTGTTACAAAATGAAGCCGGATGAGCTGATCTCAATCATCAAATCATATGACAATGCTGACAAACAGTCTACTCAAGGCAACACATCTGCTGCAGTTTGCTCATCCACACAAAATTCAGCATTTATGTTTAACAAACCCCTGGCTCAAGGAATTACTAAAGAACGTGAAGAGATATTTTCTGTCTTTTGCACTCCTGAGTGTAGAGAAAGAAATGAGGCATATCGGTTACACAACGCTGAGTTGATTCAAGACTACAACGACATCAAAAATAAAAACTTTACTTTATCAAAAAACGAAAAACTTTATAAAGAAAAGATTGAAGCTCAGCGAAAAGACATCGTCAAACTCAAGGATGATGTAAGTGTGAAATCCAGTCAACTCTTTTATGTTCAGGAGAAACTGTGTGCTGTGACTAAGGAACTGGAAGATATCAGAGATAGATATCAAATAAATGAGCTTAATATTAAGAAATTTGATTCTTCCAGCAAATTAGTCAAAAACTTGTGTGATCAACAGCTCGCATACAAGGAAAAGAAAGGGTGTGGATTGGGTTACAATCAGGCTCCTCCTCCTTACAATGATAACTACACATATTTACCCATGACTGAGGAGGAATTGATGAATGAGGACAAGATGGCTTACGGTCCTAAAACTGATAAGTCATCAATCAACAGCAGACCTGTTAATAAACGAGTGACTCCTTCGGTAAATTTTATTTCAAAGGGTACTTTTGATCCTAATGCTTCGTCTTCCCTTGCAGATGAAATTAAAGTTGAAGGTGTCGTTGGAGATGAACAAGCATCAAATTCTCATGTGTGTGACATTTTTGGCTCATTTTTTCACTCTATGATTAATTTCAGGCCTGATGGTTTGGGCGAAAACATTGATGCTTGTGTAACAGAGACTGAAATGGCAAACGAAACGAATGAGCCAGCTGAACCATCTAATTCCAAATGCGAATCACCTGAAGCAGCTGATTCTGAGAAATTGGAATCGGTTGATTCTAGTGAATTCAGCTCAAGGGTGTCATGTGCAGAACCGTCTTGTGCTGAAAATTCGTCAAATGTTTCAGCTGAAGTTTCTGCTAAAGTTTCTGGTATTTCTTCCGACAAACCAGAACTCTCCGATTCTGTCAAAGCTGATGACATGAAGGATGAAGAGAAGACATGCGTGAACAAGGCTCCAAGTGCGCAAGCTAAACAATCTGAACCTTTTGTTAGTGATGACAAAGTTCAAATCAAGCAACAAGAGCCGAAGCGAGCAGGTAAAGGACACGGAAATAAGAAGCCTAAACATCAAAGACGATCAGGCTCTCCACAGTCCTCAACGGGCAGTAATAGTCCTCAAAAGGCCCGTGATGTGAAAAATGTCTTTGTTAAGCCAGTCTGTAATGGCAAATGTGAGAAATATGCATTTGACTGTGCAAACAAGGGTTTCAGAAAGACTGGTGAGATTTCTGAACAAGACTTGCAGTCTAAGGAAAACAAGAAGAACAGCCAAGATATCCCCGGATGATTCAACAATATAAAGACCCGAAACCTCAGATGTTGGCTATCTATCAACGCAAGATTTAAGACCATAAAATCATACGCCGTTGGTATGTTACCCACATGGTACATAGTTCGTTATGTTTATAGCACTTAGTATCTTTTATCATTTTGAGCGTCAAGCCTATCGACATATCGCAGTAGATCCTAGTCTTTTCAGCTATGGCACCTTACATGTGTTAGTCAAAACCCTTTAACACGAACATTTATTTCACTTCCCATATCATGCAATCTGTCTTTTTTTTTTTTTTCATTTTCTAATGTTTTTGTATTTTTCTCATTTTCTCCCCTTAAAACAATACATATTTACAGCAAACTCTTTTTGTATTTTCTGAGTTTTCTCCTCCTAAACTCTATATCTATCTACATGTTCCTCTTGGTATCAAAAAGAGTTTAGGAGGAGAAAACTCAGAAAATACAAAAAGAGTTTGCTGTAAATATGTATTGTTTTAGGGGGAGAAAATGAGAAAAATACAAAAACATTAGAAAATGAAAAAAAAAAAAGACAGATTGCATGATATGGGAAGTGAAATAAATGTTCGTGTTAAAGGGTTTTGACTAACACATGTAAGGTGCCATAGCTGAAAAGACTAGGATCTACTGCGATATGTCGATAGGCTTGACGCTCAAAATGATAAAAGATACTAAGTGCTATAAACATAACGAACTATGTACCACGTGGGTAACATACCAACTTTTTATAAAATTTGAATGAACACAATGAAGAACGCGAAGAACACCAACTCAAAAATTTCAGAAAACTTGAATCTTTGATATCACACCGAGCCTAGAAATAGGTTCTAATGGCTCTGATACCACTTGTAAGTCCGTTGAACCGGATCTTTCAATGATATCAAACAATCACCAAGTTTGTGCGGAATCCAAACTATGTGAGATTCAAGAAATAAAACAAAAACCAACAAGAAATATGAACAACGAAGAACAAACCGGAATCACTTTCAAACTTGCACACGATTCTATTACTATTAACTAGCAAAACCGTCTGGTACAAGTTCCTACACCACAATCGCCTCTCTCTAGCTTTTTAGAACTTTTGTAACAATGAGGTTCAAAACCCTAAAACAAGTTAAAAACTTGTTTATATACTAACTCAAGCCCAATTCCCTACATGGGCTCCCCTTGGGCCTGCTTGGCCCACATGGCCTAAAGCTTGGCCCAAGTGACCTATAAAGGTCCAAAACCTAATATAAACTAACCCGGTAAAGCCCAGTTCGTAACCATAACCCGTTGTTTTAATTTGATGCGTCAGTCTCACACTTTAGGGCCTAACAATCTCCCCCTAGACTGATGCCATCAAATTGTCTTCATAGCATGAATTCAGCAACGTCTTCAACGAAATCTATGGTTGACGCTATGCTGCAGATGTTGTGGAAGTTCTTGACTTCTGAACTCTCAGCACTGGGTCTCTTTTCTTCAGCTCGTGTGGTTAGCTTTATATCAGAATCACGATCAGCTTCCGCTTGAAAATCTTGTCAAAAAGTATGCGAGAGGAGGATTCTCAACAGCTCTTTTCTTCTTCAGTCCTTTTCTTTCAAGCAGGTTCATGGTACTTCTTCAAATGTACTTTCACTGTCAGACGGCGTTTCGTATCCGGTTCTTCTGACTCAGGTACATCTTGTTGTTGTGCTGCTTCAGGCTTCTTCAGCAACTAACAACATTTCAGTCTTCATCAACCCCTGTTCTTGATTGAAATCAAGTTCTGCACATGCTCACAAACTCATAAGCAAACATTTCTTATGCAACAGGGAGAGTACCATATTAACACTAGGTACAACCAAGTACTTATACTCAGATTTCACAATTTAAATTCTTTCAACTTTTGATGACCAGTCAAATCTTCAAGAACGGTTACATTTTTAATTTTTAAGAAAATAAATAAACACTCTATTTTTGGATTTTCGATTTTTTAGAAAAGCAAGACACTATTTTTGTATTTTTTTAATTTTAAGAACTAAAAACAAATAAAAACTCAAAATATAAACAACTACCATAATATACAATTACAATTACAATTGCAATGGGATCAAAATTCGTTCTCAGGCAGACTAAGGAACACTTTTTAGTACGAGCCTAATCAAACTGGTCTATGCGATTGCCAATATGTTTGTCCACTTAAACTTTAACGCTCAACTTTCAATTTTTTAACTTCGTGATATGCTTTAGGTAATATTATACTATTATACCCGTGTGTCCCATTCCAAGGCATACCCCCGCGATCAAGGTAAGCACAACGATTCATCGTAGCAGGTGAGTATACTGATGTCATCCTTTAAGATATCCTGACTGTGTCTAGGTCTGCATATAATCTGTTTTATCTTGTTTTGATTTTTTTTAACAATGAACACCCAAATAAATACTAATCAAATCCTGGAAATATAAACAGCACACTCTATCATGCAAGTATCTTCCCTACCACATATTTCACAAGTCCAATCCAGATTTCTGAAATCTTAACTGGGAATAGGTTGAGAAGAGAACAGAATAGATCTTTTGCAGAGATGGTATAATATACAGATCAAATGAGTTTTTCTCAGTTTGATATAGGTTTCTTGGGTTTCTTTTGGGCACTTGAGGGCCTCTTTCGGGTGTATTAGATCTATAGCGCGACAACGTACAGCTAGGTCAGCATGTATCTGGATGCAGCAGAAGCTGTCGTTGCCTAGCACCTCCAGGTCAGCATATATCTGGATGCAGCAGATGAGGTACACGACTTTTTCAGAGAAGATTTCAGAATCAGATCAAAATTGTGTGTATCGGGACAACATACAGACATTCAAATAGAAATGAGCTAATTCCAAGTGACTTTCTTTCCTGGGGTCATGTACAATTTTAGTTCTGAACAGAAGAACAGCCAAGATATCCCCGGATGATTCAACAATATAAAGACCCGAAACCTCAGATGTTGGCTATCTATCAACGCAAGATTTAAGACCATAAAATCATACGCCATTGGTATGTTACCCACATGGTACATAGTTCGTTATGTTTATAGCACTTAGTATCTTTTATCATTTTGAGCGTCAAGCCTATCGACATATCGCAGTAGATCCTAGTCTTTTCAGCTATGGCACCTTACATGTGTTAGTCAAAACCCTTTAACACGAACATTTATTTCACTTCCCATATCATGCAATCTGTCTTTTTTTTTTCATTTTCTAATGTTTTTGTATTTTTCTCATTTTCTCCCCCTAAAACAATACATATTTACATCAAACTCTTTTTGTATTTTCTGAGTTTTCTCCTCCTAAACTCTATATCTATCTATATGTTCCTCTCCCCCCTAAATTTGTGCATAAATCTTATATTTTGGTGCTTAGATTTTGAAAAGGTTGTTAAAGGATTAAATATAATCTTTTTATTTTTTCCGAAAATATCTTGATGTTAATCATAATCCTTTTAAATTTGAAAAGTATCTTGGTTTAAAAAAATTTCCAAGTATCTCGGAGTTTGCTACAACTGTCAATATTGTTTCTTATTTCGAGTCATCATCACAACTACCACTTCTTTACAGAAGGTTTCGAGTGAAGACAATCTTCTTCACGGTTTCGAGTTACCACATTTGGAGTCACCATTTGAGTCGCAACAATAATCATTCCTCTTGTCTCGAGTCATCACTGTTTCGACTTCCATCTTCCTGGTTCACATCATTCTTCTCGAGTCGCAACCAACACATCATCTTCATTGGTCTCGACTCATCACCTCACTGGTCTCGAGTCATCTCCTTTTGAGCAGTCTCGAGTCGCAACCACGGTTCCGAGTCGCAACCGAGATCTCGAGTCATCAACATTCACTGTCTCGAGTCGCAACCACGGTTTCGTCAATCAACCTTCTGAGTCGCAACCGAGGTCTCGAGTGGTGTGTTCTAGACAAAGATTTTGAGTTATCTACACTTCAGGTCTCGGGTCGCAATCTCATTTCACAGTCTCGAGTCATCTGCTGTTTCATCTTCGTCTTCTCCGCTTCACCCCCACCGGCGACCAAACCTGCAACTATCATCATCATCGATCACTACACCACCTCCACCAACTTCTCCGATCACTAAACCCCGACTCCGTACACCATCATCATCTCCATCGTCACCACTATTTCCGGTAAACCGAACCATCCATAACCATCAACCTCATTCCGGTAATCACCTGCAACACCATCATCGACCAGTGACAACCATCTTCTCCGATCACCATCCTCCGTTAACTGCTATCACCGTTTCAACCTTCGTCACCGATAACTGAACATCACTTAACAACCATCCTCTCCGGTGACAATCGTGAAACCGTCCAACCACGATTACCGTTCGAGTTTACACCCGCCATTCATCATCATCGACAGCCACTGCTGTGTTGTGTGATTATACAAAACGAAGAGGAAGACAGCTAGACGTGAATTTTGTCGTTTAGGTTTGTTTAATTTTATAATATAATAATCATAATCATAAAGCAATCATTACATAATCATTATTTATAATAATAATAATAATAGTTAATAATAATAAAAATAAACCTTTATATTTTTTAAATTTATTAAAGTAACTTAAAAATCTTAAAAAAAATAATAAAAAAAATAAAAATAAAAATATAAAATAAAATAAAAATTGTTTTGTTGGTTTTGTGATAACGGTCTGACAGGTTTCGAGGTGTGATACAAGAAGCTGGTTTGATTACGTGCAAAGGGTTTGAGTTAGTGAGTACACAGGTTCTCGCTTTGGGCTTGCGTCGAGGAAATAGTTAAAAGCGCACATTTTTGGGGATCTCATTTAAAAAAAAAATGTCTTCTAAGAGAGAGTTGCTTGAGCAGGAACTCCAAGGATTCAGTTACTCATATGGTGAATCTATAGAAGCACTTACAGGCCGGTTTGCTGAACTGCTCTCTAAAATGGAGAAGGCAGAGATGGTGGTGTCTACTCGCATGAGCAACAGAAAGCTTCTGGATGCTATAAAAGGGATTCCAGATCAGGCAAACTGTAGTTGGTTTACCAATGTTAATCAGATAATATTGACAACCGATTGTTACAAAATGAAGCCGGATGAGCTGATCTCAATCATCAAATCATATGACAATGCTGACAAACAGTCTACTCAAGGCAACACATCTGCTGCAGTTTGCTCATCCACACAAAATTCAGCATTTATGTTTAACAAACCCCTGGCTCAAGGAATTACTAAAGAACGTGAAGAGATATTTTCTGTCTTTTGCACTCCTGAGTGTAGAGAAAGAAATGAGGCATATCGGTTACACAACGCTGAGTTGATTCAAGACTACAACGACATCAAAAATAAAAACTTTACTTTATCAAAAAACGAAAAACTTTATAAAGAAAAGATTGAAGCTCAGCGAAAAGACATCGTCAAACTCAAGGATGATGTAAGTGTGAAATCCAGTCAACTCTTTTATGTTCAGGAGAAACTGTGTGCTGTGACTAAGGAACTGGAAGATATCAGAGATAGATATCAAATAAATGAGCTTAATATTAAGAAATTTGATTCTTCCAGCAAATTAGTCAAAAACTTGTGTGATCAACAGCTCGCATACAAGGAAAAGAAAGGGTGTGGATTGGGTTACAATCAGGCTCCTCCTCCTTACAATGATAACTACACATATTTACCCATGACTGAGGAGGAATTGATGAATGAGGACAAGATGGCTTACGGTCCTAAAACTGATAAGTCATCAATCAACAGCAGACCTGTTAATAAACGAGTGACTCCTTCGGTAAATTTTATTTCAAAGGGTACTTTTGATCCTAATGCTTCGTCTTCCCTTGCAGATGAAATTAAAGTTGAAGGTGTCGTTGGAGATGAACAAGCATCAAATTCTCATGTGTGTGACATTTTTGGCTCATTTTTTCACTCTATGATTAATTTCAGGCCTGATGGTTTGGGCGAAAACATTGATGCTTGTGTAACAGAGACTGAAATGGCAAACGAAACGAATGAGCCAGCTGAACCATCTAATTCCAAATGCGAATCACCTGAAGCAGCTGATTCTGAGAAATTGGAATCGGTTGATTCTAGTGAATTCAGCTCAAGGGTGTCATGTGCAGAACCGTCTTGTGCTGAAAATTCGTCAAATGTTTCAGCTGAAGTTTCTGCTAAAGTTTCTGGTATTTCTTCCGACAAACCAGAACTCTCCGATTCTGTCAAAGCTGATGACATGAAGGATGAAGAGAAGACATGCGTGAACAAGGCTCCAAGTGCGCAAGCTAAACAATCTGAACCTTTTGTTAGTGATGACAAAGTTCAAATCAAGCAACAAGAGCCGAAGCGAGCAGGTAAAGGACACGGAAATAAGAAGCCTAAACATCAAAGACGATCAGGCTCTCCACAGTCCTCAACGGGCAGTAATAGTCCTCAAAAGGCCCGTGATGTGAAAAATGTCTTTGTTAAGCCAGTCTGTAATGGCAAATGTGAGAAATATGCATTTGACTGTGCAAACAAGGGTTTCAGAAAGACTGGTGAGATTTCTGAACAAGACTTGCAGTCTAAGGAAAACAAGAAGAACAGCCAAGATATCCCCGGATGATTCAACAATATAAAGACCCGAAACCTCAGATGTTGGCTATCTATCAACGCAAGATTTAAGACCATAAAATCATACGCCGTTGGTATGTTACCCACATGGTACATAGTTCGTTATGTTTATAGCACTTAGTATCTTTTATCATTTTGAGCGTCAAGCCTATCGACATATCGCAGTAGATCCTAGTCTTTTCAGCTATGGCACCTTACATGTGTTAGTCAAAACCCTTTAACACGAACATTTATTTCACTTCCCATATCATGCAATCTGTCTTTTTTTTTTTTTCATTTTCTAATGTTTTTGTATTTTTCTCATTTTCTCCCCTTAAAACAATACATATTTACAGCAAACTCTTTTTGTATTTTCTGAGTTTTCTCCTCCTAAACTCTATATCTATCTACATGTTCCTCTTGGTATCAAAAAGAGTTTAGGAGGAGAAAACTCAGAAAATACAAAAAGAGTTTGCTGTAAATATGTATTGTTTTAGGGGGAGAAAATGAGAAAAATACAAAAACATTAGAAAATGAAAAAAAAAAGACAGATTGCATGATATGGGAAGTGAAATAAATGTTCGTGTTAAAGGGTTTTGACTAACACATGTAAGGTGCCATAGCTGAAAAGACTAGGATCTACTGCGATATGTCGATAGGCTTGACGCTCAAAATGATAAAAGATACTAAGTGCTATAAACATAACGAACTATGTACCACGTGGGTAACATACCAACTTTTTATAAAATTTGAATGAACACAATGAAGAACGCGAAGAACACCAACTCAAAAATTTCAGAAAACTTGAATCTTTGATATCACACCGAGCCTAGAAATAGGTTCTAATGGCTCTGATACCACTTGTAAGTCCGTTGAACCGGATCTTTCAATGATATCAAACAATCACCAAGTTTGTGCGGAATCCAAACTAGGTGAGATTCAAGAAATAAAACAAAAACCAACAAGAAATATGAACAACGAAGAACAAACCGGAATCACTTTCAAACTTGCACACGATTCTATTACTATTAACTAGCAAAACCGTCTGGTACAAGTTCCTACACCACAATCGCCTCTCTCTAGCTTTTTAGAACTTTTGTAACAATGAGGTTCAAAACCCTAAAACAAGTTAAAAACTTGTTTATATACTAACTCAAGCCCAATTCCCTACATGGGCTCCCCTTGGGCCTGCTTGGCCCACATGGCCTAAAGCTTGGCCCAAGTGACCTATAAAGGTCCAAAACCTAATATAAACTAACCCGGTAAAGCCCAGTTCGTAACCATAACCCGTTGTTTTAATTTGATGCGTCAGTCTCACACTTTTGGGCCTAACAGTTAAAAGCCTACATTCAAGCCTTGCGACTGTGGCGACAAACCCTTAAACGAAATTAAAGGTTCATCTAAATTTTGAATATCGAATTCGGTCATTCCTTCCACCCAAACAAACCTAGGATTTCAGGAACGGGAGTTGTCAATTCCTATGGTACCACTACCTCCTAACGAACGGCATGATCAGTGTTAATGAATGTATTTATGACCCGTTAAACGAACCAAATGTCATACCAAATGTAAGCATGTTTTATGAAAATGATGTACTTAAATATGCTAAATGAACATATAAAGTATAAATGTTTAATGTAAAACAGTGTGTCCATATGCTGGATGAACATATGCAACAAAATGTAATATATGAAAGTCAATGTTCTAGCATGTTTGTAAATCATACATAGCAAAACATGGAAGAAATCATGTACTATATGTGTACTAATGAACATAGTAAGTATATGATATAAAAGCATGAAAAGCACGAAAGTAACAAATAGGCACTTGTGTATCACCCCAAAACAATTGAAAACATAAAAGAGGGGACTATGTACTCACTTGAGGATGCTTAGAAGTCTTGAATAACAACCAAGCAAAGCTAGAGGGATCACAGAATTAAACGGCACCTAATATAGGTAACTAAGTTAATAAACCAGACCTAAATTGGAAGATCGGATAGAATGAGGTTTCGTAAACCAAATGAGTATAGGAACTCATATAATATGGTTTAACAAAGCCTACATTCTAAATCGAAACATCTCCTAAGTGCTTATGACCCATTACGACCCGTTTAGGTAGCTTATGCTACTTTAATGCGTCGTTCGCGTAAAACGCGTTCGGACCGCCTAACTAGTCCTATGATAAGTATTATATGCCCTAACATGTCTAATAATGTTACCTAATCAGTTTAGATGTAAAATTTAGGTTACATATGCTTAAAATGAATTTTTGCATAAAAAAGGTATTTTGGTCATTTTCCTAAGGCATATAAATTACCTATCATACAACTAACTAAACGAAGTGACCATAAGGTATAATCTCGGAAGGTTATTCCCTATACAACTATGGTCACAAAACATGTTTGGTTGGATCCTAATGATTGACCAAACAGGTCGGGTTCGAAAGTCTAAGCGGTTGTTTAGACCGCTTATCTTACGACCCTATATAAGCACTAAACTAAAAGTGACGAGTTAAACATGTTGAAACATGTTTAACGAAGTTAGAAAACAAGTTTGATATCAAAACAAAGGGTTTTGATACCCAAGAATAGTTTGGTTGCAAAATACGCATGAATACGCATCTTGACCGAAACTATAACTCGCCACTACACCTAATCAACGTGGTAATCAGTAGGTATAGTCACAAGGGACTATGACCATCGTGATTACGCTCATGTTGCGAAGTTCAAACGAACTTCGTGTTGAACAAAACAAGGTCAAAGCAGAAAGTCAAACACTGTTTGAATTTCATGCTTGAAATACATGAACAAGCATGAAGGAAACTTACAAAAGGTCCAAGCAATGAAGAACTTGATCTAAAATACCCAGGTATGAAGCAAAGGCTTCAACTTAGAATATAAATTCAGATCAATGTGGGGAATGGAAGTAAATTCAAGGTGGGTATATATAGATTTCTCAAAACCGTTAGGATCGTTCCTCGATAAATGAGCTTCAATCTTGGCCCTCCATGTGTACCCACTGATTTGGAATACTATGGGTGTCCAAAACCAGCTCATGGTATTGAGAATTTTGCATAAATAACCCCTGAAATTCGATCTAGTTGCTGAATCAAAGAATCTTCCCAGGTCAGTCTTTGGCGCCCCGCGAGAGGCCTGTCGCGCCCCGCCAGAGACCAAAATGGCAGAATGTCAGAAATGGTCCCTGCATGCAATAAACTCAGTTTTAGACACGTTTAAGCCCCGTTAACCCCATTTCAAGACTCCATAATGAAGTTAAAGCATAGGGAACATGAAATATGCTTAAAAATATCTCGTATGTTGGTTCGTTTGGTCGCACGATCACGTTATTCGGTTAATTGCGACGAAACACGAACGGACGTGAAAAACGATCCAAATTACGCGACGAATGGAATTTGAGCCTTCCAATCACTAAAATATTATATTTTAATGATTACATAAGTTTTTGGATATCCGGATATACTCAGAACGTAAGATATGCGCGTAAATGCAAACTTGTGCACTTTTTTGACGCTTTTAGTCCCTGTTTGACCAAAAAGTTTATTTTTGCATACCAAACACCTCAAAGCCTATTTCTAAGATATGTAAAGGATATTTGGGGCATGTTTAACTTATGATCAAGTTTCGGAATGTTCGTTACCATACGAATCAGCATACTTTTGCAGTTTGACGCAAATAGTCCCTGCGATCGAATAAACTTTATTTCGACACACCAAACCCTCCAAAACTTATTTCTAAGTTATGTAAAGGTTATTTATGGTATGTTAAGCCTATGTCACTGTTCCGGAGTGTTTTTTTCATTAAACTGATTATGTTTACGCATCAGTTCGCGTATAACTTTCAAGAAAGCGATTTAGAGCTCGAAATCGAACAAGAATTGATATGTGCAAATGATACACATATTTATACAAATCCCAAGTATGAAACACAATATTTCATTAATTTGGTATTTGTTTGATGGACGTAGAGACACAGGTGTCACAGGCGTTGATGCTCAGCCTTGACTTTTGAACAAGTCAGGCATTTCGAAACGTAGTTAGCGATATCTCTCTTCATGCCCGGCACCAGTATTTGTAGCGAAGGTCCTAGTACATGTTATCAGCACCAGGATGAATGGAATTTCGAGATTTGTGTACTTCGTCTAGCAGAATCTGTCGTAAGTTGGTGCGCTTGGGAATCCAAATTCGGTCAAGATAATGGAATATACCATTCGATTTATTCACCAGTTGTTCGCCGTTATTGATGATCCTTTCTTTCTTCAAAGTGCGTTTGGTAAAACAAGCATGTTGGGTGTCACGGATAAGAGCTTCGAGATTGTGCTGGGCTTGGGTATTACGAATGCTATGTAAATAGCTTCGTCGACTGAGAGCATCGGCAACGACATTTGCGTTGCCAGGGTGGTAACGAATCTAGCAGTCGTAATCATTGAGGAGTTAAATCCATTGGCGTTGGCGCATATTCAGCTCTTTCTGGCTAAAGATGTGTTGTAGGCTCTTATGGTCGGTGAAGACCGTACACTTGGTACCGTAAAGGTAGTGTCGCCAAATTATAAACGCGAAAACAACTACAACAAGCTCGAGATTGTGGGTTGTATAGTTCTTCTCGTGGATCTTGATCTGACGAGAGGTGACGGGTGGTCCGTAGGACAACCCTTAAAAGGTTTAATACTATGCACATTCCATGTTTATTACGGTGAATTGCTTGAATTTGGTAACCACTAGATGTTTGTATTTGTAGGTGTTAAAGTGTCTAAAGATTGGCTTTTGAGAAGATTGGATGAAGTTGCAAGATGGTGGAAACAAGATAAGAGAATGAGGAAGTCAAAAGAAGAAAACAAAGGAAACAAGTCACTTCAGCGTCGTAGCCTACGGCCCTAGCCGTAGGTTACGGCCATCTATGTTCCAAAAGTGAGCCGCCGTAGGACAGACTCCAGCTGGCGTAATGAGAAAATTGATTGCCGTAAGCTACGGTATGTGGCGTAGCTTACGGCACCATGTTGACCCCCGTTGACTTGTTTACCGCCGTAAGCTACGGCGGGCGCCGTAGCTTACGGCGCCGACTGTTCCCAAATTGTAACTTACACATTTATTGGCCATTTCATGATGTTTTTATGGTTCCTATCATGGGTATTCAGTTACACATCTTTGGAGACACGAATTTGGCTGCACTTGGAGAGTTCTTGGGAGCTTGGAAACAATCTTGAATCATTAGTTTTATGTTGGAATTGTTTTTGAAGATTAAAACTTGTTTGATGATGTTTGTTCAAGCCATGAGTGGCTAAATACTTTGTGATCATCCTGGATTGAAGGTTTACTTGAGACATTTCATGTTTGATTTTGATTTCTAGAATAATAGACTTGCATCCTTTGTTTGTTTATTATGGTGTGTTAATATTTGTTCATAAATAGTTAATTGATGCTTTGATCATAACTTAAACCATACGTTCTTGGTGCCGTTGGCAATCAAGATATCATGGGAGGGATTAGGATTGGGTGTTGATTGATTGGTCATCGGGTAACAACCTCGCGTTCTAGGAATCCGAGTACTTAGTTCCCTTTCATCACGAATACGTAACTTCGCATAAGCCATGTCTATGTGGTTCTTTCTAGTTTAGTTAAAACATGAATGTCAATTGAAACCGGAAGTCTAGGATGGTCATTTGTCTCTAAATTGTTTACAAACCAAATTTCTATTTTTGCAATTACATTAGTAATCTTAGTTTTAAAATCAATTCAATCAATCCAACTCTTGAAATTTACTTTAATTGCATTTAGTTTAATTTTAGTTAACTTAGATACACTTTCAAATAACACATTTTCCACAAACTCCCTGTGTTCGATACCCACTTACCGCTAGCTTGGTACCGTAAAGGTAGTGTCGCCAAATTATAAACACGAAAACAACTACAACAAGCTCGAGATTGTGGGTTGTATAGTTCTTCTCGTGGATCTTGAGCTGACGAGAGGCGTACACGATAATCTTTTCCCGTTGCATAAGGACACAACCGAGGCCGAGGTTAGAGGCATCGCAGTAGACTACGAAGTCGTCATATCCGTCGAGTAATGAGAGCACAGGAGCGTTCCAAAACATAAGTTTCAGAGTTTGAAAGGCCTCCTCTTGTTCGGTTCCCCAAACAAAAGGTGTGTCCTTGTGCGTAAGCGAAGTGAGAGGAACAGCGATCTTCGAGAAATTAGCGATGAATCGGAGATGGTAACTCGCCAATCCGAGAAAAGAATGAACTTCGGACGGGTTCTTTGGTGTAACCCAACTCTTAACAGCTTCTATCTTCGTAGGATCTACATGAATACCTTGACTATTGACAATGTGACCGAGGAATTGAACCTCCTCAAGCCAAAATTCGCACTTGGAGAACTTGGCATATAGACGGTTTCCATGGAGTAGTTCAAGAACCGAACGGAGATGTTGCGCGTGTTCGGCTTTTGACTTGGAATAGATCAGGATATCATCGATGAACACGATGATAAAGCGGTCGAGAAAGGGTTTACACACGCGATTCATTAGATCCATAAAGACTGCGGGAGCGTTAGTTAAGCCAAAGGGCATAACAACAAACTCGTAGTGACCGTATCGGGTTCAAAAAGCGGTTTTGGGTATATCTTCCTCTTGAATTCGTAACTGGAGATAGCCTGAACGTATATCAAACTTTGAGAAACATGTAGCACCTTGTAGTTGATAAAATAAATCATCGATTCTAGGTAAGGGGTAACGATTCTTGATAGTAAGCTTATTCAATTCGCTGTAGTCGATGCACATCCGAAACGGTCCGTCCTTCTTTTTGACGAAAAGGACAGGAGCGCCCTAAGGAGAGGTGCTAGGGCGAATAAAGCCTTTATCAAGCAATTCCTGGAGCTGACTCGAGAGTTCATGCATTTCAGATGGGTCGAGATGATAAGGCGCTCTAGCAACAGGATTTGCTCCAGGAATGAGGTCAATTCGAAAATCGATATCACGAGTGGGAGGTATACCAGGTAAATCATTAGGAAAGACATTAGGAAAATCACGAACCACAAGCACCTTATCCATTTCCTTTACTTCCTTTTCCTCCACTACGACGATGTGTGCCAAGAAAGCTTGGTATTCCTTACGGAGATACTTGCTAGCTTGGACACACGACATGAGTTGTAACTTCTTCGAAGCGACTTCGCTGTAGACACACAATTGGTCACCATTTGCGAGAGAGAAACGAATCATTTTGTCGAAACAAACAATTTCAGCATGATTCTCCCGAAGGAAATCCATGCCTACTATGACATCAAAGCTACCCAGCTGCATCGTGATGAGATTGATCGGGAAAACGTGACTGTTGAGCTCAAATGTACAATCACGCAGAACGGATCTAACAGTGACAGTTCTTCTAGTGGCAACTTCTACGTCGAATGTTGATGGGAGATTAACGCGTTTACGGTTTAGGAGCCTTTTGAATTCGAATGATACAAAATAGTTATCGGCTCCAGTATCAAACAAACACGAAGCATATATACCATTTACGAGAAACGTACCATTAACCACGTTGTTGTCTGCCTGAGCCTGACGAGCGTTGATGTTGAAGACTTGCCCGCGGGCAGCGTGCTGAGCTGGTTGTTGCTGCTGTTGGTGTTGTTGCTGCGCTGGCTACTGCTGCTGTTGTGGCTCTTGCTTCAGCACTCTGTTTGGGCAAACGTTTTCAAAGTGGTTGGGATCACCACACGCATAGGAGGCTCTTGCGTGAGCATGAGCTGCTTGTTGTCCCTGAGGAGCGGGTAGAGCAGGAGCTTGAACTTGAGCTGGGGCTTGGCGGGGACCAGCACGGCAGTTAGTAGTGAAATGGCCGTACAGGTTGCAGTGAACACAAAATCGATACTCGATTCCAACCGGGTGATGATAGGTACAAGTAGGGCAGAGCGAGTGTGGACCAGTATATGCACGCTTGGCCGGTGGTGCATTGGTCACTGGTGTCGCTACTTGGCGGTTCTGGGGTTGCGGTTGAGCAGGGACAGCTTGAAGTGGAGCACCGGTAACAGCACAATTCTTGCTACTGTTGTTGTTGTTCTTTCTCTTGTGGCATGAAGACTTGGAAGCTTGCGGTGCGGCGGTTTCAGCGGTGGGGGCAGCAGTAACTTGATGAAGACTTTTGGTGGTTTTGTCGAAGCAACCAGCCAATACTCGCTTGTCATTTATCTCGGTAGTGAGTAGATAAGTCTCTTCGATAGTTGTCGTCTTCGCAGCTTGAACGAAGTCAGCAACACAATCTGGTAAAGCACGGATGTATTTCTTGATCGTCATTTCAGGTGTTGCCACCTGGCTTGGACAAATGATACTTAGCTGCTTAAAGCGAGCTGTCAGATCGGCGTTGTTGCCACCATCCTACTTGATGTTCCGAAATTTGTTCTTCAGATTTTGGAGCGCATGGGGTGGGCAGAATTCCTTCATCATGAGTTCCTTCAACTCATCCCAAGTAAGCCCATAGGCTGCGTCGTTCCCACGCTTGTTCCTTTCGGCTGTCCACCAATCCAGAGCCCTGGACTGGAAGACGCCTGTTGCGTTGACAGTG
The DNA here is from genome assembly GCA_030545235.1 of Helianthus tuberosus. Taxonomy (NCBI): domain Eukaryota; kingdom Viridiplantae; phylum Streptophyta; class Magnoliopsida; order Asterales; family Asteraceae; genus Helianthus; species Helianthus tuberosus. The sequence goes on from CM060398.1 coordinate 110,100,389, forward strand.
CGTATGTGATCGGGACATCCGCTCTGGTGTAGCGTGACTTCAATTGAGTCGAACCATTGAAACATAGTGCTTGGTCCGTCTTCGCCCGTGAAGTCTTTTTGTGCCGCAGGCCTTAAACTGCTTAAAGCTGAAAGTACCCTTAGGCGAGTCAGTCCTTGATTCCTCAGAGGACTTGCTGGTGTTTTCATTAAGCTCACTGACAATTTACGGAATGACCTTAGCCATCTGTTTGCGACTAGAGCAGCGATGCGTTTGTCCTCATGGTTTCGGCGGGCAGCGCGTGAAGTGTGCGATCCAAATGACGACATTGTCTGCAACAGACATCGTCACAGGACTCAGACACAAATTTCGATTAACCCTAATATATTCTAGCGATTTCTCCAAAAGGTACTTTACATAAAGCACAGGAACACATCAATCACTAGACATGTAATCACATATTCACATAAGCACATAGAAGCACATAAACACATAGATACACAAGCACGTAATCCACGTAAGCACGTATTTTGCACGTATTCACCTTCCTATTTTGCACGTATTCACCTATATGTGCTGAACGTGTTCCCTTATCGTTCAAAGTTGTGATTGTGATCAAGAGTTGCGAATGCGAGTAGCGATTGCGAGTAACATTTTGGGGTAAATGTGTAGTGCGAGTTGTGTGTGTTGATCAAAGCGAATAGCTAAAGCGTATAAATCACCAAAAATCAAAACGCGTAAACATATAATCACATAAAATACATAAAATTGATAAATCACAGAGTCAGCGGTAGCGAAATCCCGAATCAAAACACATAAAATCGAAAAGAGATTGTCTCGGCTGATAGACGTCGACTACCCAAAGTGATTCGACTATTCTCAAGGACTTCGAGCACATGCTTTGGCCTAGTCAACTATGCTCTATCACCGGCATATGGTGAATGGCACTCATCCTTTCGGTTATTCATGCAACTCGAGTCGTTGGAATCCGTCGAGACTTTGGTGAGAGTTTTGCAAAACTAAAATAAGGAACGGAACAAGTCATCAAGGTTCGGGTTTCACCCCTAACTTAGCGACTATATTCCTGTTTGTGTGATAGAATCACAAGATAGATAGGGAGAATCGCGTTGAAGTATGGATTTCACTCCTGGTTCAACGCAAATTCTCGTGTTTATAGTGAAAATGCGTGTGGAACGAGCGATTTGGTCGAGAGTTTGCGGTTTTCACACCTAGTCTCAACGAGATCGTTCGTTTGTGTTTGTTTCCAACCTTAGGAAAGGCTGATCTTGCGCAGAACGGTAGTATGCGATGTTCGTGCAAAGGTGTATTGTACAGCGAATTCGAGCGAGAATATCAAGTAGGCTCGTACAAAACCCCTACCGGGTATGCACAAGTCGTCCTGTTGGTACTTAGACTATAGACTAGGTCAATTCTAAGACATCGACCCGGACTAGGTCGAGTCTTGCCTAATTCCCTATTTATGGCTTTGATACCAATCTGTCACACACCAACCGATGGCGGAAAAATCGGGGCATGGCACTGAGCGAAACAGATTGTCCAGGAGAATCCATAACATCTGTTGATTATAATATATTAAAGGTTCATGTCCCATAACACAAAATATAAAATAAAACAGTTATTACAGACATTGTTCTCAAAGACAAATATCCATTCCGACAACTCAGATTTTATTTAGTTTGTTTCTAGACTCTCCTAGCATGATTCCATAGCAGCTAACAAGCAAAAGAAACCTAAACACCTGTTACATACGTTAAAGTAAAAGTCAATACACATAGTGTAAGGGTGAGCATACAAGTTTAATAGTATAATAGTAGCGAAAGCGATTTACGCATAACCAGCATGTAACATGTATAACGTGAAGCAGGTAGGTTATCGACAATGAAATATGCACAGACGTGACTGCGAGTTGTAGAATGCGCAACACATATCACCACTGTGACACGTGAAGAAAAGCCCTTAACAACCCCTGTCCACGACAGGTGCTGAGTCCAAACTATAGTACTATCGTTGCTAAGGTGTTAGGAAACAATCACTGTATAAACGTAACATACTAGCATTCATCGAATAAAACGTATAACATGCAGAACGGTTAGCGTATAAAAGTGTTTGCATTGTGTGTCGATTGTGATTTGAATATAGATAACGTATGTAACACCCAAAAGTGCTTAAAGTAAAAAGGGATCGAGTATACTCACAGATCGTGTTTAACAAGTAAACACAGTCTTGGATTGAAGGGAGCGCTAGAAAGTTAGCCTGATTATAGAACGATAGCATAAGCGATGAACAGTACGTTAAACGGTGCAAGTGAACTGTGTGACGGAGGGTCATCCGGTCGGATAACCTTCCAGACGGATGGTTATCCGGACGGATGGCCATTCGCTCAGAGGGTTGTCCATTTGGGATGGATGTGTTTGTGTATGATGGAACTTTGAAGTTTTCGTTGTAGAATTTTAAAATGAGAGAAGTATCTCTACCTTTCAGGTCATTCGATCGAACGGTCATCCGGACGGATGGCCGTTTGATCGGATGGCAACCCGTTCCAAGTGAGATGTTCAAAAGTTCAAGTCCCTTGGTTAGAATAGGCATTCGATTGGATGGTCATCCGATCGGATGACTATTCGTTGGAGACTGATAATCTGTGAAAATTTGTAAAAAGTTTAAGTGTTGGAGACCACAAGTCATCCGATCGGATTGTCGTTCGATCGGATGGCAATCCGATCGGACGACAGTCCGTTCAGCGACCTGATCGTTTGAAACTTGTAATATTTGGTTAAGTCTGAAAAGTTTGTGGTTTGGCCGAGACGGTATGACAACGTGTTTGAACAACGGGAACTCCGCCAAGTCCAAGTCATCCGATCGGATGGGAATCACCCCGTCCGATCAGTTAAATGTTCTTGACGGTTATTCATGTTCATCCCGTTAAGTCGGTCATCTCTTCGGTAGTAATCCGTTCTCAGACCGACACTTCACTAAAGAATGAGTAGGAGGCCTGAATGAGCTTGGATCCTATCGGTTTTATGTGAAAAGTTGAGAAAATTGAAGAAAAGTGGAAATCAGTTGGAAAATGTTTAGATTATGATGAAATCAGTGTTTAAACATGTTGAAATCTCTTAGATCTGAGTTGTTCATGGTGGAATGAGGTCACACTTTGGTGTTCTTGAGAACTCATGATGACATCACCCTAAATCACCCCAAATCCACCGATTTCATGGTGAAAAGTTAAGATTTGATGGTGAAAATGATCAAGAAGTGTGTGTAGATGATAGAAGTACAAGATTTGAGTGGAAAACTTACAAGAATTGCGAGGAATCGAGAGAAAATAGCCTAAGTGCGTGCTGGTCAGAGGAGGAGCTGTCACATCACTGTTCATGATGTGATAGGTGCTATTAATAGGAAAGAGAGGGGAATAGGCGATGTGAGGTGACAAATCGGAGGGCCTTCCGATCGGATGGCCATCCGATCTGATGGTTATCCGGATGGATGACCATTCGATCGAATGGTCATTCGATCGGATGGGTTAGTTTTTTACTTTTCATTTTGTGCGTTAAGCGTTGCGAGTAAGCGACGTGATAATATTACCCATTAATTACACAAATAACCTAACTACTAAATAACATAAAAATAATCCTTAAATCTCGAGTTTGCGATGAGATTGCGTTGCGATAGGGTTGCGTTTGCGATTAACATCCCAAAACAAATATAAATATGCATAAGTAACACATAATAGCACACACACGTAAAACAATATCCATAACCTGTAATTCGAGTTGTGATGCGATAGCGATGTGATTAGCGATAAGTCGGTTAGCGATTAAACTGCGATTCATTGCATATACTCCACACAATACAACTAAAGTAACATAAACTAGAGTATCGATTACTAAGTCAAAGAGTACAATCAATAATTAAGCAAGGAGTGACAGATCGCATTTAGCAATCTTTTCTTGCTTTGACTTTGACTTGTACTTTGACTTCAACAAGTCGGGTTGTTACAACAGACTTCGCATTGACTAATGATATTTGGTATTCGCTCTGGTAAGACTTGATCTTCTAGCTTGCACTTTGATCTTCAACATCAATCATAGGACTTGTAGTAGATCAATTTTGTTTGGCCGATTTATGAAACTTGGCAAATCTAACACAAACTATTGTAGTTCTACCTCTCAATAGTAATCACCTCCTAATATATCAGCAATCAAAGAACTTTTCGTCTGGAGTCAACTCTGACATTCCAAGACTTGAGTTCTATTAGGCATAAGATAGGGAGTTTGAATATCCAACTATCAGCATCAAACGAGTTAGCTCTTACAAAGATGAAGATAACTTCAGTGTGCAACTACCGTAACTTGATCACTGTCTTCAACCAAAAATGTGTGACTATATCTAGTATCTCCACAAATCAACCGATAACCAGAAGTCTTTCATACTGGATCTCCCCCTCATGGTAAGCAAATGCTAATTAATTCAAGACTCCAAATCAATCAACAACTACACCCCTCTGAGTAAGCTTTACGCTTGATCAATCATCCTTACTATAATGAGCATATGATAATTAAATCTTCAACTAATCTCTCAATGAATAATATGTTTCATTACGAACACACTTTGACAAAATCACGAACGCAATCTTGAAAATGATCATCACGCAACCAACAATATTCAACCGGAATGATTAAGCCCACATAATTTATCATAACCCACAGTGAGAAACCAAATTAGATGATTTGCCTAATTAATAATCACCCATGGTGAAAAACCAAATTAAATGACAAGCCAAATTAATCATCACCGCACTGTGAAACCAAATTAGTCTGTCTGAAGTGAGAAACCAAATTAGGAAACTTCTAATATATCATCACTCAGATCCCACACGAGAAATCAAACTATAACTTTAACATGATCTCGACCACTTTAGCTTTTAACAACCAATTAGGCTAATGGGTGTGGGGGTCATGGTTGGGACATGAATGGTATGGGGATTATTATTATCGATCTTATTCAAAAAAGAGAGCTTCTGAAATTCATGCGCCTGTATGGAAGCTTAAGCAAGGTGATACCTTTTCTGACTGGCAAGTGTGCCGAGAAGGGTGCTTTCCTCCTGCTGAAGTTAAATTTCAAGAAGAGCAATCCCATGAGCAAACTTATCATTCCTATCTTGAAGAAACTGCTAGCTCAACTTCCACCACTCACCGTATAGTGCGAGAATGGCGCAGCATGCATAAGGACTGGGATGTTTTTCAAGCATCGAAAAAAGAAGTTAGTGAAGAGAAGGCGAAGGTTGCCTTGTTGAGAGCTAAGTTGGAGGCCGATCAAGCCAAGTTAGAGAGCAAGCAAAAGACAGAGGAGTGGTCTGCTGCGGGATGGAAGTGGAAGGCTGAATCGAAAGCTGCTCTTCTGAACGTTGGAGAGAAATTTGTGATAAGGATAATAATGAAAAGATGGTTCTTCGAAACAGTATCAACAATCTCAAGGCGGAGATTGAAAAGCTGAAGAAGGAGAAGACAAAGGCCGAGTCAGCCCGTGATGAAGTCCGTTCTCATCGAGAGAGAAGCGAACAAAGAGAGGTACAAACCTACACCACCCTTGCTCTTAGAAATAAGGAGATAGAAGAACTCACTTCTTTTTTATTTGATCGAGAACAAACCAAGGCAGAGCTTGAGTCTGTCAGAAAAGACTTGCAACTTAAAAGAGTGGAGAAAGCTGAGACTTCCCGCCGTCTTACTGAAACTGAAGAGAAGTTAGAAAATTCTGAAACTACTCGGGTGACGGCGTAGAATCTGGTTGAACCTTTGAAAAATGACATGTTATGGATGAGGCATCATGGGGTTATCAACGTAAGTATATCAACCCTTTGCAATATTTCTGATAAGTTTGCACATCTTCTTATTGTGATTCTTTGTGTTGCGCAGGTTGCAAATTCGATTATCAACTCCATTGATTTAGATCAGACTGTTGCCCATCTGATGGTCACTGCGCGTAATGACAGATACACTCACGGGTATACAGAATGTACCCAGCATGTTAATCATGCGCCGAAGGTTGACTGGGACAATAGCAGATCTGCCACGCGTGGAGTTGATACTGGGGCCGCCCATGCTGCTGCTAAGACAGAGTATAACAACTTACGCCTTCCAGTGATGGATTTGGTAGCTACTGCACTCCAATATGATGACTTTGTGGCGCAACTGAAGGACATTCTTCCAGACGAGGCGTATGATCATGAAGACCTAGAGAGGTTTTTTGTATTTTGTGGTTGTTGAACATGTTTAATGAATAGGTTTGGGATGTAGATCCCGTTTGTAATATTTTTTATTGCGCTCTTGCGCAAGTAACTTTGTTCATGCGCTGCCGCGCATGTTGTTTTGTTCATGCGCTGCCGCGCATGTTGTTTTGTAAATGCGCTGCCGCGCAAGTACTTTATGAATGTATGATGTGTTAATTACAATGTTTGCATGAGTACAATTACTTTGTTTAGGTAAGACGAATAAAGATGGTCTAAAGCTCATGTGTGAACGTAGGGCTGGACCTTGCGCAGTACTTTTGATTCAATCAAGTTCATAACTTGATTTAATCGTTCTTGTTTTGATTCGATCAAGTTCATAACTTGATTTAATCGTTATTGTTTCATGCATTTCTTGTATTTGAGTGAGCTTACACACTCTTTTCATGCATATTTGTTCGTTTCTCATTCTTTGCATAATACATAATTTATTAACAAAATAATTTAATTCTTACCGGACGATCGATCAAGCTTGAACCGAACACTTATTGACAACCTTGAGCTCTGATTACCAACTTGTAACAACCTCAAAATTTCTTGAATTTAAGACTAATTTTATACATTTTTATACAAAAGATATTAATTACAGTAAGTTTCATAAGTCAAGTTCACAAGTATCATAAACCTTAATCAACTAATGACTAAGTTGGAACATTCAAAAGTAGTTTAAGAAATTGTTTACAACCCATGAACAAAGTTTAAGTAAGATTAAAAACATAGCGGAAGCTTCAAAAGACGTGTTCGGTTCTTCGACATTGCTTGACCACCATCCGTAAGGTCCACCTTGACACCTAGGGTCAAAACCATTAAAACATTAGTTTTGACTTTGGTATATAAGACATAAACATAATATCCAACATCAATTTTAAATAAAAAAAAATTAAAGTTTTTCTGATTACACCGTAACTTACGGTGTCACCGTAAGTTACGGTGAGTCCTGGAAACATTTGGTCCACCGTAAAACAGGGGCAAACCACCGTAACTTCTTGACATCTACCGTAAATTACGGTACTACTGTAATTTACGGTAGTTCCTGGAGATTTATGTTTTTGTTTGATTTGTTCATTACACTAAAACCCAACTCACGGATGTCAGTTTTCTAGGATAACAATACATTGAAATGTCGTACCTTTAATATGTCATATAATATCCAATATCAAAGATAAATCCATCATAATCCGGAGCATTAACCATGCCTTACTTGATTATTCGACCCGTTTGGCTCATCTATGGAATTCCTTCCTTATGACGACTACCAACGAGTTCTAACCAACTTTTGACCAATTATTCAATATAGCGACATCACCGCTTTAATTCATAGCAACCTTTTATTCTAAATTTCAACTATGCATATTACAATTATCAAAATTTACTTAATGTAACGGGTCAAGTTACATACCTTAGTGTACGCCCTTTAATCGCAAATCACCACCGGCTTGTCCACTCGACGTTCCGGTATCCTTTCCTATAGAGTTCAATTCAAGACATGTTTAGAACTCTTGGTTTCACATACATAACGCACACTTTGTCATACATCATAGTTATGCGTTTTTAACTTAACAATTCAGTTTCAAGCCTTCTTTTAGGCATTTCAACAAACACTATAAAGTCAGAATTTTTATATCCTTTGTATTCAAGTTCATAGTTTGCTAATTAGCTAACTTAACATCAATAAAGCCCTCATATAGCATTTTAATCGTCATACCTTTCTGAAATCACTTTCTATAATCAAATTACACTAGGATAATCATTCTAAACCCTAATGTTCATCATTATCTTGTAAAACCCACAACCCACCTCAAGGTGTTCATGGAATTTTCTTGAATTTGAGCATGATTTCACATGTAGTTGTCTAGGTTTCACTCCTAGACACTATATCATCCCTAATCTAACCACATAACTCACATGCAACATCTAATTTCAGATTTTCCAAAATCATGAGATTTTCAAGTTTAGAGATTTCATTAGATTTTACATACCTTTTAATCCTCTTGCGATAAGGATCACGATTCTAGGCTCGGATTTCGTTTTGGACCAGATTTGCACATCCAATTTGAGAGTTTTAGTGAATTTAGGGTTTGAAGCTTGGGGGGTGTCGACCTGGTCTTTCTCCTGATCGACCACACCCTTCTTTTGGGGGTGTTTGGTTTATTTTCATTTGTTTTAACAAATTAAGTTCCAATTTTGACAACTTAGGCCCCTCAACTTTGTTCTACTTATTGTTTAGTAGCTTTTAACCCCATCATAAGCTATTTCTAATCTATTAACTAACTAGGTTAAAAATTTCTAGTTAGTAATTTCTCGTTTATTTATACTTTATAATTCTAATATAAAGTTTTATATATATTTTTTTTTTCGGGGTGTTACAAGTCCACCCCCTTAAAAAGGGTTTCGTCCCCGAAACCGAAGTACGTACCAAATAATGTCGGGTGAAGACGTCGCATCTCCTCTTCGGACTCCCACGTGGTGGCCGAACTTTTCCTATGCTCCCATTTGACTTTGACTTGATCAATTTGTTTATTTCGTAAATGCTTGACCTTTCGGTCTAAAATCTCCACCGGTCTCACCGCATAATTCAGACTATTATCCACTTCGATATCGTCGTAATGGATATAGGCCGTTTCGTCTGCTAGGCATTTTCTTAATTGTGACACGTGAAACGTGCCATGAATCCCACTTAGTTCCTCCGGTAGCTCAAGGCGGTAAGCTACCTTGCCAACTCTTCCGATAATTTTAAATGGTCCAATAAACCTCGGGCTTAATTTCCCCCTTTTTCTGAATCTAATAACGCCCTTCCATGGGGAAACTTTTAGCATGACCATGTCACCAACCTGGAATTCGATTGGCCTATTCCTTTTATCAGCATACGCCTTTTGCCTGTCTTGAGCTGCTTTCAAGTGTGCCCGAACTATATCGATCTTTTCGTTCGTGGCTCGTACTATATCTTGATGAGCGAGTTCACGCGGACCCACTTCACCCCAACATACCGGGGTTCGACACTTCCTACCATAAAGCATTTCGTACGGTGCCATCTTAAAACTAGATTGGTAGCTGTTATTATACGAAAACTCGACTAACGGTAGGTGAACATCCCAACTTCCTCCAAAGTCGATTATACATGCCCGTAGCATATCCCCCAATGTTTGTATCGTTCTTTCACTCTGTCCATCCGTTTGAGGATGGTACGCAGTGGTAATGAACAATTTGGTTCCCATTTGCTCTTGGAAATCTCGCCAGAAATTTGAAGTGAACCGGGTATCCCTATCAGACACGATGGATACCGGCACCCCATGACGTGCTATTATTTCATTAGTGTAAACTTCTGACATCTTTTCTGACGTATAAGTCTCACGAATCGGAATGAAGTGAGCACTTTTCGTCAATCTATCCACCACTACCCAAATGGCATCGAAACCACGACTCATCTTAGGCAACTTGGTTAATAGATCCATTGTAATATGTTCCCATTTCCAAACCGGAATTTCTAACGGTTGGAGTTTGCCATATGGTTTCTGGTGCTCCGCCTTGACTTGCAAACATGTCAAGCATTTTTCCATATACTTCGCCACATCCCTCTTCATTCCGGGCCACCAATAATTTTGTTTCAAATCATTGTACATCTTGGTCGCACCCGGATGAATTGAATAACGGGATTTATGAGCTTCATTAAGTAGAAGCGCCTTTACTCCACAAGTATGTGGGACCCATATCCTTCCGGATCGAGTCTTCAACCCGTGATTCCCATCAGACAAATCTTTCAATTGACCGATTATTCTTTCTTTCTTCCAATTCTCTTCTTTTACTGCTTCTAACTGCGCCTCCCGAATACGTTCGAGTATACCCGAGGTCACCACGACTTGCATCGACCTTACTCGTATTGGGACATAGTCCGCTTTTCTGCTCAGAGCATCCGCTACCACATTTGCCTTTCCGGGGTGGTAATGTATTTCACAGTCGAAATCTTTCACCGTGTCTAGCCATCGCCTTTGTCGCATATTTAACTCCTTCTGATCGAAGAAGTATTTCAAGCTCTTGTGGTCGGTGAATATGGTGCACTTTACCCCATATAAGTAATGCCTCCATATTTTTAACGCAAATACCACCGCAGCCAACTCGAGATCGTGCGTGGGGTATTTCTTCTCGTGGATCTTCAATTGCCTCGAGGCATAAGCTATAACCTTGCCCCGTTGCATCAAAACGCATCCGAGCCCTAATAGTGAAGCATCCGAATATACCACTATGTCTTCAACTTCGTCCGGCAATGTCAGTACCGGAGCTTGAGTTAACTTCTCTTTTAGTGTTTGAAACGCCCTTTCTTGATCTACACCCCAAATGAACTTTTCCTTCTTCCGGGTTAGCTTTGTCAGCGGTGACGCAATCTTGGAGAAATCTTGAATGAATATCCTATAATATCCCGCGAGTCCCAAAAAGCTTCTAATTTCTGAAGGGTTCTTCGGGGGATTCCATTTTGACACAGCCTCTATCTTTGACGGATCCACCAAAACTCCGTCGGCACTTATGACATGACCAAGAAATTGTACCTCTCGTAACCAAAAGGCACATTTAGAGAATTTTGCATATAACTTCTCTCGTCTAAGTGTCTCTAACACTTCTTGTAAGTGGTGTGTGTGTTCAGCTTCACTTTTCGAATACACCAAGATATCATCGATAAACACTATGACCGACTTATCCAACATTGGCTTGCAAACCCGGTTCATGAGGTCCATGAAAGCCGCGGGTGCGTTTGTTAGCCCAAATGACATCACGAGGAATTCGTAATGTCCGTATCTCGTGCGGAAAGCCGTCTTCGGCACATCTTCTTCCTTGACCTTTAGTTGGTGATACCCCGATCTAAGGTCAATTTTTGAAAACCAGTTCGCACCTTGTAGTTGGTCGAATAAATCATCTATCCTCGGGAGCGGGTATCGGTTCTTTACCGTGAGTTTGTTTAACTTCTGGTAATCGATACACATGCGCATACTCCCGTCTTTCTTTCTCACGAACAACACCGGTGCGCCCCAAGGAGACACACTCGGCCTTATGAATCCCTTGTCAAGCAGGTCTTGGATTTGGGACATCAACTCTTGTAATTCCGACGGTGCAAGTCGGTACGGGGCTTTTGCTACGGGTTTCGCGCCCGGAATCAATTCGATCCCGAACTCTATTTCCCGTTCAGGCGGTATCCCCGGTAAATCTTCCGGAAACACATCTTCATAATCTCGTACTACCGGTACATCTCTAATTTTTCGTGATTCTTTTTCGGGCTCGTTAGCGTATATCATGAATGCCTTGCATCCTCGCTTCATAAGCTTGTGAGCTTTCAACATTGAGCATACTATGGGGTGGCCTCCTTTTTCGCCATAAATGGTGACGTGTTTCCCGCTCGAAGATGTTAGTTTTATCTCTTTACGAAAACACACAACCTTTGCATGGTGTTGAGATAGCCAATCCATCCCAACGACTACTTGAAATTCTCCCATTGACATCGGAATTAGGTTTATCAAATATTCTTCGTCATCAATGCTCAGGTTACATTTTTTACATACATCACAAACCATAAAGCTCTTGTTATTACCTATCTCTACTTCTAAGGGCACAGGTAATTTTGTTAGAACAAATGAAGGATGTCGAATAAATCCATATGAAACAAAGGATTTATTCGCACCCGTATCAAATAACACGCGTGCAGAAATCGAATTTACAGCAAATATACCTGAGACCACGTCAGGTTCAACCTTTGCTTCTGCGGCGGTTAGTTGAAAAGATCTTGCCTTTCCTTTTGGGGCTTCACCTTTCGGGTCCTGCCCATCCTTCTTTCCGACCAGTTCCGGGCATTCCGACTTTTTGTGACCCGTTCGATAACAATTGTAACAAACCGTCACTTTCTCCGGGCACGATATAGCCATATGTCCCGTTTTTTTGCATATGGGACAAGGCTTATCCTTGTAACGGCATTCACCTTTATGACCCTTTCCGCAGATTCTGCAACTTGGCGACCCGCCTTTCGTATCAGATCTCTTTGCAGTTTCGTTTGTTCGTGCCTTCTTAGCAGGGCTTGGGTTTACATCTTGTGCTTTCCGTTCACCCCTTTCAATGCTCTTTTTCAGTTCGATCTCCCTTTCCCGAGCAGCATTTATGATCTCGGTAAGGGTCTCGTATTTGGAAGGGGTGATAAATTCTCTATATTCAGCACTCAACATGTTATGGTAGTAGTATATCTTTTGTTCTTCATTCGTCACTAAATCATCGCAAAACTTCATCTTATCCATAAACGTTGCCGTAATCTTGTCTATGGTTTCACCCTTGTGCCTAAGTTGCATGAACTCCTCCTTGATTTTATTCATAACCGCCTTGGGGCTATGATGCTTAAGAAATGGCGTCTTGAATTCTTCCCAAGTCATGACCTTAGCAGCTTCAATACTGATCTCTCTCCTTTTGTTATCCCACCAATCTTTCGCTTGACTCCTTAGTTGTCCCGTACCATAGGCTACGTAGTCATCTTCATCACAATGGGTCCTCTCGAATACCCCTTCGATATCACTTAGCCATCGTTGGCACACTATTGGATCAACCTCCCCATTATATATTGATGGTTTACAGGCCATGAATTCCTTGTATGAACAAGGCTTTCGTCCTCCCTGCTTTTCCTTTGCTAAATTTGAATCATCTTCCAATTTCTTGATTCTCTCTTATACTATTGATAAAACTGTGTTTTGAATTTTATCAATAAAGCCCGACAAACTATTTTCGATCGCCTTTCCAACCTCTTCGGCAATCACTTCCCTCATTTGTTCGGTGACTATTGGCACCGCATTATCATTACCTCCATCTGCCATCTCTATTTCTGAAATGTTTACATAGGTTGTTAAACATTCCATTTATAACACATGCTTTACTTGTTTTGATTCAATCAAGTTCATATCTTGATTCAATCGTTCTTGTTTTGATTCAATCAAGTTCATAACTTGATATAATCGTTCTTGTTTTGATTCGATCAAGTTCATAACTTGATTTAATCGTTATTGTTTCATGCATTTCTTGTATTTGAGTGAGCTTACACACTCTTTTCATGCATATTTGTTCGTTTCTCATTCTTTGCATAATACATAATTTATTAACAAAATAATTTAATTCTTACCGGACGATCGATCAAGCTTGAACCGAACACTTATTGACAACCTTGAGCTCTGATTACCAACTTGTAACAACCTCAAAATTTCTTGAATTTAAGACTAATTTTATACATTTTTATACAAAAGATATTAATTACAGTAAGTTTCATAAGTCAAGTTCACAAGTATCATAAACCTTAATCAACTAATGACTAAGTTGGAACATTCAAAAGTAGTTTAAGAAATTGTTTACAACCCATGAACAAAGTTTAAGTAAGATTAAAAACATAGTGGAAGCTTCAAAAGATGTGTTCGGTTCTTCGACATTGCTTGACCACCATCCGTAAGGTCCACCTTGACACCTAGGGTCAAAACCATTAAAACATTAGTTTTGACTTTGGTATATAAGACATAAACATAATATCCAACATCAATTTTAAATAAAAAAAATTAAAGTTTTTCTGATGTCACCGTAAGTTACGGTGAGTCCTGGAAACATTTGGTCCACCGTAAAACAGGGGCAAACCACCGTAACTTCTTGACATCTACCGTAAATTACGGTACTACCGTAATTTACGGTAGTTCCTGGAGATTTATGTTTTTGTTTGATTTGTTCATTACACTAAAACCCAACTCACGGATGTCAGTTTTCTAGGATAACAATACATTGAAATGTCGTACCTTTAATATGTCATATAATATCCAATATCAAAGATCAATCCATCATAATCCGGAGCATTAACCATGCCTTACTTGATTATTCGACCCGTTTGGCTCATCTACGGAATTCCTTCCTTATGACGACTACCAACGAGTTCTAACCAACTTTTGACCAATTATTCAATATAGCGACATCACCGCTTTAATTCATAGCAACCTTTTATTCTAAATTTCAACTATGCATATTACAATTATCAAAATTTACTTAATGTAACGGGTCAAGTTACATACCTTAGTGTACGCCCTTTAACCGCAAATCACCACCGGCTTGTCCACTCGACGTTCCGGTATCCTTTCCTATAGAGTTCAATTCAAGACATGTTTAGAACTCTTGGTTTCACATACATAACGCACACTTTGTCATACATCATAGTTATGCGTTTTTAACTTAACAATTCAATTTCAAGCCTTCTTTTAGGCATTTCAACAAACACTATAAAGGCAGAATTTTTATATCCTTTGTATTCAAGTTCATAGTTTGCTAATTAGCTAACTTAACATCAATAAAGCCCTCATATAGCATTTTAATCGTCATACCTTTCTGAAATCACTTTCTATAATCAAATTACACTAGGATAATCATTCTAAACCCTAATGTTCATCATTATCTTATAAAACCCACAACCCACCTTCAAGGTGTTCATGGAATTTTCCTGAATTTGAGCATGATTTCACATGTAGTTGTCTAGGTTTCACTCCTAGACACTATATCATCCCTAATCTAACCACATAACTCACATGCAACATCTAATTTCAGATTTTCCAAAATCATGAGATTTTCAAGTTTAGAGATTTCATCAGATTTTACATACCTTTTACTCCTCTTGCGGTGAGGATCACGATTCTAGGCTCGGATTTCGTTTTGGACCAGATTTGCACATCCAATTTGAGAGTTTTAGTGAATTCAGGGTTTGAAGCTTGGGGGGTGTCGACCTGGTCTTTCTCCTGATCGACCACACCCTTCTTTTGGGGGTGTTTGGTGTATTTTCATTTGTTTTAACAAATTAAGTTCCAATTTTGACAACTTAGGCCCCTCAACTTTGTTCTACTTATTGTTTAGTAGCTTTTAACCCCATCATAAGCTATTTCTAATCTATTAACTAACTAGGTTAAAAATTTCTAGTTAGTAATTTCTCGTTTATTTATACTTTATAATTCTAATATAAAGTTTTATATATATTTTTTTTTCGGGGTGTTACACTTGTATTAGATTAGCATAGTGTTTTTGTGCTTACCAAAAGAAATTGAATGCATTTGTAATAAAACACAAAGGTGTGTTGTAACAGACTTTGCATTTGATTTGGATAAGGCGTAGTGGCCACGTAGTACAAAGCTGCTATTAGGATAAATAAGAAACATAATTTACTTCAGATGTAAATAGCCCTTGTGCCATAAGTTGACAGGTTGAATAACCTGTCAAATATGAAGGAAACTATGATTACATGCGCCTTGAACTGTCCCGGATCTTTAAGCTTGTTTAGCTTTTTTACTGCTTGGCCCCTCGTCACCACGGGTGATCTGTTTGATTTCTTTGCGCATGTTCTAAACTAGATGGGTGAGCTCGCCATTCTTGAGTGCTTTTTCTATTTCCGTGCGGAGACTGATGCAGTTGTTCGTGGTGTGGCCATTGTCTTTATGGTACTCGCAGTAGAGGTTCGGATCTTGTCCTATTTTGTTTTTCATTGGCGGTGGTGTTTTTTGAACTGGTAATCCTCAGTGCTAAGCACTTCCGCTGGTGTCTTGGTAAGAGGCGTCCACTGCCTTTCGCGGTTTTCTTGTTTGGCTTCTTTTTTAGCTGTGATCTTGTTGATTGTCACGCGAGCGTCGTCTGAGGAGTATACGCCTGAAATTGAGTCTTTCCAGCTTTTCTTGAATTTCCGGCCACTACTTCCGCTCATGTCTTGAGGGCGGTTTTGGGGCAGTGGTGGTCTGTTGGAACTTAAATTGCACTCTGTTTGAGCATAGACCTTGGCTGCTGCCATCAACTTCTCCCAGCTTTTCGGCAATCCTTCAGTCTCTGACAACACTTTGATCATATCATCGCATCTCACCGCATATTTAAACTGTGCGCGGATTAAGTGTTAGTGCACGTCGCCGATTTCCAACACCTCCTTAATGTACCTCGTGATGAAATCTTCCAAACTTTCATCGTCCCTCCGCCAGATGTTCATAACATCCGCGGAGTCTCGAATGGATCGGCGCTGCTGACTGAAATGAACCAGGAACTTTTCCTTAAGATCAACCCATGATGTTAATTTACTTACTGGTAAATTGTCAAACCACAGGCGCGCCGTGCCTGTTAGGGTTTGGACAAACAAGTCATAGGTAGTGTCCATCCGCCAACTAACCCTGCGCTGGTGAACACGCGCAAGTGATCATCAGGATCTGACAATCCATTGAACTTTCCGACATTTGAAGGTAATTTTGCCCACTCCAGAGGAGCCAGCGCAATTTCTCTAACAAACTTTGAGTTTTTAGCAGCTTTTGCTGGTCGATAAATCAGGTTGTAATCATATTTCGCTTCTGGGTTGTAAACCGCACGGATGTTTGGTTTGTAACTTGCATGATCTCTCTGCAGTCGATTGAAAACGCTCGTGTTGTCGTCTTCGTTGTACGTCCTGTCGCATTCATCAGTTTGGGTGTCCCGCTTCTGTGAAGAACGCGGGCCCAAATGTGAGTGAACCGATTGCCATTTTGGGGAATATTGCTCTTCATGGTGGTTTCGTCGCCTAGAATCAGAGTTAGTCGATTCATATCTAGTGCTAGATTTGGAATAGACTTCCGTATCATTGACTGACATATATGACGATGCATCGTAATGCAATACTCGAGGTGCAGATGGAGCTCGCACCTGAGCTGTAGATCTTCGCGTTTGTGGTGCTTGTTGAGCAGTTTGTGCACAAAGCTGTGCGTAAACTGCGTTCAATGCACCTTGGGACTTCACATACCAAGAGATCGGAGCTTTGCCAGGAGGCAAAGTTGAGCTGATCAGGATTTTAGGTTGTACTCCTGGTGTAACAGGATCATTCTCATGATTAACGTTGTTCTGAACATCGTTATCATCACATGTTTCTTCCACAATCCCCTCGACACGAGAAGCAGGAACAAAATTGCCCTTGTTCTCTGGTCTAGGACCTGGTGGATGATTTGACGAAGCTTTTGCAATTGAAAATATAAGAGAAATGAATTAAACGGGAGGATGAGAATGAAAATAGAAGAATCGATGGGCGCCAATAAAGAAACAGCGATCAGAATTGACCGGAGTCAATCAGATCGGGGGTTTTGTCTCTGCATAAAATGGGTTAATCCTCTCGTCGATTCGGTGGTTGGCTAGCTTCCTTCTCTTGTGATCACTGCAAAACAGAAAGTCGTTAGACTCGCCACGGGGAGAATGGGGGTTCTCTCCGTGACCACCCTCCGGCATGAGAATAAGTACAGTGATCTCGATGAGGAAGATGTAGTAAAGTGAGAGTAAGTGAAGGTAAGTTGTGAGATCATACCTGGTGTGTCTTATTTATAGCTGGATTTTGGCGGGAAAATGATCTAACAGAGAGAGTAACGGAAAGCACTTTTCCGTTGGTAGTTATTTTTTCTTCCGTTAATCTTTGCACACGGATCATGGATCTTTGATCAACGGTTGGGGAGTTGCCACGTGGAAAGTGGTTTTGGGTAGATCCTTCTTCAAGTTAGTGCCATCATCGTGATTTAGATTAGTGTCTAGGATTATGCCATGTCACCTTCAGTTGTAACCGAATGGCCATGCACGATGAGCATTTAGGACTTTCTAAAAGGTCTACATCTGTAAACCATTATGCCTTTGACACGTGTCTATTCTGTTGTAACAGAAAAGATTCCTTTTGTTCAAGTCTTGACTTCAGGCGCGCGGAGATGTTGAGGTTTTACTCTTTAAGCTTAACTGTGCCCTTGCGCGAGCCCGCGCAAGGGTGTTAGTTGAGTGTTTGTCTCTTTTCCTCCGGCGCATGGTTATCGAAGACGTTTTCTTCCAAATCATGTCTAGAACCATTGCGCAGCCGCGCAAGGTTTTGTTTAAGAAGTTTTTTTGGAATGAAGTTAGGGTATGGTCTTATGTGCTTGCGCATGGTTTTTGGGACCATACCCTTCAACCACCCCCTTGATCCACCATGGTTTGCATGGATTAAATTATCGCAACCATGGTCCTACTTTCCATTTTTTCAAGAAATCATTTCCTTTATTCTTTAGACAAAGATAAATTAAAATAAATTAGGGCTAGTGGTTTGGGTCATGACTACACCCTTAGGGTAGTGGTTTTGGATGGTGGATTAGAGGTGAGTGACATGACACTTACGTAGAGGGTTATGACCACACCCTATAGCCTTAACAAAGAAACTTGTTTCTTCTTAAAACTTTATCTTCTCATTTTCTTTGCAAAATCTATGAAATCTAAATATTCTCCCACTTTTCTCATCAAATCATAATCTTTAACAATGATTAGGCCTAAATTGTCACAAAACACTCAATAGTGTAAACCAAATCCTTCATGTAATTCTCCCCAATATTAATGAAGTATACTCGGGACACTCGTAGCCTATGGAAAGTTAAGTAAAACCCAAATAGTTCTATTCGAATACCAAATGTCTAGAAACAAACATGGTCCATCATTTTCGAACAAAAATTTTGAAAAAAAAAATATCTTTAAATCTTTCTCTAACATTCATCCCCTAATTCAGAAGATCCTTAAAAGTTTTCATCTAATTTTTTTTTTTTTTTTGGAATACTCTTTTTTTAACCATCGATAAGTATGTCTGATAAGCTTGGCATATTTGGGGATATAAACTTGAGATATTTGAGGTCACACAGCCAACAACTACGCCAACAGACAACTGTGCCGGTTAGACAATTGTGTTAGATCGGACTGTTTTCGAATCTAAACATGAATTTGGCCTCAAAAACTCAAACAAACACTTTTAATGAACTCATCTATGATCAGGAATAAACTTTATTTTCTACTGATCTTAAAACGTGTTTACAGACTGATGACAGAAAGCAACTCTCTAAACGCTCCCAATAGAAACTCTCCAAAAACTTAACAAAATGACTCACACACACATATTTACAACCCACGCCTAAGTGCGCCAGGCTTAGCCAACCGCGCCAATTAAGATCTAATGCGGTTGTTTTAACTACGTCTAATGCGAAGTTAGCCAGTAATTATGCTATTACAAAATACAACATTAGGAAAACCTACCGCATCAATCTTAATTTATCTATGAAGCCTTCGTCATCCGAAAGGCATCAACATCAAACTGTTCCACCTCATATCCTATCCTTTCTTTCCTTCTCAAACACCATACTCAAGTTTATGCTCTACGTTTTCTAGGACTCATCAAGATCATTGTTTTCTCCGAATCCCTCATTTTTTATAAGGTATCGTATAAATTTCTTCGTATATCACTGCTAAACCTCAACATTCTTGTTGTTCGTCGATGACGAATCATCATCACCACATGATCAAGATTTAATGGGGTCTGTGTGAAATTTAATCGGCATAGGTGTCAAAATTTCACAGGAGTCAGCCGGGATTAGATTGTATTAGGAGTCTGCAGCAAAACCGAAATAACCGAACCGTAACCGAAACATCCGAACCGAAAAAACCAAACCGAAATAAAAACCGACGGTTTAGTTTTCGGATTTTTAATAACCGAAAATTTCGATTCGATTTTCGGATAACCATTTTCAATAACCGAACCGATAAGTTAAAATAGTTGGCCAAATCCATATATTTTTGTGTTTAGGTTTAAGTTTTTTAACCCATGCTACTAAGAATTATTAATTTTATTCTTGATTTTTTTTGGAACGGATAATTTTATTATTGATTGTTAAATATTTGTAATAAGAACATTAACATGTTTATTTATCATTAAACTGATTTATCCATTGTCAAAGTATTATAAAAAAATGTCTTAATAAAAACTTTTAAAATAAATTAGAATATTAGGTTTACATGAACAATATTAATTAAAAAGACTAAATATATTTAAGAAAGATTCTTAAAATTTAAACTATACTTTTTTTTATTTTTGAATGTTACGTAATTTGTTTTGAAAAACCAAAAAAATGAAAAACCGAACCGTTGCTAAAACCGAAATAACCGAAACTGAACGGTTTTACCCAAAAATTGAAAACCGAACTTTCGGTTATGGTTTCGGATTTACTAAAAATAACCAAACCGTGCACACCCCTAGATTGTATGTATAAAAAAATCCTGAGGTGCAGACAACCTCCGTAGCCCACACCTAGGTTTACCCATGTCGAAGATAATGATAACTTTTGTTATAATCACTGCAGAGCTAACGATACTCACTACGATCATAAAATTGGATGCACTTTAGAATATATGTTAGTAGGGAGCCGCTAAAATAGGAACCATCCCTAGTTGTAAGAATCGTGAGAACCACTCTCAACCAATTAAAAAAGGGGTAGTTTGGTCATTTCCCTTAAAAGTCTAATATATCATCTCTCCTCTTTAAATGTCCAATATAAGTTGCAGACCTTCATTCCCTCAACCCTTCTTCTTCCGTTATCTTTCACCCACAAATAAGGAGCTTCATCCTCTCAAACTCACAACACAGACACCCACAACCTGTTACCCTGTTCCCTCTCGATGGCTTGGCCGACGACCGGACTCCATCTCCGGCGCCGGGTTGATCCGACAACCACACCACATCAGCTCCCCCTTTCTCATTTAAAACAGGCGGCATATCCGGTGACCAGCAGAGCATGGGCTGCCGACGGATGAAGACGGCGCCGCCGCTAACGGCGGCGGCTGTGGTGAATATGAACAACGGAAACAACAGCCCCCTTCCCTTTGCTCGTTTTTCCGATGATGGTGACAAGGTTAGATGAAGAGGATGATGGTTCGAGGAGTCGACGACCGGAGACGTCGCTCACGACGGCGGTCTGTATTTTGGTCCGACAAATTTCCCGGTAAACACCCCCCCCTCCAGTTCCTTTTATTTTCCTGAAGAATGAAAGTGATGTTGATCTTGTTGTTTAGCTCAAATCTGAGTTATGTTCGGTTCATGAATTAGTTTCGGCTCGAGTTCAGGGTTTAAACCGATCAGCTCAGTTTCGTTCGGGTCTCGGTTCGGAAAGGCAGCGGCAGCGGTCAGCTCCGACGAGTGTCGCACACTCGCCCATTCAAAACCCTTTGGTCAGTCTTTATGCCACTGTTTGTGTTTTTGTGTTTTTTATTATGCATCATAGTTGACTGCTTGTTTGTTTCGGAAGTTGTTAAACAATTGTTGTATTTAATTAAAATGAGGTGGTATTGTTCCTGTTCAAGATGAATGGTAATTTAGGATCAAAATAAGGTATATAGATCATGTTCGAAGGATGATAAATGCTAGATGAATGGTGTCGAGATGCTTAACCGGGTTGAATTGTTTGTGATCCTAATTGATGAAAGATGATTCTTGTTTATGTGAATCTGTTTGTTGATTCGGGAATGTACGACTTGTTGGTTTTTTATTTTTTCCCCCTAGTCGATGATGATAACGATATATCTAAGACACCTCCCGAGTGCGATTTCTAGGTGAATTCGTTTTTGCGTAAAAAAAAATTTGTAAAAAAAAGTTAAACCGTAAACTTTTTAACGTAAAACGTAAACTTTTTAACGTAAAAACGTAAAAAGTTTAATGTAAAACGTAAAAAGTTTACCGTAAAACGTAAAAAGTTTTACATAAATTGTAAAACGTAAAACGCAAAAAGTTTTACGTAAAACGTAAAAACGTAAAAAGTTTAACATAAAACGTAAAATGTAAAAAGTTTAACGTAAAAACTTTTACGTAAATCATAAAACGTAAAAAGTTTTACGTAAAACGTAAAAAGTTTAACGTAAATCGTAAAACGTAAAAAGTTTAACGTAAAACGTATATTTTTTACGTAAAACGTAAAAAGTTTAACGTAAAATGTAAAACTTTTAAAGTAAAACATAAAACGTAAAAAGTTTTACGTAAAACGTAAAAAGTTTACGTAAAACATTTTCTACATAAATTGTAAAACGTAAAAAACCGTATGATAAAACGGCGCCTAAACAAGGGGCGTGAATGCGGCGCATAAAAACGGGACGTAAAAAACGGCGCGTTAAAAAAAGACACTTGAAAAAGCCGAGCGTAAAAAACGGTGTTTAAAAAACGACCAGTTAAAAAACGATGCGTGAAAAAGCCGGACGTAAAAACGGAAAACGTAATTTTTTAACATAAAACGAAAAACGTAAATTTTTTAACGCAAAACGTTAACGCCAAACGTAAAGTTTTTAACGTAAATGACGGCGCGTTAAAAAAACGACGCCTGAAAAAGCCGGGCGAAAAAACGGGGCGTAAAAAAAAAACGGTTCTTCAAAACGTTTTTTTAAACAAATCTTAAAAAAAATATTATAAAAATCTGATTTGAAAAAATTATTTAACAAAAAAAACCAGTTTCTTAATAAATAATAATTAAGACAAAGAGTAATTAATGAATAGGAAAAAAAAAGGCAATTAAAAATAATATATATTAAAAGACAAAAAAAAACAATTTTACTTATATACCCTTTAACAATAAAATATTAAAAACATAATAAGACAAAGTTTTTAATATTAATTTTGGCTCCCCTTATTCCCACATACCCTATATCTTATTTTCACACCCCCTGCTGTATACGGGCCGTATACAATTATACAGCCCGTATGGAATGTTTTTGAATAGGTAAATGCGCAGGGAATTTTTTTTATTTTATTATATACGGCCCGTATATAGTTATACGAGTCGTATACATGTGTATACGATTTGTAAAACGTATACGGCTCAATGGATTTATTTTTGTGGGTTTTTTATGATAACACATTTATACGGGTCGTATAACTATATACGGGCCGTATAACTATATACGGATATAATTGCGTTTTTTCAAATATCACGATTTTTCCCCGTAAAAACACAATCATTCTAGGGTTTCTAAACTTTTCACCACCTTTAACAATGTCGATAAACGTTGATCGGAACATGCCGCTTAAATCGGAGCACAGGTAGAGTAACGTTATCGATTAGTCCGTTGATGGAAACCTTAGCAATTGTAGAGATCTTCGTGTTGGTTATTTATCGATTCCGAATAAATATCAGAAGAACCCGACACAAACAAGTTCTTCACAGTTTGTTATTCAGATCTCTATTCGGCCTGTATACACCATGTGTAAATAAGTTTTCCCATGTGTTAATATTAGGACCCTTAATTTTAACTACATTTAATCTCATCCATCCATTTTTTTGATCTAATGGTCAGAAAGTGGTTCTCGTGGTTCTTACAACTGGAGGTGGTTTTCATTTTAGCGGTCCCCTACAGGGGCGGACCTATATGGACACAAGGGGGAGCGCCCGCTACCGCTTGGCGGGGAAAAATTTGACGTTTTTAGTGTAAATTTTGAAAAAATTTGACGTTTTTTCGATTTCGTTACCGCTTTTCTTATAAAACGTTCCTGCTTGGCGTGAATCCTAGATCCGCCACTGGTCCCCTATGTTAGTAACTCTTAACTCTTGATGGTTTACAACAATTTTTCCAATCCCTAACAAAAAAGATATATATATTTATTAAAAATTCAATTGATAATCCTTATAGATTAGCGAGATCACTGTCTATATACACTTTCAGACGAACTATCAGTTGGCGATAAATCCGACAAAAAAAATGAAAAGACAAGATTCTTCAGTCATTGTTGGTTGAAAAAGTTTCGATAAACCCAAACTATCGATGATCCTTCTAAAAAGTTTATAAAAAGAGTTAATTACTGTTTTCATCCCTGTGGTTTGTTAAAAATCACTATTTCAGTCTATTAGTTTAAAAATTGTGATTTCAACACATGTGGTTTCACTTTCGTAACCATTTCAATCCATTATTCTGTTAAGTACAGGGACTGAAATGGTTACAAGGTGGACTGAAATGGTTACGAAAGTGAAACCACAGAGACCGAAATCGCAATTTTTAAAATAACGGACTGAAATAGTGATTTTTGACAAACCACAGGGACAAAAACAGTAATTAACTCTTTTAAAAACCAATAATGTTGGTTATCCGTTAATAAAAGTAGCGATACAAAAACGTGATCGGTAATTTGTTGGTGATTGAGTTGTCAATAAAATATATTTCGGTAAGACATATGTCAGACGATATTTCCATGGTTATGCAACCTTGGACATTGTTTGTATTACATTGGTGATCACTCGGTAATTGTTGTTGGTAATTCAATCATGTATTATTTACCGGTGCCTTTTTTTCCTAATAAACCATTATTAATGGACCGCTGACGAATAGTTTTTTTTTTTTGAAAGGTGTGATTATTCGTGAACATCGGGAGGTCTAGCATACGTTGTATTAACGGTGCCCGTGCTAGAGGGGCCCCCTCGCATAATAGATCCCCAATTTAAACACCTCAATGAGAAACCTCTATCACCCAGACTCAAAATTGAGACCTGGAGGGGAAAACTCACCCGGACCCAGCATAAGTGAAACTTAAATATCCGAGTGCCACCACTAGATCACTTTTTTTAAAGGTAAATATTATTCACACCACACCCTGGAAATAGCGGAGGGGGCCAAAAAGAAACCAAGCAATTACATCAAATTAAAAGAGCACCAATTGGCCCAACAAATGTCTTTATTCTTAGATCTATTCCTATACCAAAGGAAACCGAGACTTCTAATATCAAGGAAAATGTCGTGAGCCGTCTTTTGAGTGTTGTTAAATCTTTTATTGTTCTTAGCTCTCCAGATGCACCAAACCCCAACTATAAGAATACCGAGAAACGCCTCTTTAGCCATTTCTAGGGGTGTAAACGAGCCGAGCCAAGCCCGAGCTCGACCAGGCTCGGGCACGAGCTCGTTTAACATATGAAAGCTCGAGCTTGAGCTCCGCTTGATTCGAGCTTTATTTCTAAAGCTCGAGCTCGGCTCGAAGGTAATTTTTCAAGCTCGAGCTCGGCTCGGGCTCGACTCGTTTAGTATTTATTAATTAATTTTTATTAATTATAATTATTGTTATACATATAATTTAGTTATTTTTTTATATTTATATAAATGGTAAATATTATTATTTAAATATATGTTTAATATATTAATAAAAAATATATAAAAAGAAAGCTCGTTAAAACTCGCAAGCCGGCTCGAGCTCGATAAGCGAAGCTCGGGCTCGTTTACTAAACGAGCTTGTTTTTAGGCTCGGGCTTGAGCTCGATCTCGTTTAAGCTCGGCTCGTTCGAGCTTTTTTTCGAGCCGAGCTCGAGTAGCTCGGCTCGTTTGCACCCCTAGCCATTTCCCTGAGGCTCAAAATATCACTAAGACCGAGGAGATCTCAAACCGAAAAAGCAAAAATAGGGCTGACCCGACACCAACGACTCACCATACTCAAAACATTGCTGGCCATGGAACAAGCACATAAAAGATGATCCGCAGATTAATCGAAATCATCACATAAAACACACGTGCTATCCCCCACTGAAGCAGTTCCTACGTCTCAAAGCATCCACCGTAGCGATTCTCCCCATCTCCGCTCTCCATATAAAAATGTTGCACTTCTTAGGAACCCATTTTGACCACTTGAAAACGAAGTTGCTGCTGTAATCGTTATCACTCCGAATGAAAATTTTCACCGCTTTGACCGAAAGATCAACTTGATCACCCCCGATCCACTCCCATCAAACCGGAGCCTCCGTAAGGGAGAAAACTTGTAACATCGACACCAAAACGTCCCACTCCGACACCTCAGCCACCATACTGGGCACCTCCTCCACTCCCATTTATTAGAGAACAAGAGAGCCAACCTGTCGTACCTATCAAACACCAAACACCTTTTGTTTGTTTCTAACCTGAACAGAGCCGGAAACATCTCCTTCAGAGGCCGATTCCACGCCCAAGGATCAAATCCAGAATTGGATATCTCTCCCATTTCCGACAACACCTTTTATTTTGAAA
Source organism: Helianthus tuberosus (assembly GCA_030545235.1). Classification (NCBI taxonomy): domain Eukaryota; kingdom Viridiplantae; phylum Streptophyta; class Magnoliopsida; order Asterales; family Asteraceae; genus Helianthus; species Helianthus tuberosus. Next base: position 110,126,484 of record CM060398.1, read on the forward strand.
GAAGGAGACATCTCCCAACTTAATCGACTCGGCCGTGGCTACAATGCTTTTCCAAACCCCATTAATCTATTTATTCACAGGAATCAAATTCCAACTTCTGTTTGAGCCGTGTATAGAGTTAATTACATGTTTCCAAAGATTTAAGATTTGTATCACCACCCAGTCATGAATTATTCTAAAGCTACTCTGATAGTTGCGGAAACCATTTTCTCTCTCGACAACGATGGTTTTGTTTAATTTCTAGGCTAGTTATTTAGGTTTAATAATTCTATTCTTGATAATCGTATGAAAATATACACCCTTTATAATATTATCTAGCCTAATTAAATCTTTTACATCAATTAGTTAGACTTTTGATTGATACATGAATTTTTTTTTTTTTTTTTATTGATACATGAATGTATTAGCTAATGTTGCAAAGCTAATATATTATATACAGTTATTGAATAGATTGCGTAAAACTAAAATCTTTATCTAATATAAATAAGTAACTTTTTTCGTGTCACGATTTTTTAAGCCCCAAAATTTTTTCTCACTTCTCGTGTTGCACTCCTTCGTGTTATATTCCTTAATTTAAACAATTTAATTTTTAAAAAAAAAACAATGGTAATAAAACATAATATATAAAACTATTACTTAGTAACTTATGGAAAATTAAAGAATCAGATATATAACCTATTTAAATCACTTGAATCATATTCAACTCTTATAATACACGGGTGTAATCTAGTATTTAATAACTTTTAATATAAACAATTTAGAACATCATGTAAGGGTTCTTGTAAAAAAGGCATGTTTCGTAAAAAGTATAAGAAGTCTATGCAGGTATGGTGTTTTAAGTTTTCGGTATAATGTTTTATACTATTTTGACATGGTATTATATAGAAAAACACCAAACATGAGAATATAAAACATAATTAAATGTATTTTAGGCATGAAATCTAAAACACCATGCAAAGAAATTAATCAGTGTGTTTAAAACTAAATGCCTAGAATACGTATGATTGTGTTATAAATTGTTGTGTTTGATGTTTTCTATGTTAATATCAAAAGAATATAAAACATCATACCTAAAATTTAAAACACAATACCTACATAGACTTCTTACACTTTGTAGGAAAATGTTTTTTTACACTAACATTACCCTAGAACATCATTAAAAAAATTAATACGTTTTAACTTAAGCAGCTTCCTATCATCAATTCTTAAAATTTATCAATCATTAGAGTATTTGAAAATTTGCGTTTAAATGTGATTATGTCAACAGGTTTTGCTTTCTTTATTCATATTCATTGCCTACCTTTAAATAAAATGAAATCAAAAAACGTACAACATCTGGTTCTATGGTGTAGTGGTTAGCACTCTGGACTTTGAATCCAGCGACCTGGGTTCGACTCCCGGTAGGACCTTAAATATTTTGTTTTTTAATCCCGTAGTTTTCCGTTATTTTCTTCTTTCTTCAAACGAACCCATACATAGTGTTTTAGTTTTTCAAATTTTATGACATATTAAGCTTTGCTATATTACAAACTAGGTTCTATATAGACATGTCGAGGGAGAGACGTAACCTGTGCTTGAGTAACAACAATCAACTTTGATCATAGCTTCAACTCATTTGGGTTGCGAAATATATTCATATGTCATATATTTTAAAATAAAATTAAAGATAAAACAGTATGAAAACGATTTCGTCATCAAATAGACCCAACCGACAACATTATATATGTAACAAAAAAAAAACAATAGCAAATAAAATTCAATTTAAAAGGGTATAAACTACATCACGCAATGAATTTTCGTTAGATTATCCAAATGTATGATCTCAAGTGTGTTTATAGACTCGTGAGCTTCACGGATAATGGGTTATGTTAAAAAAACAAAAATTGACTTACTTATGACATTTACTTCACAATAAAATATCTTATTTAGCAGTGTTGACATAAACTATTTAATGAAAGACACGTTCAGGAAACTGCAACGTATGTGTTGACCTTCCTGTGTTAACATCTGAAATCTCTTTTGCATACAATTCTCTCAAGCTCAAGCCTTCTTCCGCTTTAAGCTCCTATAAATACATATGAAAAAAAAATTAGTAACTTACATAATTAAAAATAATAATTCACTTAATTTAATGATTGAAAAACGATGTGATTTTACCCAATAATTTTCCCAATAGCAAGCATGTTTCCACCGAAACTCCAAACATTCAATCCCATCATGCCATTTTTTACAAACAGTTGAACAGCTGTTGAAAACTTTCAAAGGTACCTATGGTTATCACATTTGCTATACACAAATAGATTGTTAATTTGCTATACGCACACAAATTGTTAAAGTTGATGACTAAAATACTAAACAAAAGGGTGATCTAATAAAAAACTTATTACTAAAAGGCCAATTTAAAATTAATAACTATTAATTTTAGCAAATAGCCCTTTGATAATAAAAACCTCAAATTAACAACAGTTTTTTAGTTCATAGCTGGTAAAAAATAACAAATATGGTTATAGTGTTGCAACAAATTGAGTACAAAGTTTTATAGCTATAAGTTACATGTTAGATTGCAATCTGACTCGCTACCAACATAATGTGACCAGCAATCCGACCCTTGACCAACAAAATGCAAATACAATGACCTTTGCCACCCCATACAGCATGCATCACATGACCTCTTCTTTGCGCTTTTGGAGATCCATCTTCAGTAGTTAGGCTGAAATCAAATAATCCAACAACAATAATCATACTCTTCTTAGAACAAAATGCATGAAAAAAATGTTAAGTTGACTAAATAAATGGGACACATTGCTTCTCAAATTTTTTGGGAATATTTGGATATAATATTTCATCAAAGGAATTCGATCATGGAATTTACCGATAGTCAACCTCTATTTTAACTGCGGCTTCCGGTAACAGTAAGCGCCATATCCTTCTATCTAGTGTTCCAGTTTATAAAGTTTCCCCTTACTGGCCTTGACATGAAAACTCATTCTTTCAAAGTTTATCAAGTTCATAATATTCAAATCAAAACAAAACTACGAAGAAATTGTTCATGTTGAATAAAGCTAGAATCAGAATTTTTATTTTTAATTTTGGAATATACAAATTGGCCGTATGCCACCTGGGAGTCGAACCCGTAAGCGGGGTGAAATAATAGTGATGCATTATCATTGTACATAGCCTGCATTTTGTCCAAAACATATAATGAAAAACATGTGACTTTCGAACTTTCGATAGTGAAAATGAATATTTGTTTTTCTAATTGATAAAATGGTATGCATCCTCACCGAAGGCATAACTTGTAAGTTATTAGCATGAACGTAGTTCGAATAGTCTCCCCATGTAGCCGAGCCATCATCATAACCTGATGCTGAAGTACGCATAAATTCATGATAAATAAAAAAGAGTATCAAGAAACTTTAAATTTTATGAATTTTTGTTTTGTCAGAATTTTATATGTAACATTAACAGAAGACCACAAAAATCACATGGTTAAAGCAGAAACTAACCTCCATAAAAGTAGGTTTGTTCTTGAGATGTAAAAATATTCGATTGATTTATGGGGTTCTGAGCTCCACTTGCATTCAATGTTTCTGATTGATTGGACATGTTTCTTATGATGGCTGCATCCGGAGACGGATTTGGAGAAACAATCCTTTCATTTTTAGGCGAAAGTGGCTGATAACACAAAAAAACACATTATGTAATCAAATTTAAAACATATATAAAAATAAAAGTCAATATATGAAATCATACTAAAAAGTACCTTATCCATGTAGTTATCAGACACCAGCCCATCTCCTGATACCAGTGGGATAGTTAGCAAGTTAGTGAGTCCACTTATTAAGAAAGCACACAAGTAGTATACTTAAGGGTAGCATACCAGAGATCATATATGTTGTAACTGTTTGACTTTGACCATGTCATTGACTCATTATGCTGACATGGTTCAAAGAACCAATCAAATTAGCTATAACTGCTGATGTGACTCACCATGATATTTTCTCTTTCACACACTTTAGAGTGTGCATGAGGGGAAAAAATAATCTTGTTAGTTTTCCATATCATGCAACCAATATGTTCTCCACATCCTATGAAGTAGAGATGTTCACAGTCCATGATAGTTTTCACAAAATTCTGGGCCGAAATGCTAACTACCGTACCAGGGAAGGACAAGCCAAACAGACCGGTTTGACAGTTTTGACAGTTCGGTTTCGTCGGTTTGAACCAATTTATTTTACAAAATGATCAGTTTACTAAAAAATTACAAATGATTAGAAGGATGAGGATCATAATTCTAATATACGCATACATAACTACATGTTCCAAAATTTTAAAATATATAAAAATACTAAAATTAAATGGTCAATTCGGTTTATATGTTCAGTTCCACGTTCCAAACCAAACCCAAACATTAAACCCGCAACCCGCTGAAACGCCTGTATCTCAAACCAGCTGACTTGCTTAGGTTTGGGCGGTTCAGTTGGTTTCAACGCTTTACAAACACCCAGAGCCGGCCCAATAGTATGTTATACCAAGATCTGGGCCTAGGGCCTCCACATTTTTGGGGCCTCCGTTTTTTTAAAAAAGTTCGATATGTGTTTTGTAGTTTGGATATTAGATAGGCTTTAACAAATATAACATGCAATGCCTCTGTAGTCTAGTGGTAAAGCTTTCACATTTTGTCTTTCTAGACCCGTGATCGAATCCCACCCGACATAAGTGTTTTTGCTTTTTGTTGTTTTCAAGGCCCAATAGAGAAACCTAATGTAGTTTAATTCTTTTCAAAAAGATTGGGCCCTAAAAGAATTTGGAATCAGGCCTCAATGTTAAGTTGTTTCAAAAAGATTGGGCCCTAATAGAATTTGTAATCAGGCCTCAAAGTTAAGTTGCTTTTGTGTGCCCAACTCTTTTAATTTAGGGTTCCAGATGAAACGATCTGTGCCCAACTCTTTTGATTTGGCTTCCAGATGAAATGATCGGTAGAGACGACCATTGAAATGATCAACATTTTGTTATTTTTTTAAAGATACTTATGATATTTTTTTTGGCAATGTTCACCACAGGTAATAGCTCAATCGAAATAATAGAGGTTTGTTTCTTTAAGATCTCTCATTTACATTTCTATATTTACAACAACTATATGTTGATGACTGCCATAGAAAATTAGAGGAATAGAGGTGATTATATGGGGTTTCCAGCTAGTTAGCTTCTCCCTTTTGTTTTTTGGTTTTTACACAATTTAGGATCTTAACAAAATAATCATTTTTTTCTACCGAAAGGGCCTCAATAGTATCATCCGCTTAGGGCCTCCAAATAGCTTGAGCCGGCACTGAAACACCCCTACTATGATGTGTCACTATCTTACCATCTTGAAGACAGTTAGACAACTACTTAATTCAAAGTCGGCTTCTATCAAATTCCTGTAATAAATGACAAAAATCACTCTGTAAATGCACAAAAAAAAAAACAATAAGCTTAAGTTCAGGTCAAAAACTATGTCGGTGCAAGATCTGAAAAACCAAAACAAAGATCTCCACCAATCCAAATTCCAATTCCACAAATTCTTACAATAAATCCCTAAATCACACTAAAAACCTCCAAATTCAACAACAGGGAACCCTAGTTACCCAAAATCACCAAAATTCATAAACTAAAATCAACAATCACATAAAATCCATATAACAACAACAATCAATTACAAAAACAATGTCACTGAAACAAATTGAATCAAACTTTTCCCCCAAATCGACGAATTAGACAAAATTACTGAACAAAAACCTTGAATAATCTCAAACAGGTGATGAATACGTACCAATGTGTAATGGCAAAGGTGAAACTGAAGCAGGAGAGACTCGATCTTTAACCTGTTGACCTTTTTCTTCCATGATTAGTTTATGAAATGATTCGAATCGAATCAATGATTGAAATAATTGAAGAAATAAGAAAATCGGATGAATTGAGATTGAATAATTGTGTTGTAATTACTCATCTGATTATGATGATTGTCATCAGAAGAAATGAAATGATTTGGAAATCAAAAGATCGAAAGGGTTTTAGGGCATATAGATACAGAGTTATATATGACACATGTGTACACGTACTTGTTGCGTGAATCTGAAACTTCTCCATCTTTTCCTTTTTACTTCAATTTTCAGAGAAGTAAAAAGATAAGGATAAGCATCGGGGGAAAGAGGAAATGACAATGGGAAAGAGGAGATGAAGCAAGAAACCCTAAAAGTGATCTCAGCATTTGCTTGTTTGAAGAAATTGATGGGATTCAAAATTTGAATCTTTTGGAAACGCGCTAATTTTACTTGATATAGATTGAATCAAGTTGGGAAGAATGCTGCTTAGCTTTGACCTTTCTTGTTTATGATATATGCATCCCTGGGTTGACACGTAGGATGAAGATAAAGGTGTGGGTTTGTATGATTGACAGCTAGGATCAATAAGTTTTGCTTTATTATAATAGAGATACCATGCTAGAATCCAGTGTATTACACAGGTTAAATAAAAAATAATATTATTTGTTAACATATATAGTCGTTAAGATATGTCTTAAAAAAATAAATATTACGTGACATAATTAAATTTTGTTAAGTTATTTTTAGAAAAAAAAAAAAATGTGTAATAAATTTTTATGTACCCGATAAATGTTAATTCAACTAATGTTTACTTGCTACCTTCAATATTATTTTAACATTGTCAACTTAACTTAAATTACAGTTTTAAATATATAGATATAATAATACATTCTACTGTTACTTAAAACACAAAACACAAAGTCGGTGGCAAAGGCCACCGACATTCACCCCTCAACTTGACAAATCTCACTTTTAGCTTCTTAGGTTCAAAAAAATGTAAACTTCACCCATTTCTTCATCAATCATCACCAACTGATCTGAACTCGCTATGTCGCCGACCATACTTCCGGCTTTGCTTACTGCCTTACTTCACCGACACAACCTTTACTTTTATATAGAGAAAAAAGACGTCGTCTCAATCTTCAAAAAGACTATAGGTTCCACCATCATCAACGCCCTGGAGGTGAAGGCTCCATCGTCATCTGAATTATGTTGCTTGCCATGGTTTTCCAATCTATGATGAAAACCCCTAATTTTTTTGGGGTTTTTCGATTTGAGTTTTGCGGTGAGATGGGCTTAACAAATGACATAGAAAAGCTTAAAAACAATAAAATTTTACCTACAAACAACATCTCCACCATAACGGGCGGCCTGATGGAGGTGGTGGTGCTAGAAACCAAATAACGACATCGTTGGAGGTCTCCGTTGCATCTGCTTTTCCGACTGGAACAAAGAGTGAAATTGTAAAGCTTCCTGCCTTCCATAGTTTTACAAATGTCGGCCCCACAATCCACTATTTATGTTTAATCAAGTTTTTATATATCGACTGTTGCATATATAGTGGGTGTTTGGGATTCCTTATTCTCCCAACTTATTGACTTATTAACTTATTGAATAGTGAAAAATGACTTTTTGAGTGTTTGGGATTCCTTATGATGTGAGTGTAGAAGTCAATAAGTCAGGAAATCCTGACTTATTAACTTATTGAATAGTGAACTAGAAGTGAAAAGGAGTTTTGAGAAGGAATCCCAAACACCCCATATGTTTGTTTTTTAATTTCTAAAAAACTCTTATTTTGACATATGTGTGATATACAATCTTTTATTAACAAATACATAAAAATACGGTGCTGTTATTACTAATAGCTCATTTGGATCTTTTACCTAAAAGACTAATATAAAACTATAGTGATGTTATTAATAATATCTTATTTGAAATGTGTATAATCCCACTAAATGAACTAATCCGGGTTTGATTTCGTTTCTTTTGTACGGTTTAAATTCGATTACTTTAGGGATTGTTTGGCAACTTCTGAATGGTTAATTGCTGAACGAGTAAGAGGTCTGAATCATTAAGTGTTGAACCAGTAAGAGGTCTGAACCATTAAGAGACAGTATGATGCTTAACAATTCAGATGTAAATGTCTGACCAATTCAGAGTAGAGGTCTTAACCATTCAGACTCTGTATAATGCTTAACCATTCAGAGGCAAATCTCTGAACCATTCAGACATCTGCTCCCGAAACAAACAGTCTGAAACATTAAGTGTTGAACCAGTAAGAGATCTGAATCATTAAGAGGTAAACAAACAGCCGCTTATCTTTTGATTCAACAGTAATACTTATGTATGTCACACTGGGTTAAACAGGATACATCGAAACAGACAATTCCGCATCGCATAACGTTTGGACTAATTCGTTCGATATTTGCAACGGGCCTGTGGCGCAACACCCACGGGTCATATGACTAGTATAAAATACTTTGACTATTCAGTTTGACTTATGTTTGAATATTTTCTATCACCACTTGTTTTTCTTCTATTATTTGATATATTTTAGCTATTCAGTTTTCTTCTACAATTGAAATATTTTAACTATTCAAAATAAAGTTTTAAGGGCTAATATTTGAGTGTAATTTTTTAATACCACTTACTTTCCTTTTATTATTTGATATATTTTAACCCTTCAAACTATCCAACCATATTTATATACTATTAATTTAAAAGATTTTTGTGCATAGTGAGTCTGTACATGATACTTAATGAGTTTTTGTTTATAGTTGTGTTGTACATGATGCTTAATGGTGTTGTACCTTATGTTTTGGGTTTTTTTTTTTAAATGATGTTTCACTTTAAACCCAAAACTACTTGATTTTGTAGTTTTAACCCAAAAGTTTTTAGTTTTTCCAATTTAACCTCACAACTTTTTTACTTTCAACTTTGATCCCCTATGTTTTTCATATTTTGCAAAATTTTTCGTTTTACGTTTAGATATAAATTGTGCGACTTAACACGGCACAATGTGTGTGTGTTGTTCAAAGATTTTACATTTTATTATACGTTTCGTTCTAAATTTTGCGAGTTAACATGAGGCAACGTACGTGTGTGGTTCAGTGTGTTTACGTCATCTATTTTTTCCCATTTAATAAGTTCATCACAACGTGCGAGTCCTAAATCGAGTTAGTTATTATTTTCTATTTTTATATGTCGGTCTAATTTTTCCACATTAAGACGCCGCAACTTCAATGTTGGTGGTCGTTGGCTATAGTGTGGCATTGGTGCTATTTGTCACGGTTTTACACCCCCGTCGAAACGCGGGGAGTTTAATACGATAGGTTATTTATATGGATACAAGTCATGTAACGTAGTAATTATGATACCATTAATTGTATTGAGATTATTTGGTGAATTACTTATTTGTATAAGATGGTAATACAGACTTAACCGACAAAAACATCTTTAACACATTGTAAATGTGAATCTGATCAACAACATGTCAATTTCGTTGGCCGCGACGCAACGCACGCGGGTCAATCTTCTAGTTATATATTACAAAAGTTTTAAAAAACCATCACAAAAACTATATTGTCATTATTCTTTATTTTTAAATATATTTTAACAAACATAATATTGATTTTGGTGATATAGAGACTTGAATATAAGTTTTTTAGTAAAAAAAATATAAGTTTATTATAAAAAAATTCAAAATTAACTTCATATTAAATAACTTGTTAAAGAATAAATAACTATTTATAAGCAAATAATATATAATTATTCCTAAATAAGTATGAAAGAAAACTATAAAATAGATAGCTTAGAATGATCACAAGTGTCACAAAGGCTATACGTTGTGGGGTAGCGTCCCATGCCACCTCGGCATGATGATGGCCCCAACACCGTGCCGATTCGGCCATCAAGGGGCACTATAGCCGATTCATCTGAAGCTTGGCGAGCTCGAAAGCTTAAAAGCGGGGTGATTTTGAGGATTATAACCGTTTGTAATGGTTAAAATTTAAAGGAAAAGATTCATTCTTTTATATATAAACGCAATTCTTTCAATCCAATCACATTCAACCCAATCATAATTCACAAAACATTCTAAACCCTCAAACACTTTCAATGCTCTCTATTATTTCCTAAAAATGTCTTCTGACTCATCATCCGACTGATCTCGTGAAAACACAGAGTGCTCGACGACTTGATTATCCAAGCCGCTAAGGAGGCGGTTCAAATTTTAAGAGACAAGGCGGAATCGTCCAATCCGGGTACAAGACAAGGAACCCTTCAATGATATCGGTTAGGTGCTCACCAACGGTTGGTAGATGATTATTTTGTTCAAAACCCTTTGTATGATCACACATGCTTCCGATGTCATTTTCGCATGAGTCGCCAATTTTTAAGAGAATTTCAGATGATCTAGAATGTGAGTATACATTTTTTAAACAAATAGAAGATGAAAGACGTAAACTTGGATTCTTTACTTTACAAAAATGTGCAGTCGCAATTCGTCAACTGGCGGACGACATGTCAGCGGATGTATGGGATGAGTATCTACGAATGTCAGAAAAAGTATGCTGAGAAAGTCTTGACAATTTCTGTGAAGGTATTGTTCTTGTTGTTGTGTCATTGACTTGTTGCTGATGTAGCGTGATAAAGCCATTATCCCGCAACATTTAGCCTAAACATTTTCTTATATTATATAGTATAAGAGATATTTGTTATTACTATATTTATATATTTAATTAAGTTCTTATCATAATTTGTGATAAGTTAAGAGTTGTTTTACTTTAGTCATTGTTTTGTTAGTTTCATCGTATTCGGTTAATAATCTCACATGAAGAGAAAAAACAGTGTACGCCACCATTGGGGACTCACACGGATTGGTATCACAGTCAATATGAGGGAAGTAAATAACGTACCCCACAGTAAATTGGGTGGTGCTAGGGTTTAATTCCCACACCTTTATAACTGATTCTCACCTTCTTACCACTAAGGCACTATTGTGAGAACTGTATACATAAAGAGAGCCTAAGAAGTTATTCTGTAATAAACAGAAATCATTATTCATTATTACAATTTTGTATGTAAACAGAAAACATTAGTGAGGACTCTTTTCTGTTATTTTGGTTTCATATGCACATATATTAGTTTTTTAACACAAAACTTTCTCAATTAATTTGATTTTATTGTTATGATTCGCTTATTGATTTTATGATTATCCTATGTAACTTTGTTGGCTAAAATATCATTTGATTTTTATTGTTATGATTCGCTTATTGATTTTATGATTATCCTATGTAACTTTGTTGGCTAAAATATCAAGTCTCTTCATGGGTTTCGATTGTTTTGGAATTTGGGTCAGTCAACTCACTTTAGTGGTGTTTTAATGATATGGGCCATAAATTTGAGTTTCTTGTTAGACTGATTTGGTTTGGGCATTGTTTGGCTAGCCCAGATCAGCACACACTTGCGTTTCTTTCTAGTTTTTAGTAATATGTTGTTATATGGGATTAGGGGTGTTTAGAATTCAATTCGATAAATTTGAAAATCGACTCGATTTCGAATTCATTATCAAGGTTCGAATTCGAGTTGATTCGTATTCGAGTCCAATAATCGAATTCGAATAGAATTTATGATTTTCAATTCGATTCGATTCGAAATTCGAATACAATTTATATATAAACTTTTAATATACATATACACACACACATATATATATAAACACACACATTTAATATCTAAACTTGACCAACGTGTGAATTACATCCATAAGCGTTAAGTTTATTATTCATAACATTACCAAACCTAATAACAAATAGCCGATATTAATTATTTCTAAATTTTTTACCTAACTTAAATAGCTACCGGTAACTAACCTATCATTTTGACATATTGATAGTTAATTAATTTTGCAGGTTATTATATTTTATGTTAAATATAATGAGTTTGTAGTAGTTTTAAAAAAATAAGTGTAAAATAATTTATTGTTTAGGGTGAATTTGAACTAAATGAATTTATTCGAATTCGAGTTTCAAATATGAATCCGAAACGAATTCAGATAAAAATAAATAAATATTCGATTAATTCGGAAATTCGTTATTCGATTCGATGAACACCATTGGTGACTTTTTCGTATGACGAGGATACTTAGTAACTATTGAGGTTGTTTTATCATCCTTGGTGACTTTTTCGTATTATATGGGATGGGGCCGTCAGGCTGTCGGTAATTAGTTAGAAAAAAAATATTGGGGTTGTTTTATCATCCTTGGTGACTTTTTCGTATGACGAGGATACTAAGTAACTAGTATCTTTACTCGTGCATTGCCATGGAGCATGTTTTCTACACGACATAAGTTTGGATACAAACATAATAAGATCAAAAGAAGTTTCGTTCTTCCGAACCCGAGATCTTCATTCCAAGGCTTTTGCATGATTGCGTTACCTATACACAATCAAGTTTATTGAGGACATGAACTGTAAACATATTTGAAACGGATAAAAAGAAGAAAACACGTGATATTTTACCAACGAATAACTAACATCACACAACTTTGTGTCAAACATAGACCAACTGAAAACGTGCACAAAAATAAGCACAAGAAAAACTACATCAAAATGTAAACCAACTAGAATTTATACCACACATACATAAAAATAAGCACGTAAGTCAAAATGTCATTACGTTGAAACATAAAGCAACTTGAGTTCATAACAATACGTACATAAACATTAAAACACAGACCAACTAAAAATGTCAATAATAATTAAGCACCAAAACGTATTATATTTGACATGACTCATGAATCATAAAGTAACTCGAATTCATACCATTTAGTAAAAAAATATTATATTTGACATAACTCTTTTTTTTAATTACATCGAAACGTAAACCAACTTGAACTATTTTTGCCAATACATACATAAATATAATCATGTAAAACTCGAGGAGGGGTTAAATAACATTTTACAAAGTGTATAGAAAGTTGAAAGGTTTAAGTCTCAATAATAAAAGTTGAGAATGGTAAGATTAAAAAAGAGTTGTCAAATTCTCTGTGAGCTTAAAAAGAAAGAAAAAGAAAAGAAAAGAAAAGAAAAAAAATGGTTAAAGTAACCATAGTGAAACAGTAAGCTATTTACATATATAATAAGGGTAAAGATCCTGTACAAATAGACTTATCGTATGAAATGCATGGAAAGGTAAAAATAAAATGCGGTGACATTTTCGTAATTATTGTACTCATAATTACCCTACAAGATCAAAATTACCTAGCAAGATCATTTGTAGAGTAAGGAAGAGGATCTTGTACATTGATCCAGAAGTATAAGAAGTGTATTATAACACTACATATAACACTATATAACACCATATAAACACCGTATAACACTATGTAACACCATATAACACTACGTAACACTATATAACATTATATAACACTATATTTTGTCTGATAGCATGTCTATGATAGATGTATAGTGTTATATTTGTTATATAATGTTATATAGTGTTACATAGTGTTATATGGTGTTATATAGTGTTATACGGTGTTTATATGATGTTATACAGTGTTATATATAGTGTTATAATACACTTCTCACACTTCTGAATTAATGTACACTATCCCTAATGATACTTTACAAAGTTACCCTACATGATCAAAATTACCCAACAAGGTCATTTTACAAAATTACCATACAAGATCAACATTATCCTACAAGAACATTTGTAAGGTAATTTTGATAATTACTCTACGAGTAAATAATTACAAAAATCCCACCGCGTTTTTTTTATTTTTCATGTCTTTCGTACGTTTGGTACGATAAAGCTATTTGTATTTGATCTTTTGCCTGTATAATGGTTAGTATAGTCAATATAGCTATTCGTTTACCTGCCCGACTCGTAATATCATAAAACTTAAAACATCAATTATAAAAAAAACAAAAAAAAAACTTTAAATTGGGTTAAAAGGCCCGTACACATTTTAAACTAAAAAAAGGAATTCTAATGGCACACCAGGCAATCTATCCGCACACGTTACTTTTTCAATACGGGTCGTATAGGCCTATACCGTCGTATTGCTTTTTCAATATCCAATAAACATTGATGTGTCGTATAGGCTTATACGGGTCGTATAGACCCCCTAATATCACATAAAAAACAAGGGGTTAATTGATAAATCAGGGGGTCAATACGGGTCGTATAGACCTATATGGGTCGTATTGACCCCCTTATTTATCAATTAACCCCTTATTTTATTTTTTTTGAGAATTCAGTGGGTCTACATAATAAAGTTTAAAAAATGTTTTTTGTTTAAAAAATAAAATAATTCTTTTATTAAACTTTGTTAAAACTATGATTAAATGTATACAAAAATTTATAAAAAAAAGTTTAATTAACCCCTTGTTGTTTTTTTTTTTTTTTTTTGTTTTTTTTTTTGAGAATTTAGGGGATCTACGTGATAAATTTAAAAAAAAAAAATTGTGTTTAAAAAATAAAAGAATTCGTTTATTAAACTTTATTAAAACAATGATTAAATGTATACAAAAATTTGTAGAAAAAAAAATCAAAGTTTAATTAACCCCTTGTTTTTTATTTAAATTCAGGGGGTCTAGATGATAAAATTTTAAAAATGTTTTTTGTTTAAAAAATAAAAGAATTATTTTATTAAATGTTGTTAAAACTATGATTAAATGTATACAAAATTTGTAAAAAAAAAAAGTTTAATTAACCCCCCTAATTTATCAATTAACCCCTTGTTTTTTTTTTTTTTTTGAGAATTCAGGGGGTCTACATGAGAAAGTTTTAAAAATGTTTTTTTTTAATAAAAGAATTCTTTTATTAAACTTTATTAGAACTATGATTAAGTGTATACAAAAATTTGTAAAAAAAATCAAATTTAATTAACTCCTCGTTTTTTTTTTTTTTTTGAAAACTCAGGGGGTCTACATGATAAAATTTTAAAAATGTTTTTTTGTTTAAAACATAAAAGAATTCTTTTATTAAACTTTGTAAAACTATGATTAAATGTATACAAAAATTTGTAAAAAAAAAAAACCAAAGTTTAATTAACCCCCTGATTTATCAATTAACCGCTTGTGGTTTTTTTTTAAGAATTCAGGGGGTCTACATGATAAAGTTTTAAAAATGTTTTTTGTGTTAAAAATAAAAGAATTCTTTTATTAAACTTTGTTAAAACTATTAATAAATGTATACAAAAATTTGTTAAAAAAACAAAGTTTAATTAACCTCTTGTTTATTATTATTATTATTATTTATTTATTTTGAGAATTCAGGGGGGCTACAATGTGTCAGATTTTGTCTATTTGAGTGGACCTATACGGGCCATATAAGCATATATAGATGTAGTAAAGGTCTCGATATGTATCGTATAGGTTGATTTCTAATTTAAAAGTATTTTGTAAGTGTCGTATTAGGGTGTAGACGCGATACTAATGATGTACGATGTTTGATGATCGATTAATCAACGTTACTAATGAATGATGTACGATCCAAACATTTACACTTTGGATGAGAAATAAATAATTAACATTAAAGCGTTAAATATTAAGTTCACTAAATGCGGTTTACCAAACTGTGGAATTAAATATTTTGTGAAATATTTAATATAAATAACTATTTATGGAATATTATTTAATTAGTTATTTTTTTATGAAATGGCTAATAGATAATGGTGGATTGTTATGATAAATATATTGTGGCTCATTTGTATTTAACTATAATTTGGTAGGAAGTGCCAGGTTTCTTTTTGTCTAATTTGGTGTAACCTATGTTGACTAAAAGAGACCTTGTATCTATATAATACTCTGTCGGACCACCACCTGACCCGCTACCCGGTTTCAGAAACCACCCCATGCCAAATTCCATTGACCGGCGGTTTCGCTGAACCGATTAGTTTCGATGCTCGGGCCATCTCCTCGTTTCCTTGCCATCGGTTCCAAGCTTCAGGTTTACGAGTTCGTGTCAAGTGTTGATTCGGGAACTTATGGCATCCTGAGCTCGTCAACTGTGACGTTTGTCAATTCATCGTGTGTTTCTATGGTTTTTTTAATCGGACTTAAAAACGTGTATTTGTAAACTGAAACTCGACACACTATGGTTGTGGATAATTGTTTAAACAAATAGCAACTGGGTCAATAACGATAATTTTTAATCGAATTTAAAAACGTGTATTCGCTTCCGTCACGTAATTAATATGAAATATTAACTAACTAATACATTTAGATTTTATAAGGGTAAATTGTATTTTTCGTTCTTTATGTTTGTAACGAATTGCAATGGATAGCCTTTAACTTCAATAATTACGGTCACAATCCTTTATTTGGAAAACCCATTACACTATACGTACTTTGACCTAACAAGGTTAAAATTTTCAGTTAAGTATGGCATGTGTCTTACACATGAGGGTAGAATGGTAATTTTATTCATTTATTTATCTAAAATAAATTTAAACAATTAAAACAAATCAGATTTAAAACATAAACACTCCTTTCTCTCTCTAAACCTACCATCCAAAACAACCCCCACTCCCACTGCACTCCCACTGCCACCACCACGACGACAATGGTTGTAGGTTTTAAAACGCAGAATACTAGCACGTTGTCGCAGGTGCAAGTTGTTAGGGGGTTCAGTTTTTAATTATTGTTAAAAAGTTCCAGCGATTCCCTTCATCCCCAAATCGGTTTTTCTAAAGAACCCTAGATCCTATCATCACAAAGCTAATAATGTGTAACAACACTCAAAAACACATTATAAGGAACCCTAATTGAGACCCAAAACATGTACGACGCGACCCGAAACGAAAATCAGGATTTAGGGTTTTTGTGGGGTGATGGGGGGTACCCCTAAACCTTCCGCGACACGCGAAAGGCACTAATACGTGTCAAAACCAGAAGATCTTGACACCACAGGGCTAGAAACACAACAAGGTAGGTCTAGGAAAAATAGACCTCTCAGGCGACACGCGGAAGGATCATGGGATCCTGTCGCGACACGCGGGAGCGTTCAGTTTTGGCTATATAAAGCCTGGCCTGGGACTTGATCTCCTGCACCATTTCGATCGAATTTTGAAATTTTTGTTCTTCTGAATCTCCGTTTCTGTCATAATAGTACACCCCTAATTCACGAAGCTCTGCATCGTTGTAAGTATTTTAACCCCGATCACTAATTCGTTACCCTACCCGATTGATCTAGGGCCCCGTAACGCATGTCGAGGCTCTGCCTGACTAAGTTCGTTGGGGTTCTGTCTCGTGTTGTATGGCTAATGTGATTTGGGTTATCTTACTAACACGTGTGCATTGTATGTTTTTTAATAGAAAAGAATCAGGAAAGGAAAAATTACAAGTTTTGTCCTTTATCTTTAGGGTACTTTACAGGCGGTGTCCTTTTTTTCAAATGTTGACAGGCGGTGTCCTTTAGTAGGTATTTTGTTACAAGTTTTGTCCTTTCCACCCAACCTGGTTAAAAAACTCAGTTAATTTGTGGCACATGATAAGCACATGAGGGTAATTATGTCTTTTCCATATCCCTTTACACCTACCCCATTTATTATCCCTCATAAACCCTCTTGATAACATCATTCACCCCCAATTCGTTCCTAAAGATGATTGACGATGATTATGATGAAGAACGATGAACGATGTAGTTGCAGGTGGAATGATGTAATATTCTGACCGAGAGAATGATGAAGGTGTGAACGGAGGATGTGTGATGGTGAAAGTAGAACGGAGATTGGACGATGATGAGGTTGGACGGAGATCGGACGAATCGGAGATCGGAGAATCGGAGAACATCACGACGATGAGGTTGGACGACGAAGGTGATGAAGATGAGTTGCAGGTTTTGTGGAGGTCGTCGTTTAAGGTTGTCGGAGATGAAAAGATCAAGGTTGCAGGTTGGTCGGAGACGGCACCGGATAAGATGACGGTGGTGAAGAAGGTGGCTGGAGGATGATTAATGGAACGAAGATGGTGGTTGTAAGATGGTGAACAACAGTGGACGACGGAAGAGATGATCGGTGATTGCGACGGTGATCGTCGGAGTGACGAAGGTGAAGATGGTTGTCGGAGTAAGGTGCTACGGTGTTTAACGATGGTAAAAGAAGTTGAGAGGGGGTGTACGGTGGTCAGAAGTGGATAAACAACGGAGACGCTAAGTGACGGAGAGGTAGTGGAGCGATGGTGTGGAGTTTCAGGTTGTTCGGTGTTCGGTGTTCGAAGAAGACAAAGGAGATGAACGAGATGGATGAATGATGATGAAGATGATGCGTGTATCTCGGATGATATGTGAACCGTTGTTTGGTTGATCTTAAATCAGGCTGGTGATGAGTCTCGAATGAAGATGTAATGAGAGATGATGACTTGTCTGCTGTTGATGATGACAATTGTGAAAAGATGATGATTATTATAGAAAAGGTGTCAAAATTTTTAATCAGGTGGAATGATTATGAGGGATAATAAATGGGGTAGGTGTAAAGGGATATGGAAAAGACATAATTACCCTCATGTGCTTATCATGTGCCACAAATTAACTGAGTTTTTTAACCAGGTTGGGTGGAAAGGACAAAACTTGTAACAAAATACCTATTAAAGGACACCGCCTGTCAACATTTGAAAAAAAGGACACCGCCTGTAAAGTACCCTAAAGATAAAGGACAAAAATTGTAATTTTTCCATCAGGAAATCAACCGGAAGCTGTAGAAATACATAAGTTTACAAAGTGAGTCATTATCTTTTTCTACCAACTTGTTTTACCAAAACCTAAAATATTTTAATTATACTTAACAGTGATTGAGTCTATGTATTCTACAATTGCTGTTGGTATTATGGGGTTTTGTATACATTACTTGATAACCTTCACAATTGGACAATGGGTTAGCCAATGTGTGATATGACCATAGCCATAGATCTGGTAGAGTGGCAAGTAATGAATGAGTATATTGGTAGATATAAATATTGTAATCGCTCTCAATATTGTAATGTTATAAGAACTAATGTTTTTATAAACTGGGATGTACTCACCAGTATTTCTTGCTGATAAAATATTTTTAAAATGCGTTTCAGGTAACTTGATGTGAAAGCTATTAGAAGTCAGCTAGGTAGCACCGAAAGCTTAAAGAAGTGGCTATAAAAGTTACCTAAATAAAAAGGAGATCATGTTTTTAATAATTAGGGTTTATCCTTACAATTGTATTCTGAATAAAACCTGGATTTTATCTCATTTATTTATTATAAGAATTTGGTGTTTTGAAACTCTGAAATTATTTCCTAACTACGATCCTGATGAAAATTTTCCGCTGCGAAATTAATAAACACCGATACCATCTGACTGGTTCACGGCTCCCGCTCTCAGGGTGGGATCGGGGATGTGACATAATGATACAATTATGATATACTGAAATTTGTTTGGGGGTTTTGATCTACACATGAAGACGATCAGAAAGAATATATATATATATACACTTAAAGGTGCGAAGCTAGAGCATGAATTGAATAACTCTAGTGAGAACGAAAACTCTGGTGAAGCTCCGGTGAAATCAGACTGTCGGCAATGCATAAAATTGAAATTTAATGAGAATGTGAAGGGCTGAATGCTGATCGGGGTCCTATTTATATACAAATTCAACCGACGGGAGCTAAGATGGAGGGTTTTGCGTTTTTTGTGGAAATCTGATTTTGATTTGAAGATGATACGGGATAATGGATTTATTCGACTGTTTAAAACACGTTTACAAGATGTGGTTTTGATTCTCCTATCCTAATCTATCTTTGGTAACTCAATTTCAATGGTTTTGGTCAAAGATTTGTGAATCGAAGAAAATCCGGTGGAATCTTGTTCACAGGCTTAAGCGGCTGGGAGTGAGTCAAGCAGAGAGGGTGATAGATAGAAGAAAGTGTACGTGTGTGAGTGATGGTGGTGAATGGTGCTTATGGTGGTGATGTTAGTTGTGGCAACTGGCAAGTGGTGGTTGGATATATATATACATATATATATATATATATATATATATATAGATGTCTGTGTGAGAGATAAAGTCTTTAGAAAGAGAAAGAATAGTTTGTTGTCACACCCCGACCCGCAACGGAATAGGTGATCCGGGCATGATTTGGTTGACCAAAGCTTATCTTGCTATTAAGTGTTTTAAGTAATCATTAATCCATGTTGAATATTTCACAAAACAGATAATCCAAATAAAACAATGTAAATATATGAGACATTGCTCATAACTACTAAACTACATTTATCCGTTTCTTGTTAAGTAAGGTCCATCCTATGTCCAAATCTTCTGTTCATGCCTATTCACCTGTATCACGTGTAAAAGTAGTTTTTGGGTCAACAAAGGTTGGTGAGTGACTCATTGTTATTAGAAAATTAATATGTCTAGTTTGTGTATTGAGAAAATGTGCGTTAACCAATGTAAGTAAATATGATGTATGTCATATGTCAAACCTCATAAAACAACCTCAAACTATAAACAAATCAACTGTAATGATTCAAATGAATGTATGCATGTTGCACAGTATTATGGTGTGCTGCAAGGTCTAAGCTCAATCAAACGGAGTTGACCTTGTATGTTTGGTAATGTCAAGTTCCGCTTATAGGTAATGGGGGACAGACGAGACTATGATGATGAAATGTCTGAAATGAATGAAACGCACCAAGTGACAA
Source organism: Helianthus tuberosus (assembly GCA_030545235.1). Classification (NCBI taxonomy): domain Eukaryota; kingdom Viridiplantae; phylum Streptophyta; class Magnoliopsida; order Asterales; family Asteraceae; genus Helianthus; species Helianthus tuberosus. The sequence goes on from CM060398.1 coordinate 110,147,028, forward strand.
ACAAACAAACAATCAACACATAATGGTAATTGAACGTATTTGAATTTGTAAAATATAATAATAATATGTGACACATGATACACAAAAAAAACGTATAATAAAGAAAAAAAGGGAGTTGTAAGATTCAATTACAGTGGTTACGTATAAGGATTCCTTAAAGATAACACACGAGGAAAGATGAGGAATTTCTAAGGAACGAAAGCAATTACCCTAAATGTTAAAATACTACATAAAGATCTAGTTATTATTTATAAGTTAAATAAAATTCCTAATATTTGTGGTTTACAAATTAATTATTTAGATATTATAATTTATCTCATTATTAAAATTTAATGTTATAAAAATAATCAAAATATTGTTAATTACTTATTTTCTTGTTGAATTAAATGGTTTTATTACAAAAGGAAAAGAGTTAAAATAAATCTGTTAATTATATTGGATTTAAGGGTTTTATTAAAAAGAACAAAAATGACTTAAAAATAAAATGCCAATAAACCTGGACTGACTGGATTCGAACCGGCGACCTTTGATACGAACGCACATAACCCTACCGTTGGGCTATGTGTTTAACTCAGTGAATGTCTTGATTTGTTATTTACTTATACAGTAACTAGGTTGATTCATTTACTAGTTTTAGAAAGGAAAGATTGATTGCAGCGTAAATCTAGGGAGTCCGGATTCGAACCCGTGACCTTATGGTGGTCAAACACCGTATCAACCATTGGACTGCTCTGATGTTTGTGGTATTTCAGGTTCCGTTATAATACTTAAACAAAAGTTAGGATACATCATATATTAGTTTTTGAAGGGGTAAGGTCCCAAAAACCTCGCCCTGAATACTTGGGACCATACCACCACCTTATCTTTTAACCCTCTTTAGACCTTGCGCGGCCGCGCACTGATCCTACAAAGAGAGCTTAGAAGAAAGATGGCAAATAAAACCTGCGCGCCAAAAGGAAACTAATAAATCCTTGCGCATAACAAATGGATAAAATCCTATTAAGCATTTCCGCTCAAATAATACCCAGACTTGGATATTATTTATACTGATACCACACGATAAGGAGTCACACCGGATTATGGCAGTAACCTTCTAGAAGACTTAATCGTGCACCACCAGACGGTTATAACCGTCTGGGACACGTGTCATCATCCCAGGCCCCCCTGAAATCACGATGATGGCATGGAATTGGAGAGAAACCTCCACTTGCCCACTTTCCACGTGGCAACACCCCAGCCGTTGATCTTAATGGCGATTCGTGTGCTTTCACGTCAGATCAAGAAGATTAACGGGGAAGGAAATAACCGCTTACGGAGTTAGCATCTTCCGTTAGCATTTCAATAATAGGTTTTCCCGCTCAAACTCCCGGCTATAATTAGAAGAGTAATTCAGGTATGATCTCCAAGTTACATTCACTTCATTTATACTTCTTCTTCTTCAAATACCGATGCTTATTCTCACGCCGGATGGTGGTCACGGAGAGAACCCCCATTCTCCACGTGACGAGGCTGACGGTGTTTTATTTTGCAGCTATCGAGAAGATGAAGAGATTCATCCCTTTGAACCAAACGAGAGAGAACCAACCCTTTTTATGCAGAACCTAACCCCTAGATAATTTGACTCCGGTCATTTATCTAGTGTTTCTTCATTGGCGCCGACCGTTTGGTCTTTCTTTCTAAACTTAAGGTTTTAAACTGTTTTAAATCATCCCATTTAATTATACTAAGGGGTTGTTTGTTTACCTCTTAATAAGACTCTTAATGGTTCAGACATCTTACTGGTTCAGCACTTAATGGTTCAGACTGTTTGTTTCACGACCAGATGTCTGAATGATTCAGACATTTGCCTCTGAATGGTTAAGATTTATACAGAGTCTGAATGGTTAAGACCTCCAAACTGAATTGATCAGGTCTGTTTGCTTACCTCTTAATAAGACTCTTAATGGTTCAGACATCTTACTAGTACAACACTTAATGGTTCAGACTGTTTGTTTCACGACCAGATGTCTGAATGGTTCAGACATTTGCCTCTGAATGGTTAAGATTTATACAGAGTCTGAATGGTTAAGACCTCCAAACTGAATTGATCAGACATTTTCCTCTGAACGGTTAAGCATTATATAGGCTCTTAATGGTTCAGATCTCTTACTGGTTCAGCACTTAATGGTTCAGACCTCTTACTGGTTCAACACTTAACCATTCAGATGCTGCCAAACAGCCCCTAAGGGGCTGTTTGTTTACCATTTAATGAAGCTCTTAATGGTTTAGACCTCTTACTAGTTCAGCACTTAATGATTCAGACTGTTTGTTTCACGAGCAGATGTCTGAATGGTTCATACATTTGCCTCTGAATGGTTAAGCAACATACAAAGTCTGAACGGTTAAGACCTCTAATCTGAATTAGACAGACATTTTGCCTTTGAATGGTTAATCATTATACATTCTCTTAATGGTTCAGACCTCTTACTGGTTCAGTACTTAACCATTCAGATGTTTCCAAATAGCCCATAACTGGACTAACTGGGTTATTAACTTAAATTAACTAAAAACTCTTTTTAAAACAAACTAATTTTTATATATAAATTTTAAAATGCAAATGATTAATTAAATTAGTTAATTAACTAAATAAATAAATAACTATATTGATAAATAAATTAAAAAATAAAGATTCTCTCAACGGTTAATTAATTGGCGAGAATTTTCGAGGTTCAAAAGTTAGGTCTTGGATTTCAAAAACGGGTCAGATTTTGGGAGCCCATTTTGGCGGATGTCACATGTGTGGGGAGAGAGTTATATATAAATCAGTAAAATTACCATTATACCCTCATGTGCAAGGCACATGCCATACTTAACTGAAAATTTTAACCTTGTTAGGGCCAAAGGACGTAGAGTGTTATGGGTTTTCCAAATAAATGATTGTAACTATAATTATTGAAGTTAAAGGCTCAATTTATATTATTTTTATCCTTGTTGTAATAATATTTGCATAACATATGAATTAGATTAAATACAATAAAAACATTAGCATAGTTAGTCGTACTTTTTGCCATCTGTAGTTGTGAACTCTTTCTAAATCATAGAAGTATTGGCTCTTGCCTCATCAGAATTAGAGTAAAGTACAATTTTAGTCATTGTTTACATTCAATTACACATGCAATCCTTATTTGAAAAAAAAACCTACAATCAAGTCTATGTGATTGTCGATTGCATGCAATCAAGTCCCTCCCACTATTTTCTGTTAGTTGATTTAGGTATTTCTATCTTTTTACTTATAAATGGAAGGGCATCATTTCCATTCTGTATTCTATAATCCAATATAACATATATGATACCCCTCAAAGCCCCAAATTAAACCATTCACTCCTCCTATCTTCCTCAGCAAGCCAGCTCTGTATGTTCAATTGATGTTCAGGTTTGTTGCGTGATAACGGAAATGGCTGGGGTTTTCGGAGGATCAGAACTGATGATATCTACATTGACCCTAAAGATTATTATGGTTAGTTCCTATGTCTCTGTTTTTGAAGTTTTAGGTTGCAATGTCATGAAATTGAGTATGATAATTCACAACTAAGAACATAGTATATTTTGCAAGTACCAAAGAATCGATTCTTTTTTTCTTTTATAGATGATGATAAACCTTCCCAGTTCAATCTTAAAGCAACCACAGTGGCGAGTTTACTGACAACCCTTGTCGATCATGTGTGGGTGGTAAGCATAATTTCATAGATTGTGCTTATGTTGATGATTTTAGCATGGATGCAGTAGAAGAAATGGTTAAGAAACTTGGTTATTTTGTTGATATGGTGTTTTGTTTCCATTATAAAATTCCATATGTATGTTTGTGCATAATAAAGGATGGAAGATAGTTTTAAAAAGTAAAGAAGTATTTTGACAGAACTAGATTGGTGAGGATATTTGTTTAAGGGATTGAATGTTTAGTCCGATTTATTATAAATAAGGTTTGGATAAAATGTCAAAGGAATAATTCGGAATAGTCATCGTGTGATAGTGAATGAACGATTTGGTAGGTGAATGCAAGGCTATGAATGGTATGATTATCGGATATAATGCGAATATGAAGCGTTGAGAAATACTGGGGATTGTTATAGCCGTTGCAGTTAACGATTTTTGAGGATGAGGTTTCGTCATGGATAATTGGGTATCGCACATTTCGGAGTGCATTTGTGAGTTACTAAAGTTTATGTAATCATGTTTTAATAAGGCTTGGGAAAACACAGAATTTGTCATGGCACGTTTTACGAAAGTTTGGTAATATGGTAGAAACACTTATATATAGGATGTACCAGCGACGTATCCACTATGTTCTAACCATGTTACGTCTGTTTCGTTATTCGGTGTCATGTTGCGTTCCGTGTCTTACGATACACAATAGAACACCCTACCACTATAATCTCGTGTGCACCCGCTGTCGCAACCACCGGCCCCTAATCACCTGGGAACGGGCGGCCGCGAACCAGTATCAGTGGTATCGGTATTTATCAGTTTGGCAGCAGAATTTACATCAGGAGCGTAGTTAGGAAATATTTTATCAGAGTAAAATACCGCATTTTTCTAATAGTAAATACATGGGAAATTCCCAAGTTTCCATTACAGACCTGTTTATAGGGATAAACCCTAATTTATTGAATTAAAACATCTTCTTTATTTAGGTAACTTTTATAGCCACATTTTTCCAAGCCTTCAGTGCTCTCCAGCTAGCTTCTATTTGGCTTTCACATATTGTTACCTGAAACGCGTTTTAAAAACATTTGTCAGTGGGAAATACTGGTGAGTGAATCCCAATTTAATCAAAACAGTTTTATCATTGTACAGTATTGAGGGCAATCAGCAATTACATTTGTTTATATTTCTACCTTAATTACCACCCACGGTACTGTCAACCCGACTTGTGGTCATGTTAGTACTCACAGTGTAGTCACAAATTTTGTATACAAAACCCCAACATACCGACGATAATTGTAGAATCACAAATACTCAATCACTGTTGATTAAAATTTAAAACATTTGAGGTTTTGTAAAAACAATTTAAAAAGAGGAATTACTCACATTGCTATTTTAGATTTTTCCCTGTGATTTCCTGGTTATAATCTAATAAATTAAACAATGCACACGCGTTAGTATAATAACCCAATATTTATATTAGTTATACCTTCCCCGAGACAGAACTCCAACGACTACGTCGAGCAGAGCCTCGACAGCCGTTACGGAGCACTAGATCAATCGGGCAGCGTATCTAATATGTAACCGGGGGTTATAATACATACAACGAGGCAGAGCTTCGCTAATTAGGGGGTATTATGCCCGATATTTTGTCTACACTTCAGAAATTTAGAGAGAGAATCGATTGTGAACGATTTTGAAAGTAAATACTGATTGATCTATTTATATGCCTGACAAGGGGTCTCTCGCGCCCCGCGACAGAGAAGAGGTGGGCTTTCACGGCCCGCGAGATAGAGGGTCTAGGGCGTAGCTTGGACCGGTCACACGTATAGGTTCGACACGCATATGACACGTGGCGGCAGGGGGTGAGGGCGGGTGGCCAGGCGCTCGTGCCCCGCGACAGTCTTTAAGGGCTCTGTCGCGCCCCGCCAGGAACCATTAAATTTTGTTTTTATTTTTATAAAATTAAAGGTATTTTGGCCCGTTTCTCGTTTACGGGGTGTATTTTAGGACGTATAGGGGTGTTGTAATTATTTTTAGGAGGGTTGTTATATCCTCCCCACCTTGTTTTAGAACTCGTCCTCGAGATCTTACTGGAACAGGTGTGGATATTTCCTCTGCATCTCTGATTGAAGTTCCCAAGTGTACTCTAGTCCTCTCTTGGAATCCCACCTTACTTTGACTAGAACCAATCTCTTGTGTTTGAGATTTTTGACTTTTCTGTCTTCAATTTGTAGAGGCCTTTCTACAAACTTAAGTTTCTCATTTACCTCTATGTCCTTAAGAGGTACCACTAATGATTCATCGGCTAAGCACTTTTTGAGATTACATACATGAAATACATCATGTATTCCTGTCATTTCCTCTGGCAGTTGTAGCTGATAAGCTAATGGTCCTATTCTTTTAATAATCTCAAAAGGTCTAACATACCTGGGGCTTAGCTTTCCTCGTTTGATGAATATTGCCACTCCTTTCCAAGGAGAAACCTTTAATAATACCTTGTCTCCTACCTGAAATTAAAATGGCTTTCGCCTGTTATCATGTAGGATCGGGGAAACGATCAAACGAGTCGTTCAGAAGAGTTCTTGATCAATACGAAAGGCAGAATCAGACGTATTAATGTTATATCAGCTTGATTTTCACTTAGAATCACTTTAACTATCGATTGTATTGATTTGATAGTGTTTACAGATCGTTTGACACTTCGGCAGCACTTCGTCTCCGAAATCAGAATATTTACAAATGAAGACCCGAGACCTTATATTTATAGGAATCTCAGGTCACACGAACCAGTCCATGCTTTCTGGTCCAGGTCGCACGAACTGGTCAGTTCGCACGAACCTGCCAGGTCGCATGAACTTGGTCACCTCGTGTGAGGTGGCTGGTTCAGGCCTGTTTCCCGTTTCTCTCGTATAACGTGTCCTGGTCTATCTATTCTAGTGACATGACTCGATACAAGACATAAGACGAAGTCAACAGACATATGCACTAACAAACTCCCCCTTGGATGATGACGAGTCTTTAGTGTGTCGAGTCTTCAGTCTTGATCGGTCTTCTCGCTCTTTCCAAAGTATCTTTCTCTGTAAGCATCCTTTAATCTTTATCTTTCACTCTTTCAGTCAACATACTCCCCTTTGCTAACAGACTCCCCCTTAAGTTGTTCCAGGATCGCAATCTGACATAGCACTCGTTCTAAGATCGTGTCCTAGCTCAAACTCTGCTCAGGCTTAGACACGGGGATCTGGCTCTACATCTTTCACAGGTTCAGGAACATCTCCTGGCTCTCCGTAGCAACAGGATCAGGAACCTGATAACCTGCACAATTCTCTTCCCAAAAGTAAATTTCACAATTTTAAAATTTAACAAATTTAGAAACCACTTGTAGAAATCAGTCAATCATCATCAATAGTTATATCAAGTTCAAATTAATGACCTTGATTAACTAACACTAAAATCATCTTCAAAACATCAATTATAAGATTATCTTAAAACGTTTCTCAAATTATCTCAAACTTTAATTTCATTTTTCAGTTCAAACACACTCTCCCAATCCACTGTTGTTCATCATGTTTAGCACTCGGAATTTTGAAAATCAGCTTTTCAAACATCAGTTGCCGAAAATAATATGAAATAAAATCTTTTTGAATTTTCAAAATTTTATGCTAAAACATACTAGAAATCTTTTTGAATTTTAGGAAATAAACTATATAAAGACATCTTTTTTGTGAGTTTGTGTAAAAGGATCATATCAGTTTATGACAAATCACTAGTACCGTTGAGCTTTAAACACATTAAGATCTAAATGATTCACTTAGATTGTCAGTATACTGATCCACTTAATTTTTCACACAAAGTTCAATAGATTCAAGATACGGATTAGTGTTTTAAGGACTTAAACTTATTTGCGTGTCCCACCGCAGAATATACTCCCGTATCCAGACTCCTAGATTCAGTCTTACAGGTGAATGTACACTAATGATATCTGTAAATGGGTAATGCGATGCCATGAGAGGTCAGGTTAGAACTTCCGTTCAATCAAAGAGATGATGGCTCGACTTTAGGTAGGTCCCCCTTGGGGATCTTCTTTTCAACAGCACATGATTAACATTTTTCAATGTTTCGTCATTTTTTATGCTAAGGGTGGGCTTTATGATTAAAGCAGTGCAGAGTATTATACGAGGACTAGGCTATTGCTCCAGTAAAATCAGAAGTCCCGATATAATACCCCAGATATCATCACGCACAAAGACCTAGTATGTCAGAAATAGAAAGCCCTTCAAACAAGATTTCAGGGGTTACCTATATATCCGAGAGATGTTCCCCACGAGATAAGTAAGTATTTGGTATTTAGGTTTATATCTCGAAAACAATCTACTAAGCGTGTAAAAACCTACTGGCATATCATCAGTGAAACCGTTTATCACATTTTAACTTTCCAATTCTTTAGCATACTATGATTGTCTACTGATGTACTATCATTTCCTCTTTTTTACAACAAAACTCATTTTTAATTTTTCGATGTTTTTGGTTTTTATATTTTATCATGTTTTTGGATTTTTCAAATTTTCAAAATTTCTAAAATTTTTTACTCCCCCTAAAATCAAAAATATGTTTCAATTTTTGATTTTCTGGGAAAATTTGAAAGTAACAGCAATAAACTGTACAAATAAAATGACAAACTGATGTGAATTGCTTCAATTCTCCATTCACTTGGCTCAAACAATCAGAACCTCCCCTGACAACAAACTATTTTCCTATTATGATTTCAAAACACTTAAGTTTGTTTTAATCAAATGGTTTTTCTGGATAATTAGTTTTGTTGATTTCATACATCATGGGGATTCATTCATCACTTTGTTCTTTCAACCACTTGTAAAAACTATCATTTGTAGGTTTTTTCACACAAACATTTTTCATTTCAAAGAAAGATGTCGATTCTACTCCCCAATTACCAACCTGGGAGTTCCGGCAAGTCAGGATTTTCAAGCAAAGAATGCTGACACCCAAGCCTGACCAGCCTTGAGTGCATCCGAGTTATTTTCACTCAGTGTGTAAGTTCTCCTCTTTGATTCATAAAATTCTTTTACCCCTTTTGCTCTACCATCGACCATTTTTCCAAAAATATGTTTTACTTTCCCATTGACAGCCTTTTCGACATCGAATTCTTTCTTTTCCGAATAGAATTGATTCGAAATTTCCACTTTTCCAACTTTTTGTTTTTAATTTTCAGCCCGCAATGGTGGAAAGTTTGCGTCATCCATTGGCGGAAATGAATTTTCTCTTTTTAGCTCAACTTGTGGCTCCTCTGACTTTGACGAGTCAGATTCATCGCCAGAAAGTGGCTCCTTTGCTTCCGAAGAAACAAACTCATCGCCAGAAAGTGCCTCTGATTTCTTAACAACCCACTTGTCGTTGTTCAGATTCACTATTCTTTTGTAGAAACGTGCTGAACTCTCACCAACCTCAAATTTTGAATTTTTGAACACTTTGAATTGTTCGGTTGGTGGTTCATTATCAACCAACTTTTCTTTCAAGTTTTCAGAGACTCCCTGTTTTGTTTGGGTTGCCTTTGGACAGTTCCATGCAATGCGCCCAACTTTTTTACATTGATAACAGGTTCTCATTTCCTTATTCTGAGCAACATCATTCTTGTAGGATCGTTTTGTGACCCGAACGAGTCGTTCAGAAGAGATCATATCCGTTTCAGATGCGGAAAATAAGAAACGAACGACGAAACAGCTTGCGTATCACTTTAAACACTGATTTGATTGATATAATAGCGTTTACAATCAGTCTTCACACCGGCAGCACCTCGGTATGGAATCTCTGAATTGTTACAAATGACAAGACCACTCCCCTATTTATACTATTCTAGGTTTAGCTTGAAGATGACATGACAGTTTCAAGCTAAACCTCCAATGACAGTTTCAAGCTAAACCTCTATGCAATTCAAGCTAAACCTCTAAATTACATTCAAGCAACTAAGACTCGATATAAGACGAAGTCGACAGATGAATGCACTAACAGACTCCCCCTCAGATGTTGACGAGTCTTAAGTGTCGAGACTTTGCATCTTCAGTCTTTATCAGTCTTCGATCTTCCTCTGAAATATTTGTCATTGCAAGAATCCTCATTCTCTATCTTTATCTTCAACAAACTCCTCTCTCTCAAATGTTGAATATCATGATGTCTTCAGACTCCCCCTCTCAATCTGCTGGGATCGTAGTCTGGAATTCACAAGATCATAACCTTCATCCTGCTCTGGATTGAAACCTGGCCAACCTGCAAAAACTCTACCCAAAAATAAATTTTCTGATAACAATTTGTGAATAAGATTTTCAAATCTAATTTACCACTTGCAGGAATAACATTTTTATTGCAAAACATTTTCTCATTTCATTTCAACAATTTTCAACCACTTTCACCCAAACCATTTGTTCATCATGTTTAGCACTCGGAATTTTGAAAATCAGCTCTCCAAAATCAGTTGTCGAAAATATTTTTGGATTTTTAAAATTTATGCTAAAACACACTAAAAATCTTTTTGGATTTTCTAAAAGAAAATAAATGCAGAAATGAAATATTTACAAACAATATTTTTGTGAGTTCGTGCAAGAGGATCATATCAGTTTATGAGACAAATCACCAACACCGTTAAGCTTCAAACATTTTAAGTTTTAAACGATTCACATAGATTGTCAGTATACTGGTCCACTTAAATTCTCACACAAAGTTCAACTGATCTGAGATACGAAATTAATGTTTTAAACACTTAAACTCAATCGCGTGTCCCACCTCAGAATATACTCCCGTATCCAGATCCCAATATTCAGTCTTACAGGTAATTATGACACAAATGATATCTGTAGGGGTTAATAAATTATGAAGAATCATGAGAGCTCAGGTCAGAACTACCGTTCAGCAGAGAGATCATGACTCAACTTTTGGGTGTGTCCCCTTTAGAGGATCTTTTTTACAACAGCATTGCTAAGCAATTTTATTGTCTTATCATATATGCTGAGGGTGATGCTATGTTTCAAGCATATGCGGAAAGTATTATCCAAGGACTAGGTCAGAACCATCGTTCAGCAGAAGTCCCGGAATAATACCCCAGACATCATTGAGTATAAAAACCTAGTATATCAGAATATGAAACCTTTCAAACGAGATTTCGGGGGTTACCCATATATCCAAGAGATGTTTCCCCACGATATAAGCAAGTTTGAAATTTAGGTTTATATCTCGTCACAATCTACTAAATGTGCAAAAACCTACTGACACATCATCAATGAGACCGTTTATTACTTTTTAACTTTCCATTTCTTTAGCATGTTGTGATCGTCCACTGATGTACTATCATTTCCTCTTTTATGCAACAAAAACTCATTTTTCAGTTTATCATGTTTTTGGCTTTTTCAAATTTTCAAATGTTTTTGGATTTTCTAAAATCTTACTCCCCCTAAAATACAAATACATCTAAAGAAAATTTAAAACAAACTGTACAAGAACATGACAACTGATATCGAATTGCCTCAATTCGCCATCCACTTGGCATAAACAATCAGAACTCCCTCTCAGAACAAACTATTTTCCCATTGATTTCAAAACACTTAAGTTTATTTTAATCAAATGGTTTTTCCGGAAAATTAGTTTTGTTGATTTTTTAAATCCATTGTTAGGTTGGGGATTTGGTTCATCACATTGTTTTTCAACCAATTGTAGGAAATCAGATACAACTTAATGTCCCTGATTTACCACTTGTAAGATCAATCTGATTCAAATTCTGAACCACTAGTAAAAAACACAAACATACAACTCAAACCTGTTTTTCAACCAATTTACCATCTTTTGGTTGAATTCTCAAGGTGCCGATTCCTACTCCTCGCTTACAAACCTGGGAGTTCCGGCAAGTCCTGCTTTTCAAAAACACATTATACAAACATGATAAAAATGATGCCGATTCATGATCCACGATTACCAACTTGGGATCTCCGGCAAGTCAGATTTTTATTCTTTGAAAAATATATCCACCCAAGCCTGACCTTCCTTGGGTGTAACAACATTTTCTTCTTCATCTTTTCTTTCAACGAACCTGTGAACTCCTCTTTTGGCAGCATAAAATTCTTTAACACCTTTGGCCTTACCATTGACCATTTTGCCAAAAATGTGTTTCACAGTTCCATTGAAAGCCTTATCAACATCAAATTTCTTCTTGTCAGAATAAAATTGATTTGAAATTTCTACTTTTCCAACTTTCTTCATAAAATTTTCAGCACGCAAAGGTGGAAAATTTTCATCATTCATAGTTGGAACTGATTTTTCAATCTTTTTCTCAACACGTGGCTCCTCTGATTTTGTTGAATCAGATTCATCACCAGAATTATTACCTGAACCTTTCACAACCCATTTTTCATTTTTCAAATTTTCTTTTCTTTTCAAAACATTCTTTGAACATTCTCCTTTTTCAAAAATTGAATTTTCAAAGCCTGTAAACTTTCGGGTTTTCAGTTCAGTGTTATCCACAATTTTCTCTTTCATTTTACCAGAGACTTCTTGTTTCGGTTTGAATGTCTTTGGACAGTCCCTAGCAACATGACCAACAGTTTTACACTGAAAACAGGTTCTTTTTTCAATCTTCTTTGGAACAGCATTCTTCTTCAGTTCTTCTTGCTTCTTGGCAAGGAATTCCTGATTTGTCTGCTTCCAAAATGAACTCTTTTGTTCTTTCTCAGCACTTGTTCCTGAAACAAAAACAGTTTTTGGTTTATAAATTTTCTCATTTTTATAGTTTTTCGGTGGTATAAAACCTAGACCATTCTTTTTGAAATTACGGTTTTGGTTTGATTTCTTTTGAAAACCAGAACCAGAACTGTAACCCTTTTTCTTGTTTAAACGTTGTTGAACTCTTGAGGTGTAGGGTTTAGGTTTACCATTAAGATTTAAATCTTTTATTTCAGAAATATTAATTTCTGTTAATTTGAAAACCTTTTTGATCAATTCAGTTTTAACACCTCTTATTGGAAAAACTTCATCAGAATATAATTTGTTAGAATCTTTCAAAGTATATGCCACTTTGAATGATTCGTCATTCAAATTAGATTGTGATAACAAAAATTTCTTATCATAAACCCGTTTGTCCTTTGTGACTGTTGACTTTGACGTATTGGACTCAGACTTTGACTTGGATTTGGACTCCGGTTTTGACTTCTCTATATCATCTTTATCTAACACCTGATCGACCACACTTTTTATCAACTTTGACTCATGATCAGTATCGGATGACGTGTATGTGACCTCAATATTTTCTGGCAAGTTATCCGACGGCCCAGACTCCCATTGTAAGTTTATTGCCTTTTCGACTCTTTCGGAATTTGGATTTCGAGGTAAAAATCCATTTTCGACCGGGGGCGGACATCTAGTGTAGACCACACTTGGTTTCTTACCAGAAATCTTCACTTCATCTTTTGTCACAGATTTCTTTTCTTCAGACGTCTTCACTTCTTCAAAAGTCTTCAAATTCTCCACAACCGGATAAATCTTGTCAACAACAAAAGTAGAACATGAGTAACTTTCTAATAACTTGTTGACTCTTTCAGTTTCTATCTTTTGTGTTGCCAACTTCAACTCTAGATCAGCACATTTCTTTATGTGAAAGTTGACATCATCAAGCTGTCGCAGGTACGCTTTCTTCAGCGTATTCATTGCCACAACTTGTTCACCATTTGAATCAGTATACTTGTTGATTTCTTTGTTCATTGTATCATAGGATTCTTTCAATCTGTTTATATTGTGCAGCAACTCATTATTCTGCTTGATTAAAGAATCACAGTTCATGCACTTTTCAGGAACTTTGACAGGTTCTGCATCAACTTTGACTTCAAATTCAGGAACATCCTTGACTGTTCTATTTGATCGTAAAAATTCAGCTCGATCTTCTCTTTTTCTCTACTTCAGCTTCAGCTTTTAATCTCTCTTCCTCTTCTTCCTCTTCTTCAAGCTTTCTCCGTCTTGCTTCAGCAGCTTCCATGACTTTTCTGCACTTTTCAGCACATTTCAAATCATAAGCATTTGCAATGAAAGCATTAACATTTGAAGTGTTTTTGGACATCTCTTTGGCCATAAGTTCTTGATCTGGGAAAAAATTGTCCCAACTAAAACCTTCAGCCAGTTTTTCATCATCTTGTTCTGCCAAACACACTTTGCTGTTTGTTGGAACATATTTATCCCAGCTGAATCCACCATCTTTTCCCAGACAAGCTTTCTTTGAATCTTTAATCTCCATCATTCCATGTGCAGTTTGTGCCTGATGCAGTGCTGGTGGTGTGATTTGATGATAAATCGCCTTTTTGTGATAATCATTGTTTCCAAAAGGATTCTGGGCTCCAGTAGCTTCACGATTTTTGCACTCTCTCTTGAAATGCCCCTTTTCTCTGCAACGAAAACATGTAACTTTAGATTTATCAAAGCCTAAATTTGAAACACTTGCATCAAGAAAATCATTTCTTCCTGTAATTTGTTTAAACTTCTCAGCTCTTCTCATTACACTGGCCATGCACCATTTAATATCCATCAATTCCATTTCCTCAGCATCGATTTGATCGTAATCCTCTTTCGTGAGCATTGGATTTTCGATCTTTCCAGCCACAAAACTACTATAGGACTCTAACACCATTCCCAACAAAGACATTTGATTTTTGGAAACTTCTTCAGAATAATCTTGATCACTTTCAAGATTTAATACAATATTGCATTGAAGTTTTCTTCCATTCTTTGTTGCAGAAATGTTTGGATCAAATGATGAAAATCTAGTGCTGCTTGATCCCTGGGATGATTTCTTTTCAGAAGAATCTTTCACACTGTAAGCAGTTTCAATTTTTGGAGAATAATTTGACTTTTCATTGACACCACCTTTGTAATACAAGCTGATATCTTGTTCTCCATCGTAGTTCTTCATCCTGGCAATCTTCCTCTGTTCCATCTCTTGAGCTTCCAGATGTTTGATGAAGTCTCCCAGTGTCATGTTTTTATAATCTTTTCTGTTGGATCTCAACATCATCAGAAACGTTCCCCAAGTTTCATGAGGTGGCGCATCTGCAAGTTTTTCAATCAATTCATCAGTATCCTTTTTAATACCAAGTTTTGTCATATTTCTCACCAAGTTACAATATCTATCAATTATTTGCTTGGTGTTTTCAGATTTCAAACCACGAAACAGATCAAACTCTTTCTTCATGAGAGACATTTTGTTTTTGAGCATATCATCACTTCCAACAAATTTTGCTTCCAATTCTGTCCAGATTGAATAAGCAGTTCCATCATGTTGAAGCAGTATCAAGATATCTTCTTTTATTGCTTGCTGAAGCAGACTCACCATCAATTTCTCATCCCTATATTTCTTTTTATCTTCAGTACTCATTTGTCTAATTGTTTGCTGAACATTATTCGTTGTGGGTCTAACATATGGTTCTTCAGTGTGTTCCCAAGCATCCAAATGATAAGCTTCAACCCAATTTCCAAACCGTTCAGACCAACCATTGTAATCATCAATATCTAAGAGCTTAGGCGGTTTCTGTGATGTCCCTGTTTCATTCTCAAGCAATGTACTCTGAGTGATTGATATCGGACTAGCAAAAGCATTGTAAAACTCGTTCTCCATGGTTTGATTTTCAAATGAGCTGTATCAACTTGTAAAACACCTCGGTATGGAATCTCAGAACTGTTCCAAATGACAAGACCACTCCCCTATTTATACTATTCTAGGTTTAGCTTGAAGATGACATGACAGTTTCAAGCTAAACCCCCAATGACAGTTTCAAGCTAAACCTCTATGCAATTCAAGCTAAACCTCTAAATTACATTCAAGCAACTAAGACTCGATATAAGACGAAGTCGACAGATGAATGCACTAACAATTCTTCATTCCTTCTTGCTTCTTAGCAAGGAATTCTTTGTTCGTCTGCTTTCTGAACAAATTCTCTTTTTCTTCTTCAGAAGATATTCCTGATACAAAAACAACTTTCGATTTAAAATCTTTAACATATTTTTCATTTTCTTTTGGAATAAAACCTAATCCTTTCTTTTTGAAATTATTTTTGTGATTTGGTTTCTTATGGTGATTTGGACCAAAACCTTTTTTCTTGTTTAACCTTTGTTGAACTCTTAAAGTGTATTGTTTAGGTTTTTCAGAAAGATTTTTATCTTTTATTTCAGAAATATTAATTTTTGTTAATTTGAAAACCTTTTTAATATGTTCAGTTTGTACACTTCTTATTGGAAATTCTTCATCAGAATATAATTTGTCGGAGTCATTCAAAGTATATGCTACTTTGAATGTTTCGTCATTCAAATTATTTTTTGATATAAGAAAATCATTATTGTAAACCCTTTTGCCCTTTTCAACTGTTGGACTTGAAGTATCAGACTTTGACTTTGACTCCTCGGTTTCATCTTTATCTAACACATGATCCACCACTTTCTTAATCAACTCAGATTGTTGATCAGTGTCAGATGCAGTGAATGTGATGTCAATATTATCTGGCAATCCATCTGAAGGTTCAGATTCCCACTTTAAATTGGTTGCCTTTTTGACTCATTCTGAATTAGAATTTCGTGGAGAATATCCTTCTTCAAGCGAAAGTGGACACTTTGTATAATTGGTACTATGTTTCTTACCAGTATTCTTTACTTCAGATTTTTTCTCTTCAAACGCTTCCATGCCTTCTACTGTAAGGTAAATCCTGTCAATCATGTAAGAAGCACATGAATTGGTACTATGTTTCAAGAACCTTTTTACCCTCTCAGTTTCTATCCTCTGAGTTTCCAGTTTTTGTTCAAGTTCAGCACATTTCTCAATGTACTGATTGATGATTTTCTGCTTCGTCATGAACGCTCCATTGAGTGTCTTCATAGCAATCTCTTGTTCATTGCTTGACTTGTTATATTGATTCATAGCTTTGTTTAAAACATCATAAGATTCTTTCAGTCTGTTCATGTTATGAATCAATTTGTTGTTGTGCCTTTTCACAGTATCACAATTTTCACACTTCTCAGGTATCTTTTCAGTATCTGCTTCCTTCTCAACCTTGATAGCTGGAATTTCTTTAACCTGCTTCTTCACTATTCGAACATTTTCCTCAGGTTTGACCTTTTCTTCAATAGTTGCTGCCTTATGATTCTTCTTTTTCGCAGCTTGTCTTTCTTTGATCTCTTCCATATTACCTGCAAAATACAAATTATACCTAACAGGTGAAAGTTCTCTTTTATAATATTCAAGTTTTCGAATTTCTTCACTGTCATCATCACTCTCTTCATCTGATGAGTGATCAAAGATTGGTGCTTTATCTGAAGCCTCTTCTGTTGAAACTGGTCCTTCTTCTTTCTTTTTAGGAGTGAATTGCTGAGATTCGTAATAAGCATACACTATTTCATCTTCAGCAGTTGAATCTTCAAAAATTTGAGCAACAAATACTTTAGAATCTGAAGTTCTGTTAGGATCATAATTATCCCAATTAAAACCTTCTGGAATTCCTTCATCTTCTTGATGAACTAGATAAGCTTTCTTTGATGACTCTTCGATCGGATCCTTCCTAGCATGTGAAGTTTGTGGCGATTGTTGTTGATGCGGCTGTAGAGCAATTTGATGATAAATCGCTTTTCGATGATAATCATTGTTGCCGAATGGATTTTGAGCTCCACTTGCTTCGCGATTTGTGCATTCTCGCTTAAAGTGCCCCTTCTCCCTGCAACGAAAACAAGTAACTTTAGATTTATCAAAACCTAAAGGTGAAGTTCCAGCATCACGGAAATCATCTCTTCCAGTGATCTGTTTAAACTTCTCAGCTCTTCTCAACACACTAGCCATACACCACTTTATATCCATTAGTTCCATCTCTTCAGCATCAATCTGATCATAATCCTCTTTGGTCAACATTGGATTACCAATCCTTCCGGCTACCAAACTTTCATAAGACTTTAATACAGTCACCAATAAAGACATATGACCTTTGGCAACCTCTTCCGAGAAATTCTGACCATTCTGAAGATGTAATGCAATGTTGCATTGTAGTACTTGGCCATTATTGTTGTATGAGCTTTGCGGTTTAGAATTGGTTGCTGAAAAATTTGGATCAAATGATGGATATGAAGAGAAACCATTATTGTTGTTTGACCCTTGAGATGACCCTCCAGAAGAACTGTTTGCGTTAAATGCAGTTTCGATCTTTGGTGCAATGTTGGTCTTATCAATCGTACTTCCTTTGTAGTACAGACCAATGTCATGTTCACCATTAGAATTCTTCATTTTCGCCATCATCCGTTGTTCCATCTCTTGAACTTCGAGTTTTTCAATAAACTTGCTCAGCGATAGATTCGTAAATTCACCATTATTCTTCAAAATCATAAGATACGTGCCCCAAACATCTTGTGGCAACGCATCGGCCAACTTTTCCACCCATTCTTCTCTATCTTTCTTGATATCCAATCGCTTCATGTTAACCACCAAATTGCAATATCTTTCTATAATCATTTTGGTGTTTTCAGTTTTCAATCCATGAAATAGATCAAATTCTTTCTTCAAAATCAATTTTTTGTTCTTGATCATGTCTAAACTTCCAACAAACTTCGTTTTTAGTGCTTTCCCCATTGAGTGTGCACTTCCATTATGTTGCAATAAGATCAAGATGTCTTCCTTAATGGCTTGTTGCAATATACTGATCATCATCTTTTCACTCTTGTATTTCTTTTTCTCTTATCATCTAAATATTTAATAGCAACAATCTCCCCGTATTCATCAATCGGTCTAACATATCGTTCTTCAACACATTCCCATGCCTCTAAGTGATTCGCTTGTACCCAATTTTTGAAACGTTCCTCCCATCCACTATACTCCTCGATATTCATGAGCTTAGGCGGTTTTTGCATGGTGCCCATTTCATTCTCTAAGTTCACGTTCTGAGCCATAGTGATCGGGGTAGCAAATGCGTTGTAAAATTCAAAATCCATGTTTCGGTTTTAAAAATTCACAATGACAGAATTTCAAACGATCTGGTCTACTCGTGCGATCTCGATTGATGGTACTACAAATTGAATAGGATGGCAAGTTGCTCGGGTCACCACTTGTTGAATGTCACTAGACGACAAAAATGTTGTCCGATCGGGTAGCGGTTGTCTCATTGACTTCAACGATGAACTGTGATTATCAATATGAACTCACATGCAAACAATGAATGGCGGACATACTTTTTAATTCTTTGCATGCAAACTGACAACTTCAGACTGACAATTAGCACATTCTCACATTCAGATCACATTATCACATGCACACTTGAATCAAATTACGAGCAATATTAAATTTCAATTTGATTTCTATTGGACCTCAATGTCCACTTAACCGACACACAACAATCAATTTCAATTCACGAAGCCTTTATTCACGTGATGACAGCTGAAGGTTATTAATGATGCACAGGAATGTTGACAGAAACAATTGACTTTAATAATTGTGACGAGAGAAAGTGTGATCAACCCGTGCGACTTGGGCTGGATCAGAAATTTGAACCAACTCGTACAACCTGGACTATTTTTCAAACGACTTGGAATTTTTTTCACAATTTGAATTCAGGTCGTGCGACCTGGAATCCCAATTTCAAACGATATGATGAAATTTCAAGCGACTTGACTCAAACTCGTACGATCTGAGATGATTTCCAAATGACCTGGACTCAACTCGTACGATCTGAGATATATTCACACGATCTGAATGATTTTTCGAACGATCTGGTTCAATAGTTCATCATTTTGTCAAATTTTATCAAGTTTTAGGTTGAATTTGATTCTGATTTGTTCACAGATTGATTAAAACTCAGTTTTACGTGTTATTTGTCAAAATCAAGTCATTTTAACCATGAAATCTCGGTAAATTTGATGAAAAAGTGTAGAAGAATGAGTAGAAATCAGATTTATCCGTGAAAACAAGCTGAAATGGTAAGAACTCTTCCTCCTGAGCTCTGATACCACTTGTAGGATCGGGGAAACGATCAAACGAGTCGTTCAGAAGAATCTCGATCAATACGAAAGGCGAATCTGACGTATTAAAGTTATATCAGTTTGATTTGTACTTAGAATCACTTTAACTGTCGATTGTATTGATTTGATAGTGTTTACAGATCGTTCGACACTTCGGTAGCACTTCGTCTCCGGAATCATAATATTTACAAATGAAGACCCAAGACCTCATATTTATAGGAATCTCAGGTCGCACGAACCAGTCCATACTGAAGGTTTCCTTTATCGGTAAGAAATGAGCAAACTTAGTAAACCTATCTAAAATCACCCAGATTGTATCATTACCTTTACGTGTCTTGGGTAATTTGGTAACAAAATCCATTGTTATCAATTCCCATTTCCATACAGGCATCTCTAATTGCTGCAATAAACCTGAGGGTTTCTGATGTTCAGCTTTAACTTGTGAACAGGTTAAACACTTGGCTACACAAGCTGCTATATCCTTTTTCATTCCTATCCACCAGAAATTTTCTTAAGTCTTGATACATCTTATCACTTCCAGGATGTATCGTATACTTAGACTTATGGGCTTCTTCTAATATTCGGTGGCGTAGGTTTCCTAGTTTAGGTATCCAAATCCTTTTCTTATGGAATCTCCAAATTCCATCTGTTCCTTATTCTAATTCCATAATCATTCCTTTTAGTTTCTCAGTATCGTCCTTGATTACTGATTCTTGTACTTTTCTAATTTCTCAGTATCGTTCCTTTGCAAATTTAATTTAAGATAACGTACCCTTTTCGGATTTTTGTGATACTTTCAACTTAAAGCATCAGCTACTACATTCGCCTTTCCTGCGTGATACTGGATATTACAATCATAATTGCTAAGAATTTCCATCCAGCGTCTCTGTCTCATATTTAACTCTTTTTGCCCAAAAACATATCTTAGACTCTTATGATCGGTGAAAATGGTAAACTTACTACCGTAAAGGTAAGGTCTCCAAATTTTCAAAGCAAAAATTATGGCTCCTAATTCTAGATCATGGGTTGAATAATTCTCTTCATGATTCTTAAGTTGTCTAGATGCATAGGCTATAACCTTTTGACGTTGCATCAACACACATCCATAACCTAACTTAGAAGCGTCACAATAGACTACAAAGTCTTCAGTTCCTTCTGGTAACGCTAGTATGGGTGCGTTGGTTAATCTTTGCTTAAGGATTCTAAACGCTTCTTCCTGTTTTGGTCCCCATTCAAACTTAACAGACTTACAGGTCAATTTTGTTAAGGCAATGGCTATTCTAGAAAAATCTCGGATAAACCGTCTATAATAACCGGCCAGTCCTAGAAAACTTCTAACTTCCGTTGGTGACTTAGGGGCTTTCCATTTAGTAATCGCCTCAATCTTTGTGGGATCCTCATGAATTCCTTCATGTTTAACTAAATTTCCAAGAAATTGCACTTCTTCTAACCAAAATTCACATTTTGAAAATTTAGCGTAAAGCTTTTCTTTTCTTAGCAAATTTAGGAGTGCGTGCAGATGCGCTGCATGTTCTTCTTTACTCTTAGAGTAAATGAGAATATCAATCTATAAAGACAATTATGAATTTATCCAAATATAGCTTACATATTCGATTTATCATGTCCATAAATGCGGCTAGGGCATTGGTTAAACCAAATGGCATGATAGTAAATTCATAATGGCCATACCTTGTTCTGAAGGCAGTTTTTGGAATGTCCTCTTTCTATACCTTTAATTGATGATATCCTGAGCGTAAGTCGATCTTAGAAAAGAATCGAGCTCCTTGCAATTGATCAAACAGATCACCGATCCTCGGTAATGGGTACCGATTTTTAATCGTGACCTTGTTCAACTCTCGGTAATCAATGCACATACACATTGATCCGTCTTTCTTTTTGACAAACAAGATCGGTGCTCCCCCATGGGGATGAACTTGGCTGTATGAATCCTTTGTCCAAAAGTTCGTCCAATTGTTTCTTTAGTTCTTGCATCTCTGCTGGTGCTAAACGGTAAGGTGCTTTGACAATTGGTGTCGTTCCTGGTTGCAAGTGGATTCTGAATTCAACTTCCCTGTCTGGTGGTAGTCCTGGTAATTCTTCTAGAAAGACATCTGAGAATTGAGATACTACGGGAATATCTTTCAATTCTTTTCCTGTAGTGTTAATGATTACGGAAATCATATACACTAGGGATCCTTTACTTGCACAACTCGCTGTTTTCATCACAGAGATGAATTTTGTGGATCGAGATGGCTTATTTCCTTTAATTGTGATCTTTTCACCCTTTGGTGAATTTACTTGGATTGACTTTTGATCACATAGAATACTGGCTTTATTTGCTACTAACCAATCCATTCCTAATACAATATCAAATCCAGCCAGATTCATTGGGTAAAGGTTAGCAATAAAATCTTGGTTTAAAATTTCTATTCTTGCTCCCTGCAAGATTTCGGTAATCTTTATAGACTCTCCATTTGTTGTCTCTACTAAACATTCTTGTTGAAGTTTAGTTAATGGTTGATTGAGAAGTTTACAAAATGAAGTATAAATAAAACTTTGGTTCGCACCAGAGTCAAATAGTACTTTAGCAAAAATATCATTAACTAAAAACGTACCGGCAATCACGTCCGGAATCATCTTTGCTTCTTCGGCTGTCAGAACAAATTCCCTAGCATTCTTAGTAGTCTTGTTGTTCATGGCTAGAGCTAGTTTCGGACAATTCGGTTTGATATGTCCTTTTTCTCCACAGTTGAAACACACTCCATTACTGGGTTTCTTCCTACAATCTTCTTCCTTATGTCCTGGTATCTTGCGAAAATTGCAGTATGTGGAGCATCTTCCTGAATGCTTCTTCTTGGAGGCCTTACAATAAGATGCAGAAGTAGAACCTACGTTCTTCCCACGGTTGGAATTACCATAACGAAATTCCTGGGTAAGTTTCTGGACTAGGTTCTTCCTTTGGTTTTCTTCTTGTGTACGTACCAATTCATCGGTCATGGTATTTGCTAGTTCTACAACTTCTTCTATGGTTGGTGGTCTAGCTGCCTTGACTACATGTCTAATCTCACTGATTAATCCCAAGATGTAACGGGAGATTAATACTGGTTCTGGTGAAGCTAGGGTTGGCACTATTCTAGCATATTCGAAGAATATAGTAGTGTAACCCTTACAATCTACTCCAGTCATTCTAATGTTTAAGAACTTATTAGCTATCTGTTCTTTTTCATTGGGAGGACATAATTTCCTTTCAACCATATTCTTAAATTCAGTCCATTCCATATTATAGACTTTGTCACTTCCCATAGACTGGAGAATAGTGTTCCACCATTCTAGTGCTGCATTTTTAAACAAATTGGAAGCAAACATGATTTTGTCTTCCTCGGCACACTTGCTTATTTTTAAGACTGCCTCAATCTTTTCTATCCAGCGTAGAGCTGCAATGGCTCCTTCATTTCCTGAGAATTCTATCGGTTTGCAGGACCGGAATTCTTTGTAAGAACAACCATAAGACATGGTTCTTCTTCTTTTTGGAATAGGCACTCGAAGTAATGGTCCATTGTTCACGCGGTGACTAGGTTCAGTATGTGTTCGCTTACTTCCACCTAGGGGTGTGCATGGGTCGGTTTGGTTCGGTTTTTACTATTAACCATAACCAAAACCGCTAATTCGGTTATGGAGTTTTGGTAACCATAACCATAACCAAACTTCGGTTTCGGTTAATCAGTTATGAAGTCGGTTATGGTTCGGTTTTGGTTAATTTCGGTTAAGTAACCAAGCAAGGTTTGAAATAATTAGGGTTATGCACGATTTGAACTTAGCTTGAGCCTATTTTATAAGATAACGAAGACTAAACTTTTTGGTTAAACTACCGATTTTGGGTTCTTTTTAATAAGGTAATTCTAAAACAAAAACAATTATGGCTATAACACCTTAGTTCTTTATCAAAATAAATGACATCTACATCAAGATCATTTTGTTACTAACATACTTTTATCTTAGAAAAAACCCTCTATATGGTTTTATAAAACACAAATCCATTATATAAAGTTAACATCACAAGTTCGGTTCGGTTTTGGTTATATCGGCTAACCAAAGCTTCGTAACCGTAACCATAACCATAACCGATTGAGCGGTTATACGAAGTTCCATAACCATAACCATTGGTTATATTGGTTATCGGTTATTAGTGGTTCGGTTATGTCGGTTATGGTTCGGTTATCGGTTATGGTGGTTAATTTGCTCACCCCTACTTCCACCATTACTGTTATTAGTTTCCGCTTCTTTAACATTTTGGATGATATATGGCATAGCATCTCTAATTATTTGGGTTACTATGTGTCGAATGGCACTGTTATTTATTTGATTATAATTATTCTGTTTTTCCTGATTTGCTTCATTGTCCATCTGGATTTACAAACAATTATCAAGTATTAATATCAAAAAAAATATTTAATGCAACCAATCTCACAAACACAAACAGGTTGGTCAAAATAGTCACACATTGCGACATTTACTCTATTTTATATATATCCATCTAATACAAACCACAACTGGAATTTAAAAGACAATACTAGTATGCATCAGTAGCTATAGGATTATCTATTTTTGTTGATGATTTTTTTTTTCAAGTCACACACACGCACACACACACACACACACACATACACACACATATATATATATATATATATATATACTAGACGTATACCCGCGCGATGCGGCGGGACGACAATTTACAACGCAGTATTCGTTTACTGTGAGTTTATCAATTTTCTCGTGATACATTGTATTACACGTTTGCTTAGTTTCTTATTCGTAGCATCCGTGTGTGGCGTATACCATGAGCCTTAGAGGCTTTTAAAAAATAACAAACATGGAGAACATAATCCGCATGCTTATAACTATAAACAGTAACCTCTTAACATTGGAGAACATACCAAACGACGTTTCCTATATTCTTATAATTTAACCTATGCCACCACATGTGGAGCATACCCTCATCTTGGATCCTACCTTTGCCCGCGTTCTCGTGCATACATCACATGTTTCAAGAAATATTGCTGCTAAAAATTATAATCACATGTCCTATCTGTATACACATCAAATAGTTAAATCTCAACCCGTTAGATTTGCTTTACAAATATAAAGTTTATACACTATAAAAAAAACTTGCCGTATATCTTCACCTTTAAATATATAATGTTTTATTTTATAACATGAATCCATATACTTTTTACATCATGTCTTCATTACAAATAAAAATAACACAGGCGATTGTGGATTGTGTGTGACCAGGGGCTAGCCATTGTTTGTCGTACCATGAAAGGATGCTGAAGTAGCAAGGGCATACTACATACCCATCTGAAAGCCTAATCCCATTCCCATTTGGGCTAGCATTGACATCTGAAGGTGGTATTCTTGTTGTTGCAATTGTAGGGGTACTGGTATCATCATTTGTGGTGATGGAATTGACATGCTATTCATTAACTTCACTTGTGTTTGTAGCTTCTTTAAATAATTTATCACTTCATCCAACATCGAAGCTTTATCCGTCTGTATAATAGTTCCCAAATTTAGATAATTTTTAGTTCAAACTGAAATGACTCAAAAAGTAAATGTTGACTTATGAGGTCAAAAAGATTAAATTATAACTCCAAATTGGACCAAGAGTGATGAAAATTTCCAAACTTTTTTTGACAACCCAGTTTGCCATAAGCTATTTGCTACCTATATAAAGGTCTTAATGTTGTGTATTTAAATGAATGAAGATGAATTTGAAAAAAAAAAAAAAAAAGATTTTGTAGGATTGACCTCAAAAGTAAAAAAAAAACACAAGAGTATTAACAAATATATTAAATGAGTAATTATAACAATGACAATAATGAAATCGGTGCCCCTTAGTGTACTCATTGTTCAATAATATTCAAAATAAGATAAATAAGTATGTATCTTTTAACCTGAATAACGGTTGTGTTCGGTGCGGCTGCGCTCGCTAAGCCGATGCGGTTGCGCTGGATGCGGCGCTGCGTCGGGCCCGTTGATGTTGTGCTCGGTGATGCAGATGCGGCTGCGCTCGCTGCGCCGTTGCGGCTGTGCATGCTGAGCCGATGCGGCTGCGTTTGCGGCGTTGCGCCGGGCTCACTGGGGTTGTGCTCGCTGATGCAGAAATTTTGTTACTTGGTTCTATCAAAATAATCCATATTATAGCCACTATAAAGTATAAATGAAACCGGTTTAAAACTAAAATGTCCTCCGACTCGAATTAGTTATAGATTTCCTGGTAAAGATATTTGCTTCGGATGATCCTGTCTCTTCATGGACCTTAGGAGGAGCTTCTGCACCAACATTTAATCAGATACCTTACCTCACAAAAAGTTAACAGGTTCAAAATATAATTCAAAACCATAACTAATCTACATAAGAATTAGTTATTCGATCTTTCCGTAGACATGTTAATCGACAATCCCTTGATGAGCCAATGCATTTTCTGTATACAATGTTCAACCATATGTAAAAGATACAAAAATGAAAATAGATTGACAGTTTGACACCAAAAATATTCAGATATACCTGCTTGTTTCTGTTCTTGTATGATGAAATCTCGCTCCTTGAGAGCATACTGACGCTTCTTCAGCGTTTCCTCGGTATTAGCGAACACCTTATTGGTTTGGTTCATTGTGGTCTATGTAAGAGAAAAAATACAAAAGAGGATCAGGTGTTATTTATCAGAGATGTTGTTAGGAAAAAAGTAAGAACAGTCAACCCCCAAATCGGCTACTGAAACCGCTACTGTGGATTATAAAACAACATACTTCAAACCGATTGGATCTTACCTTGGTCACCAAAACAGGACCGACTGCATTGACATCATAAGCAAGCAGCATCGACGATCTCTCTATTATGTTGCATTTATTCCTACAGTTAAGGGAAATCGAGTAACTTAGTGAGCGAAAATGAGTATGCAAAGATAAAGAGGCTGTGCACATAACAATCACAGAGAAAACATATGCATGCGTGAGATACACTTTACTGGATAATTTGGGTTTTGCTGTGGTATATATGTACAATTGGTAATTTCATGTCAAGTGATTGAATAACAACCATGGTTTTAAAAAAAGGATTGAAATCGCTTGCTTTGGTTGCTTATAATCAACCAAAAAACCATTGAAAAACGTTTGTCGCAGTTCAAAATCAACCACAAACCAGATGGTTTTGATAAGAACTGTTGAACCCGACCTACCCAATATGGAACAAGCAAGAGGTTCATTTCCATCATGTAGCCACAAAAATCTTTTCATCAGCTTAACTAAAAAAACATAAAATTCAATCCAATTCTCCAACAAATCTATAATCAACTATTATTAATAAGAATATAAGATCTTCCTCTCTGAAACTTGTGATAATTTTATTCCATAACTGAGCAAACCTTGCAGCTTCTTTCCCTTTTTGGGACGTGATCTGCAACAATAACAAGAAGCATTGCCTCGATATCAATGGAACACCATGTCAGAGACCCATTCAAGCATTGCCTCGATATCAATGGAACATCATGTCAGAGACCCGTTCAAGCATTGCCTCGCAAACAGAATTTTAACCAGATCCAAATCAGACTCAAATAACAAACAAAAAACATTAGATGTGGTTTTATAACGGTCAGAGAAGTCATCTTCACTTTTACCCTCCAAATACGGAGATCGAGTAAACATGGATTTGATTCTTTCAACAAAAAAAAACATAAATAAATCAACTGAAATTCATAATATATTTACAATAATCATCAAATAATCAAATATCAATCAACTAAAACGCAAAGTACCTAGAGTGAGGGTCAATAGATTTCAGCATACTTGCAACTAATTCAATCCCCATGTTGTGTAACATCAATCTTCTTTTTCAGGCAAAGATAGTAGCAATACAATCGTCCTGTTGATAACCCTTTAATTAACCAAAAAGCAAGAAAAACAACCCACAAAACCAATGTACTTCTATGTTTTGTGTGGAAACTTAACAAGAGTTTTTTTTTTTAAAAAAACACATTAAAACATCAAATTAATAACTTTACTCTAAGGTTTTCATAAAAAAAAAACATGATATTAAGAGCACTTTATGCTAAATATGGGGTAAATTATCAACAAAATCAACTGGGATATTGAAAGAAAATAACAAAAAAAAAATTAATTACTTTTACATGATTATACGTTGAGGAGATAAAGCATGACCAGGAAGGAGTGGATGATGAGATTCTTGTTCGTTTACAACCCTCTTATCAACATGTTGAGATGTAATCTTCACAAATCCTAGTCTCTTTCTGTTTCCCCCACTGTAACTTATCTATCACACAAAATGATTCATAATTTATCTCCAAAATCAAAAACCCTAAAAAAAAGAGGGAAAAACTGTAAATAAAGAACACTCACAAGAAGATATGTGCTTAAAACCTGTTTGTGAAGAATATGTCCATCATCTGAGGGAGGGAAGGTGTCCGGCACCGCTCTACCTGTGTCAACCCATCTTCACCTGACGCAGCCTGGGCTCCGCTATAGTGCGTCTCCATCCTTGACCATGTCAACCATCTAAGGGAAGGTGTCCGGAACAGTGGCCGGCCCTCCTCCGGAGCAGTGGCTTATGATGAATCGCGAAGAGACGCAAATCCCAGATCCATAATGTTTGAGAGAGATAGAGAGAGAATGGAATGGAAAGGGACTGTAGTTTTGAAATTTGATATGAGATTTGGGGGTTTTGAAATTTGATATGAGAATGGAATGGAAAACGAAATTGAAAAAGGGCTCAAGATTTGAAATTTGAAATGAAATTTTGGGGTTTTGTTGGCCGCCCAAAGATTGGATGAGGTGGGTTTGGGTAGAAAGGGTATTGTTGGAAATGTATAAATGTATTGTGCTTTAGAGAGTTGTACTTCATGCTTAAAAGGTGTTTTCAACACATTTCTTCCTTGCCCTTCCTATATGCTTATATAAGTAGTATAGATATATATATATATATATATATATATTATTACTACTACTACTAGTGGGGGTCCGTCCAATATTGCATATTATGCTCGTGATACTCCAGACGAGTCTCTCCCCTATTTGCCTTATCTTTTCAATTTCATCTAACAACTCCTCACCAAAAGTGCGGAGTTCCTGTATGTTCTCAGAAATCATGGGTGGTGTGGGTGCTGGTATCGGGTCAGGGTACTGGGGCATCGGTTCCTCATGTGGGTATGGGTTCTCTAGGATCTCCCAGATATACTGGACATTATCCCAATTGGGATCTAGAGGTTCTGTCACACCCTGACTTTTGCGGAATCGTGATTATGTGTGAGTTGCTTAATATCATTGCATTCAACCATAACAAACAACTATATGATACAAAACAAAGATGTTCATCCATTGATTAAGTTTTAAAACATCACAACAACAACGTTTTAGAATCCAAACACATAAACTTCGCATTCAGAGTACAACACCAACAAGTTTTAAGTTTCATAAGGACTTAACAAAAGACACTAATGAAAACTAGGCTTTGAGATATGTATCCTATCCAGGATAGGATACACACTCCAAACCATTCGACACCGGATGACATCGTTTATTCCAAACAACACTTGAAAACTTCAACGCCCGCCAGATCCATACTTAGTTTCCTAAAATACATGTAGTTTGAAAATATCAACAAAAGTTGAGCGAGTTCATGTGTTTAGTGTGTGAGCTCGAATAAACTTTGTAATCATTATAAGCACGTATGAATTGTAAACCCTGGTATGAAAGCAAACAAGGAAAACAGATCATTAATGGTTTGCAAGGCCATTAATATGTGTGACGTGATGCAGGAAGGCTTTAATCTAGCAGATTTTGCACCGGGCTTCAGTTTGAAAACATAGTCACCTCATGGGCCAAACCCCGGTCCACATGAGTGTGGGCTCGCTACACCCAAATAGATCTATCACTCATGTCCCTCGGTCCTACTACGAGGATTAATGGTCTTAAGCGTTGTACCCACCACTCACATGATCTAGCAGTACCTTCCTTAGCTAACCATACCATATGTAAACGTTTGTAAACAATTTGTAACATGTACTTCACCCCCGAAGTTATAAAACTAAAAACAGTTAAAAGAAAAGGGGGACATGAACTCACAGTTTTGCGTTCTTCGTATCCGACTGTAACTTAAAGTTTCCTCTGGTTTACACGAATACCTACAACGTACTACGGTTTATTAGACGAGCGGGTCGTGCCTTGATTTAGTATTAATTAGTGTCTTTGAGTTATGTTTCATTGTGTCTTCAATATTAATTCAAGTTATAGAATTATTAGTTAAAATAATAAATATTTTAACTTCAATTATATTTATTAAATTTTGGAATAATAGTTAAAATAATATATTTTAACTTGTTACTTTTTATGTATTTATACCTGTATATCCTTCCCAAGGATGGGTGTATTTATGCTTGTATTCAAATTCTTGTATATTTTTGCCAAGTATCGGTGGCGTATTCCGGTGTATATTTATACGTATGAGAATATGTATTTTATTGTGTTTATTAAGTATCTCATACTTAATTTTTGAATTTACTTTTCCGGAATAATATTTCTAATAAAAATACATCAATATATATTCCCATTATATTTTAAGAAATATTACATAGAAAAATTACTTATAATTTTTCCCTTGCCAAAAACATTTATAAATTTCATGTAAGTCTCAAAAATAATGTATTTCAAGTTTATTCAAGAAAATATATATTTTTTTCCAAAAATAATATATCTTCTAATAATTTCAAGAAAATATATTTTTTTATCTACCAAAAATAATATACTTTCTCCTAGCAAAAAATATGATATATTTTGTAATAATTGTAAAAATCATATTTTTGTTCCCTTAGTGTCCAAAATATTAATTACCCGAAATATACTTATGAATAAAATTTCCGGAATATTTTTGTGAGTTATATTCCTTTGTTCGGTTTCTCCAATATTGTGGGTATAAATTATATATTCATTCCCTTGGAATTTTGGTAATATTTTGGATTGTAATTTCTTGGTATTTGATGAGTTATATTATTTCAAGTCCTAAAATAATATAACTAATACACATAATATACAAGTAATCACACACATGTGACATCTAAATATATATTTTCCTAAATACATATTGAGTCACTTTTATTTACAAAAACCAACCTTCAATATTAGTAATTTTTGTAACAAAAATTATGGCAAACTTTATATGAAAATTCATGGTTTAAAATATACTTGTAAATATTTGTTTAAAAATATTTTTCAAAGTGTTTAATTTTTAGAAAAATTTTGCCATAGTTTCCCCTAAAAATGGAGGTTTACATGCTTTCAAAGCATATCATTTTCTTTTATAAATCAACACAATCAACAACAAATCAATCTACACTTACCAATTTGCCAAAATCAAGCATAAACTACTACCTCATGAACTTGAAAATTTACAAAAATTTGTAGTAACTTACTAGTGTGTTTAGTAAGCTTAGTTACCCTTTAAAGTGTGGTTGTTTATTTAAAATCATCATTTTTAAAGAAATTAGATCTTCACAACTTGTATATCATTTTTCTAAAAATATTTCTTCTTGGATTTTTCTTGTTAAATACATGATTCTAAACTTTATTAACCATTAAAAATATGGTTAATTTCTTTAAGAACCAAGATTAAGTAAATTTTGTATTTTTAACTTGATTTCTTGAAAAATCATTCTTGAAATCATAGATTTACAAGACTTTATATCAACTTTGATCATCACTTTCCAAGAAAAACAATTTATACTTCAAGTTCATGATTTACATAAGGATAATCTATTGATTCTTAACATAATCATCCTTTCATCTTGCTAGATTATGTCTTTAATCACTATCTAGCAAGATCACATGATGATCTACATCAATAACATGAGCAATCAACAATCAACAAGCATAACAACACATAACCATCATTATTTATTATGTATTTAGTCTTATGTTCAAGATTCTTAGTGTTCTTCTTGATTAACAACTTGTATCCTCTTTTAACCAACAAAATGAGATGTAAAATGAAGAGTAGAATGATCTTACTACTAGCTCAAGGCTAGAGATGATCACTGGATGAAAATGGAGTGGATAAAAGCACAAGAGAAAGGTCCTTCAACTTCCAAGAACTCCAAGCTTCCTTGTTCACCTTCTAACACCTTTGTATATGTATGGATTGTATGAGAGGTGAAAGATGAAGATGGATGTATGGTGGGGTGTGTTCGGCCGAAGGTAGAAGAGATGGAAGAAGAAGATGTCAAGTGTTGAGTGTTTTAGAAATGAGAGGTTGTGGTCTTGGAGTTTCTTTTATAATCCACCAACACATAATTTCCATTGGTTTTTATGTTTTAAAAAGAGAAACATAATCTAATAAATTAAGCAAATAAAATCCATATTTGGGGCCCTTGTTGGCCGATTGTAGGTGGGGGGGGGGGGGTCTTAGGCTAGGTAGTAACTAAATAGTTAGATTATATGGTTAAAATTCAAGTATTAGTTAGGTTAGTTAGTTACTAGTTGTTATAAAATGTGTTATGATGTTCGGGGACCATAACTAGCTTGGTAATGTTTAAACAATGCTTCTAGTGAAAAATTGGTGTTTCGGGTAGTGTCCGATTGTTCGGTTGGTTACCGGTTCGTTAAGGTGCTAAACTATGCAGTTTAGTGAGCTTTATGTTATCTTTTGTGACAGTTTTAATTCCTGACACTTAGGAAAGTATTATGGACCATTTAACCATATTTCTGCATGATATTAGAGTGTTTAAATGCTGAATTTTGCTGATTTCTGCAGAATTCTGCAGTTTATGTGAGTTTTAGGCACTTTCCGGCACTTAAACTATCTCTAGGAAGGCAGTTTTGTGATCCTTACTTTCCTACACACTATACTAGTGTTCTGGCTCATTCTGTGTCTCAATACAATGTCTGTCTATGTACCGAACTCCGTCAGCATATTTCTGATTTATCTGTTAACTGTGCTAAATGTGTTTCGTGCATCATTTGAATCAACAAAGTTTGCATGCAATAATGATATGTCATTTGCAATATATGATGCACATGTATGTATGATAACAATAATAAAAAAGCAATTCAAGTCATAAATTGTAAATCAGCACAGTCATTAAGCATTAATCATTGTCTAATAATTGTACAGATGCATGCAATTTTGACAGTTGTCACATTCTCCCTCTCTTAAGAAAATTTTATCCTTGAAATTTAATCTACATTAACTCCTTAGGGTTACCTTATGCGTGTATGGATATGAATAATACCAAAGTAGATAACCACAAAACCGAATCAAGACCTATTAAATCAGGTGAATCAAGGGACATATTACAACCATAGGAACCCAGCGGTTAAAGTTATGTGTTTCAGAATTCGATGTCAAAGGATACAAGACGTGTAGCAGTATAGCCCAGTGTAACTTAGTTAATAGGGGTTCAACAAAAGAGGAGTTTCGACCGATAGAATTCCAAAGGATCGTTTACAATATGCAAATGTGTTCTAGAAATAATAACATCCGCTAGATGAACTCAGAATCAGCAGGTTCAAAGGTAACTGTAATATGAAAGTGATCCGTCAACTTTCGAACAAATAAATGAATAAAATTAGTGTGTTGACATCATTGAATTGCGAGAATACATCAAAATGAAATACAATCGAATCTGGTGTATTATTGTCTTAATTCGTAGTTGCATTAAGAATGTTTAAATGACAAGTCAAACAAAAGTATGTGTAGTTTCGGGTGAAACGGTTGACCACGATTAGCACAAGCTACAAGTTTGTACCGACACCACAAGGTATCGTAATGACATAATTCAATAATAGCGGTGACCGAACAAGTTCACCGTGTATGAAATCAAATGAAAGTGTAATGAAGCAAACCTGAAAATTTGATTCAAATGGCATCGTAGGATTTTCCAATTGAATATAGAACACCAAAGAACTATTGTTTCCGATCGAAGATGAAAAATAATGAATACTGCAAGGTATTCGATCGATAATGAAAGAAACGTTGATAGGTACACCGGAATATAAAAATGAATTTGTGTACCATTGTCTTAGCACACGATTGTGTTAAGACTGCTTTAACATGTTAAATCTGAGCAGATTTAGAGCAAGTCAATAAATAAACGATTAAATCCATGTGTGAGATATGTAAATGAGATTAGCGCAAGCTTCAATCTTGTGAAAGCATCACCACAAGGTGTCGAAATCAACGAACGATTTAATGGAGCCGTAGACCAGACAAGTCTACTCTGACTCGGAAGAAAAGAAACACTTGCAAAAAAATGAATTTGAATATGATGCTCTCAATACATCATATGGTGCCTTGAATTGAATGTGCGAAATGGACAAGTTCAAGCAATTGAACCTGGTTTTTAGCGCAATCCGACAATAAACGTATGTATCAATAAGGGAATTTTGGCACGGTTACAAAAATGAACCATGTATGTAACTCGAAGGAAAATAAATTTCAAGAAGGTTTTGATGACTCAATATCAAGGAGTCGATACCTACAATAAAGCAGAATATCCGTGTCACAAGGCAATAATCGGATATAGCGAAATAATATTTGTAACTTTGATGAAAATGATCATTAGAAGGGAAGCCACATGCGTACAAAAGTTGTATGTGTAACATATGAAATGATCAAGTATCGAAACAAATGAGTGTTCGTTCTAATGAAGAAAATTTCCATGATGCAACTACCATTAAGAGGAGTAGAGATGTAAAAAGAATCTACTTGTTGGATGCAAATGTGAGAATTTCAATAAAAGCATTTTCGAGTACTTCACCTATTCGGTTAACTAAATTAGCATATATGACAGAATACTGGTGTTTGCTCGAGTTAATGGAAGTGATTCCTACGTGATAGCCTTTAATGAGCTTTGACATAAGTTCCCGAAGGTTCTAAGTACATGTCTCCTAGATTCTCCAAGTTTTGTATTCTGTGTCTAATTGTTTGTGTACCATGCATAAAACACAACGCTAGCGCATGTCTAAAAACAAATTGTTGACTCACTGTTCTTTGGTATGCTTTATTCCTGAATCCGCAGCTGGCGATAACCTGATCGAAGATCGATCTTGGAATAGTAATTGGACCCTCACAGTTGGTCGAATAAATCATTAATTCTCAGCAAGAGTTACCGACTCTTAATGGTTAGGTTGTTCAGCTCTCGGTAGTTGATACTCATTCGGAAACTACCGTCCTTTTCCTTGATGAACAGAACTTGAACTCCCCAAGGCGAGAAGTTGGGTCTCATAAATCCCTTATCTAGCAACTCCTGAAGCTGCGATGACAACTCTTGCATTTCTGAAGGCGCAAGTCGCTAAGGTGTCTTGGCCACAGGCGCGGTGCCTGGAACCAAGTCAATGTGGAATTCGACTTGTCGCTGAGGAGGTAATCCTTGCAAGTCTTCGGGGAAGACTTCAGGATATTCCCTTGCCACAGGGATATCTTCGAGTTTTGGTTCTTCGGCTTCTTTGTCCATGACATGAGTCAAGAAGGAAACACATCCTTTACGCAAAAACTTTCGTGCCTTCAAACAATTGATAATCCGTAGAGGCGTATCCTGCTTCTCCCCATGAATCACGATTGTCTCTTCATTCGCCATCGGGATGCGGATAATCTTCTCGTGGCAAACAATCGCCGCTTGATTGATCGACAACCAACCCAAGCCATCCCAATTACAACGTCGAAGCTTCCCAATTCGACTGGCAGAGGATCTGACAAAAACTCACGCCCTCCAAGCTCTATAACACAACCTCTAATCAATTCATTAGTTTCTAGTAGCGTCCCATAAGCTAGTTCTATCGAGTACGGGATTTCTAACTTACTAGCTATTAAACCAAGTATATATTCTTAAACTCTAGAGATACTAAGCTATAGTCGGCAACGGTATCAAATAGCACAGATGCAAAGTGTTGATTAGTAGGGAACGTACCAGTGACTACGTTCGGATCCTGGGCTTCACGAGCTCCAATGTTGAATACTATTCCATGAGCTTGGTTATTCTTAGGGCAATACTTCCTAAAGTGCCCCACGTCCCCACATTTGAAGCAACCTGGAACTCTACCATTATCGTTTCCATCTTGGTTGCCGTCATCATTTCCTCCTTGTTTGGGATACTTCGCCCAGCAGGCATCCTTGTTGTGTCCTTCCTTTCCGCACCTATCGCACCAAGGCCTCAGACATCGACCTTCATGGTGAAGCTTGCACTCATCACATCTCGGCTTAGTTCCCAAGTAAACCTTCCTGAAATGCCCCATGCCACCACAACCTTGACCTTGTTCTTGATCATTACTGTTTCCGCCCTGATAGCCATTGTTGTTGTTTTCTTTGCGATTTCTGCTACCAACTTGACTTTCATTTCCATGTCCAGCACTGTACCAACATGTCTCCTTAGGGTGAGCAACTTTTCCAAAAGTTTCACACTTTCCATACCTGCATCGCCCAACATGATGAAGTAGGCAGTTGTCGCCCATAGGCAGGGTACCCATATATCTTTTCCCCTTTTTGGCATTGTTGTTGTTATTCGCCCGAGCTCCCTTTTGGAAATCAGTGAGCTTCCTTTTGTTCTTCCTGGATGACTCCACACGAGTCTCCTTCTTCTCCTCAGAGGTTGAAAGTTTTTCCAATCTAATCGCCTCTTTAGTGAGCGCCACACTTAAGTCAATCGCATCGATACTTGTTGGAGGCTTTGATGCCGTCATCAAGCTCAGAATCTGAGGTTTCAATCCCCAGATGAATCGTTCTATCATCTTAAACTCTGGTTCCACCAGATATGGAATAACTCGCGACAAGTCGTGAAGTCTCTGCACATATTCTACCACCTTTGGACCTTCCGTCTTCAGGTTCCAGAATTCAATTTCCAGCTTCTGGGTTTCCGCCTGAGAACAATACTTCCTTCATATCAATTCCTTCAGCTCATTCCATGTCAAAGCATATGCTGCAGCCATGCCCAACGTCTGAACCTGAAGGTTCCAGCATGACAGAGCCCCATCTTGAAACAATCAAGAAATGTACGTGACTTGTTGCTCTGGAGTACAATTGCTCATTCGTAAAACTGAATCCATATTCTCGACCCATCTCACAAGAGCTACGACACCTCCAGTGACGTCGAAGTTCAGAGGATTGCAGTCCAAAAACTGCTTGTAGGTACGGTTGCAACCCAGCAGCATCATTCACAGATAGCATTAGCAAAGCACACTCGAAAATGTCCAAACGTATTGTAATGTGTCTTAGGTGACTTAAACATTACCGTTAGATGGATTATTCCCTAAGGTACCCTCGCTGTGTCTGTAGCGAAGAACCTCATGCTGTGCGATGGCCTGTGTGATGTGCGCTTGTAATTCTGCCTCGGTCATGGGCAGCTGAATGTTCCTTCAAGGAGGCACTTCTTCTAATAAGAAGATCGGATTGGTCATGTCTTATTTGTCACGTAAATAAGTAATTGTCTAGAGGTCGTATGTACATATATATAAACAATCATCATATCAAACAATCATGTAACAACACAATCATAGCACAAACAAGTAATTCAACAATGTGTTTAGTGAGAACATGACGATTGAGCTTTCATTAATTATCGACCATAGTTACATTGTCTACAAAAGGGTTTCACATCAAAAGGGACACAGGGTCACACTACCCTCGTCCAATAAGTCTGTTAATGTACAAAAATTACATAGTCAAAAGGTGGTCTTCAAAAGTCCTCACGATCTCGGCTCAATCGTGGTGCTCTTACCAAAAGTAATGTAATTTGCATAAGACCAAAAACCTACTGTACTGATGGCGGAGGTGGAGGAGGGAGGAAAATCAAACTGAGAACATGTGTGAGCTCCTCCTCGAGCTTGTACACATGACGAAGCAAGTAATGGATCTGCTGCTCGACCGTAAGAAATCGAGTATCACACTCTAGAAAAGGAGTAAGAGGAGCAGGTGGATGAGAAAAGGAGACGGTGATGAACGAGGGGGAAGGAAAGTAGGCTGACAAGGACACGGTAAAGGACGCGGTGTCGACTCAAGCTCCAAGACTCTGCGACTCATAACTTCAAATCGAAGTTGAAGTGAATAAAGTAACTCTTCCTGTGTATAGTCAACAAAATGGGAGGGATGGTAGGGGTCTGAGGCCGGCATGGAATATGGTGGGGACCATCGGAATGGCTCATCAAGTGGTGAAGAAGTAAATGAAGCAAATGGTGCAGACTGAGGGATCTGTGGAAAAGCTGCTGAAATAAACGGATTGTCACACGGGTGCTGACCAGAAGTACCTTCCCCTCGACAGGGTGTAGGAATGTCCTGCAGGAAAACGATCGGCAAATCAGTGCGATGGACATCGGACTCCGCAGGAGGAAAAGGAGCAACATCAGCGGGTGCGGGTGGAGGAATGAATGGCTCTACAAAAGGAGGGTCACCAGGTGCAGGAACTGGGTCAGGAATAAGGGGTTCAATGTTAGGTATGCCAAAAGGGATAGGGTCATGATCAGGCATGGGCTCAGTATCAGCAGGTGCAACATCAGGCTGATCAAAAGGAACAAAATCTGGCTTAGGATCAAGCTCGGGGTCGTGTGGAGGAGATGGTGCAGCTGACATGGTCGTATCATCATCAGAATCAGTAGCGTAACGCTGTAATCCGACCGCCCGTAAAGCTGAAGATGTCACAGACTCAAAGGAATCTGAGACAGAGTGCAAACTAGCATCAGAGGATAACTCGATAACAGGGATCTCAGGAGGTAGGATAGCAACAACATCCTCGTCTAGCTCTCCATCACCATGGGCGTCATCAGGAGGACCATCAACGAACAAGTCAACATCATCATCAAACAAATCGTCGAAAGGCCAATCCTCGGGCGGAATAGCCACAAGAGGAACAGGAATGAGGATCGGAGCCACGGTGTGCTCATTATCAGGATGTCCAATGATGAGATGTTCATGGACTGGAATAGGAATGAGAAAAGGATCCTCGTATGGAATACCATCAGCTAGCGGTAAGTCATCTCCAAAGTCAGGCAACGCGAATGGCTGATAGTCATCCTCATCGTCAGATATCATGTCTGGGTAGCTCTCAGTATCGGATGTAAAGATATTCGGCTCTGGTGCGGTCTCGTCATCGGAGATAATAGCCATAGGGTC
The DNA here is from genome assembly GCA_030545235.1 of Helianthus tuberosus. Taxonomy (NCBI): domain Eukaryota; kingdom Viridiplantae; phylum Streptophyta; class Magnoliopsida; order Asterales; family Asteraceae; genus Helianthus; species Helianthus tuberosus. The sequence goes on from CM060398.1 coordinate 110,185,896, forward strand.
ATCGGTGTCGGACAATCCACTCTCGGATGAAGACATAGTGCCTGTAACATAACAATCATGACATATGCACATATATCAACCACTACTACTTAGCATGCAATCAAAGACAATGTATCATGAAATCATGTATCCTCATTATTCCTCACGAATCCTTTCTATCCTTCCTAGTCTCCCAGACTAAACCACAAATGTAACCTTACAATCGTGTTTCTTGTCTTTCCTTTTTGTAAAAATGTTTGTTCCATGGATCTGGGCGTTTCGTGTATGCAATGAAAACATGTTGTAAAAATATTTTTGTGAGAGCCCTAATGATTGTAGTCTAGACTCGGGAAGGAATCCTAGTTCGCTACAATCGAAGCTTTGATACCAAACTGCCACACCCTGACTTTTGCGGAAGCGTGATTATGTGTGACTTGCTTAATATCATTGCATTCAACCATAACAAACAACTATATGATAAAACCAAAGATGTTCATCCATTGATTAAGTTTTAAAACATCACAACAACAATGTTTTAGAATCCCAACACATAGACTTCGCATTCAGAGTACAACACCAACAAGTTTTAAGTTTCATAAGGACTTCACAAAAGACACTAATGAAAACTAGGCTTTGAGATATGTATCCTATCCAGGATAGGATACACACTCCAAACCATTCGACACCGGATGACATCGTTTATTCCAAACAACACTTGAAAACTTCAACGCCCGCCAGATCCATACTTAGTTTCCTGAAATACATGTAGTTTGAAAACATCAACAAAAGTTAAGCGATTTCATGTGTTTAGTGTGTGAGCTCGAATAAACTTGATGATCTACATTAATAACATGAGCAATCAACAATCAACAAGCATAACAACACATAAACATCATGATTTCTTATGTATTTAGTCTTATGTTCAAGTTTCTAGTTCAAGATTCTTAGTGTTCTTCTTGATTGACAACTTGTATCTTCTTATAACCAACAAAATGAGATGTAAAATGAAGAGTAGAATGATCTTACTACTAGCTCAAGGCTAGGGATGATCACTAGATGAAAATGGAGTGGATAAAAGCACAAGAGAAAGGTCCTTCAACTTCCAAGAACTCCAAGCTTCCTTGTTCACCTTCTAACACCTTTGTATATGTATAGATTGTATGAGAGGTGAAAGATGAAGATGGATGTATGGTGGGGTGTGTTCGGCCGAAGGTAGAAGAGGGGGGTTAAGAAGATGTCAAGTGTTGAGTGTTTGAGAAATGAGAGGTTATGGTCTTGGAGTTTCTTTTATAATCCACCAACACATAATTTCCATTGATTTTTATGTTTTAAAAAGAGAAACATAATCTAATAAATTAAGCAAATAAAATCCACATGTGGGGCCCTTGTTGGCCGTTTGTAGGTGGGGGGGGGGTCTTAGGCTAGGTAGTAACTAAATAGTTAGATTATATGGTTAAAATTCAAGTATTAGTTAGGTTAGTTAGTTACTAGTTGTTATAAAATGTGTTATGATGTTCGGGGACCATAACTAGCTTGGTAATGTTAAAACAATGCTTCTAGTGAAAATTTGGTGTTTCGGGTAGTGTCCAGTTGTTCGGTTGGTTACCGGTTCGCTAAGGTGCTAAACTATGCAGTTTAGTGAGCTTTATGTTACCTTTTGTGACAGTTTTAATTCACGACACTTAGGAAAGTATTCTGGACCATTTAACCATATTTCTGCATGCTATTAGAGTTTTTAAATGCTGAATTTTGATGATTTCTGCAGAATTCTGCAGTTTGTGTGAGTTTTAGGCACTTTTCGGCACTTAAACTATCTCTAGGAAGGCAGTTTTGTGATCCTTACTTTCCTACACACTATACTAGTGTAATACTTGGTTTCTGGCTCATTCTGTGTCTCAATACAATGTCTGTCTATGTACCGAACTCCGTTAGCAAATTTCTGATTTATCTGATAACTGTGCTAATTGTGTTTCGTGCATCATTTGAATCAACGAAGTTTGCATGCAATAATGATATGTCATTTGCAATATATGATGCACATGTATGTATGATAACAATAATCAGAAAGCAATTCAAGTCATAAATTGTAAATCAGCACAGTCATTAAGCATTAATCATTGTCTAATAATTGTACGGATGCATGCAATTTTGACAGTTGTCACAGGTTAAAGGTTAGGGTAAGGTGATACTGGGTTTTGCATGGGCTTCTCTAGTAGGTAGAGTTCCTGATTATCTCTATGGTCGTCAAACCATGGGTCATAGTCTGGAGGATGGGGTGCTTGAACTTTGGGGATTTCGGTTGGGTCGAAGGCAGGTAAGGGAATCTGGTCTTTTGGGTTCAGTTCTATTTCCATGGGTTGTGTTGGGAACAAGGGTAGTGGCTGGGGTGCAATGATTTGTTCTAAATTAGGGTCTACAGCAGTGGTAGCTAAGATATGAAAGTTGGCTAGTCTCCTATTGAGTATATCTTGAGTTTGAGAGTTCATCTCCCTATTCGCAGGTGCTAAAGCTTGCTGTTGCTGCAACTTTCTCATTCTTTTTCTACGCTCGTGAACTCCCCGACTGAACCATCCTCTCTTTTTGGTAGGGAATGGTTATTCGGATTGTGCTTTGAATATGAAAATCCCTTCCTCTGTGTCAGCTGAATACCCCGAGAGGGTAGGTTGGGAAGAGGTTCCTTCCTCTCTAGGAGAACTAGACAGTTGACGATAAGCGTCTGACGGACCTTGATCACTCATACTGTAAACTAACAAAATTGACAATTTCAATGTCAGCAGAACACTTTTTTGGCTTAAATCAGTGGCTGTAGCTCTGATACCACTCTCTGTCGCAACCCCCGACCCCTAATCACCTGGGAACGGGCGGCCGCGAACCAGTATCAGTGGTATCGATGTTTATTAGTTTGGCAGCGAAATTTACATCAGGACCGTAGTTAGGAAATATTTTATCAGAGTAAAATACCGCATTTTTCTAATAGTAAATACATGGGAAACTCCCAAGTTTCCATTACAAACATGTTTATAGGGATAAACCCTAATTTATTGAATTAAAACATCTTTTTTATTTAGGTAACTTTTATAGCCACATTTTTCCAAGCCTTCAGTGCTCTCTAGCTGGCTTCTATTTGGCTTTCACATTTTGTTACCTGAAACGCGTTTTAAAAACATTTGTCAGTGGGAAATACTGGTGAGTGAATCCCAATTTAATCAAAACAGTTTTATCGTTGTACAGTGTTGAGGGCAATCAGCAAATACATTTGTTTATATTTCTACCTTAATTACCACCCACGGTATTGTCTGTGACCACCTTGGTTTTCACACTCGTATTTGTTTGACTTTCATTGTAACAAATACCGTATTTGGAATGAAACTTATTTGAACGTACTTGCTTTGTGCTTATACATGCTTATACCAATACAAACACGTGAAACAATTGCAAATTTGTTGAGTTTTATGCTATTAAACAAGGTTACATAAACCATAAGGGCCTATTGTGACATTTTGTGAAACTACAATCTAAGGGACCTATTTGTCATTCTTTGAAACTTTAGAAATTCAAGGGTTAAAAGCGCAATTATTGAAAACTACAAGTTTAGGGTCCTTTTGGTAATTTTTGAAACTTATTTTATAAAAGAAATAAATAGATATTTTTGAAATAAAAGTCCAAGGTTCATTTGGCCATTTTCTCAAACTTAAACTCTAGGGACTAAAACTGCCTTTTAGAAACTCATTTTAACTGAATTATGTTAACTGAGTTAGTCCTCGTATAATAAATCCTTCTTTAAAACTTAACCCAGTTAGTTTAACTAACTGACTATTACAGGGACCATTTATGACATTTTCCGAAACTTCAAGGACGACAGTTGCATATTTTCGAAACTTTAGGGTCTGTTTTGAATATTTTTCGAAAGTTCAGGGGCTGATTATGTAAATTACTGAAACATGAGGTACTGTTTTTGTATAAAATGAAACTGAAGGGGCCAAAGTGTAAATATTTCAAAATTAATCGTAAAATGGGATTGAACCGGTCACATATGGGATTCGAACTTGCGTCCCTCCGCCCACAAACACACGCAACAACCAGCTGGTCTACCAGCTCACATGTGTTTTAATTAGAACTAGTTCTTTTACTCGCCGCGCGTTGCGGCGGCGTCATACGCGAAATGATAACATATAGACTACAATCAACCAGACTCGTTTCCGAACTAAATTTATGTCAAATCGTATGATAAGTCAGATTTATACATTCGAATCAAAACGTATTACATTTGACCGGATTTGTTTCCAAATAGAATTTATGTCAAATCATAGTCCAACTAAAAACATACATAAAAAACATTTTATAATTGACCTGGCTCATTTTCAGACAAAAATTATGCTAAAGCGTAGACGAACTCGAATTTTATACCGACATGTCCATAAAAATAAAAACTTAAGAAATTAGTTTTAGGGTAAGTTTGAAACTTTAGAAACTTGAGGGGGTAAAAATGATTATAGCAATGTTCGGTGGTAGAATGGGTTACATATCAAAAGTTTGAGGATTAAAGAGAAGTTAGAATTTATGGGGGCCTTTTTATCAAATTGGAAAGTAGGAGTCATTTTTATTAAGTTAGAAATTTGAGCAGTGAATTTTGTATATTTGGAAAAGTTAAGGGGTGATTTTTGTCAAATCTGAAAGACAGGCTAATGGTTGTCAAATTTGAAAGATAGGCTAATGGCAATATTGTAGTTTTTGGAAAGTTCAGTGGCTGTTTTGTCGGTGGCATATGCCACCGACCTTTGTGTTTAATATGTACTAGGATTTTGACCCGCCGCGCGTTGTGGCGGCGTCGAAAGTTAAATTAACACGTATTTATACTGTATATTTGACCCGACTCTTTACTTAAAAAATTCCATCGCCGTCGAATGAAAACATAGTATATTTGATCGACTTGCTTTCAAATACAGTTTGCGAACGTACACAAAATAAATAGAACATAGATAAAAAAAAAGTATAATAATCTATCCACATTGCGGTGTAAAGTCGTAAAAGTCATTTAAACTAAAGGATGTGCCAAGTTATTAAGTGGAAAAGGTTAAGAAGGTCAAAATTGTCAATTATTGAAAGTTAGAAGTGAATGTGCAACTTACTTAAAGATAAAAGTTAATAGTGTTTCATGTCAAAAAAATTAAGGGTTGTTAGATTTTATCACTCTCAACTATTGGCTATTGGCCGCTGCCACCCTCAACTATCACTTTGGCGCCTGTCACCCCAAACTTAACACTTAGTGTGTTTTGTCACCACGTCGTTAACTGATCACTAACTTTTGTTCCTGTTACTACACTTTTTGGGGTGTCATAGGGATCTTGGGAAGGTTTTAGGGATCTTAGGACACCACCAAAAGTATAGTAATATGATCAAAAGTTAGTGATATGGTGACAGAACACACTAAATGTTAAGTTGGGGGTGACGGGCGTCAAAGTGATAGTTGGAGGTGGCAGCGGCCAATGGCCAATAGTTGAGGGTGATAAAGTCCAATAACCCAAAAATTAAATGTGTAAAGTGAAAAAACTTGAAAGTGTAAGGTTATTAAAGAAATGAAAAAGTCAAAGCCTTGAGAAACATTATAGAAACCTGAAATATATCATACAATGAAGTGGGAAATTGACAATGAGATAAGAGACTAAATCAAAAAGAAGTGAAACATGATGGGGCAAAGTGAAAATAAGCAAATGACATAAAATAGAAAATGCACCGACATTTGTTTTTAATATATATTAGAATAGTATTATATTTATATTAACTTTAAAATTAAAGCTGAAATTATATGCAGATCGCAACTTACGGGATTTCACCAAAATCATCCCAAAAACGATTTTCTACCCACATGATACCCAACCTATCCCAACTAATCCCAATCATTCAAACGACACAAATTCGTGCTATAACAACTATGAATCGGAACTTTTTATTAAAAAAAAGAATTTAAAGTAGATCAAATCCACTAAATTGTGTCGAATCTGAGATCCAAACTTCGTGTATTTAAGTTCCTTGCATTCCTAACGACATTCCACACCATTTACAAACACTTAAACAACCGAAATCGTCGGATTAAAACCTGCAACTCGCCGGAATACTCACTTTTTCGCCGGAATTTTTCAATCCGATCATCCTTTCAAAACCGGTTCGTTTTTATTGTTTCAATTAGTTCGTTTATGTTTATACAATGTTTCTCCAAAGTTAATCTTGATATAACACAGTTTTCCCGTAGAATTGAAAGAGTTAACTTTCTGTTTAACTCCAATTGGAGAAGATGACCAGTTCCTGTTTGGTTATAAGTTTAGCAGTCCTAAACCAAACATAAACAGAAGCTTAGCCCAGTGGTTAAGACTCTGTTTGGTTACAATACAGACCCGGGTTCGAACTCAGGGGTCTGCATTTCTTTTTAATCATTTCATTTTTTAATATTTTCAACATTCCAATAATTTTTATAAGATTATCAATCATTGTTGCTTTTATTAAAAATGTGAAATTAGTCAATTTATTTATAAAACTCATTTTTACAATATTAAAACAGTTTATTATTAAATAATTAATAATAAATCGATTTTTAGGAATTAAATTCTGAAATTTTCAGATTAATTATTTTAAGTGTTGATCTTTACAAAAATAATGTTGCTACTGATATTTTATATAATTTCGATATTTATATAATAAAATCAGTAATATTCAAGTTCAATAATTAAAAATGTTATTTTTAATTATTATGATATAAATTAATTATATCACTTGTACAATATTTTGCCAATAATCATTATATTTAATTATGATACTAGTTAAATATATTTGATTTATTATTACAAATGTTTATATTAAATCAATTGTACATTATTACAATTCTATTATTTATGATAAATAAATATTTTTCATAAATAATTCCTTTACATCATGTTCATTTTTCCGAGCCCTCTAAACATATAATTCACAGGATCCTTCTGTTAATCTAAACACTATCAAATACAATAAATGCTCAACAAATTTCGTCAACATTATACGACCTCAATATTAATACATTATTCTTGTTCATGTACGATTCATTAGGACAACTTGAGTTTCTTATTATCAGACACCTTAATCTTGACTTGCGTATTCGGAATCACTTGCAAAATAAGGTGAGTTCATGTTCCCCCTTTTCTCTTAACTGTTTTTAATTTTATACTTCGGGGGTGGAATACATGTTACAACTATTACAGACATTTTATACATGGTATGGTTAGCTTAAGGAGGGTTTTACTACTAGACTGTGAAAGGTGGGCACAACACTTAAGGCCATTAATCCTCGTTATAGGACCGAGGGACATGAGTGATAGATCTATTTGGGTGTAGCGAGCCCACACCCATGAGGCCGGGGCGGCCCATAGAGGTGACTATGTCTTCCAGCCGAAAGCCCGCTACAAATATGCTAGGTTTGAGTTTTCCTGCACCTTTTCACACATATCAATGGCCTTGCAAACCATTGGTGATCTCTTTGTTTCCTTATTGCTACATACCAGGGACTTTCATACACCGTTTACAAAGGATTATACATACATCGTTACAAAGGATTATACATACATCGTTACAAAGGATTATACATACATCGTTACAAAGGGACATTTATACACACAAGGCATATTTTAAAGGATTGTACACACAGACTTACACATGAACTCGCTCAACCTTTTGTTGATTTTTCAAACTACATGTATTTCAGGGAACTAGCAGGATCTGGCAGGGTATGCATGTGTCTAGCTGCGTTGGATAATAGATGTCATCCAGAGTTGTGAAGTTTGAGAGGTGTAACCTACACCTGGACGGGTTAAATGTCTCTAAACCTCGTCTTATTCAAAGTCTTTTATATGTCTTATAAACACGTTTTAAATAATTTATGGTTTGTAACTTATTTCAAATGTCGATGTTTCTAAACAATGATATTGTGGTATTTTCTCACTTTAATTAATGGATGAACATCTCGTATTTTATCATATAGCATTGTTGTGATTGTTGCTATGGTATTAAGAAGTCACACCAAATAAACCCACGCTTCCGCAAAAAGCTAGGGTGTGACACTGTCAACCCAACTTGTGGTCATGTTACTACTCACAGTGTAGTAACAAATTTTGTATACAAAACCCCAACATACCGACGATAATTATAGAATCACAAATACTCAATCACTGTTGATTATAATTTAAAACATTTGAGGTTTTGTAAAAACAGTTTAAAAAGAGGAATTACTCACATTGCTATTTTAGATTTTTCCTTGTGATTTCCTGGTTATAATCTAATAAATTAAACAATGCACACGCGTTAGTATAATAACCCAATATTTACATTAGTTATACCTTCCCCGAGACAGAACTCCAACGACTACGTCGGGCAGAGCCTCGACAGCCGTTACGGAGCACTAGATCAATCGGGCAGCGTATCTAATACGTAACCGGGGGTTATAATACTTACAACGAGGCAGAGCTTTGCTAATTAGGGGGGTATTATGCCCGATATTCTTGTTTAGATCCGCAACGAACCCGAGACTTGACATAAGACGAAGTTAACAGATGTATGCACCAACAGACTCCTCCTCAGATGTTGACGAGTCTTAAGTGTTGAGTCTTCGCATCTTCAGTCTTTATCAGTCTGTTCACTTTCTTCAAAATTCTCTATTGTAAGCATCCTCAATCAATCTCTTACTCTTTCTCGTAATCTTCAGGATCCGAATCTGTCTCTACAATCTTCAGACTCCCTCTCGATGTCTTCAGACTCCCCCTTTCACTAGGCTGGGATCGTAGTCTGGAATTCACTTTCAACAGGTTCTTAGATCGTAACCTGGCACTCATCTAACTCAGGTTTCGGAACCTGGCTAACCTGCACAACTCTACCCAAAAATAAGTTTCACAAATTTTAAACTTTTGCAAATTTAGAAACCAATTGCAGGTACCATTCAAAAAATGATTTAATCTTTGATAATCATTTGAAAACACAATTTCTTCATACATTCTTTCCCAAACCTGTTCATCAAGTTTAGCACTCGGAATTTTGAAAAACAACTCTCCAAAATCAGTTGTCAAAAATCTTTTTGGATTTTTACAAAAATTATGCTAAAACACACTTAAAATCTTTTTGAATTTTTTACTGAAACAGAAATGCAATAAAGAAATATTTACAGACAATATTTTTGTGAGTTTGTGCAAGAGGATCATATCAGTTTATGAGACAAATCACCAACACCGTTAAGCTATAAACATTTTAAGCTTTAAACGATTCACATTGATTGACGATATTGTTGTCCACTTAAACTCAATCTAAAAACTTTCGAAATGCTTACCGATACGTTAAGGTATATTAATTTTGCACTAAGTTCTTATGGACCCCACGATCTCAGCATATCCCCTCATCATGTAATACACTGACTCAAGTAATGCCTTTAAACTTTTATCAACTGTGATTTGTGCGAAAAACAAAGCAGAATGTTTAAACATTAACAATCAGGTCGATACTTCCGTATACGCAGAGAAAGTCCAATGTTTAAACAAAATAAGAAAAATAAAACAAGTTGAAGTTGTTTAGGCTTTAACCACCAGGTCGATACTCCCGTATACGCAGAGGAGGTCCAAAGCTTAAACGAAACACCAAAGAAAATAAAGCAGAACATTTAGGCAACAACATCCAGGTCGATACTCACGTATACGCAGAGGATGTCCGATGCTTAAACAAAATAAAGAAATAAAACAAGTTTAAGTCTTTGCAAAATGAAATGCACAATCACATCGACTTTTCAGCAAAGTTGTGAAAGTTCACAAACTTAACCAGTTTTATGTCTTTCGACAATCAGCGATTACTGAGTAGGCACACAGTCAAGAAGGACAAAACTAAGTACTATGCTTTTGACCATGTTTCCCACTAGAACTAGGCTTTTTCATTTAAGTTTGTATCGTTATTGCAAATCTACTAATCTAGCTGAGCCTATCGTCACATCTTTAGTGAGACCGTTTATCACATTTTAACTTTCCATTTCTTTAGCGTGTTGTGACAGTCCACTGATGTACTATCATTTCCTCTTTTTATACAACAAAAACTCATTTTTCATTTTATCATGTTTTTGGCTTTTTCAAATTTTCTAATGTTTTTGGATTTTCTGAAATTATACTCCCCCTAAAATACAAATACATCTAAAGAAAAATTGAAACCAAACTGTACAAAAACATGACAACTGATAACGAATTACCTCAATTCGCCATCCACTTGGCATAAACAATCAGAACTCCCCCTCACAACAAACTATTTTCCCATTGATTTCAAAACACTTAAGTTTGTTTTAATCAAATGGTTTTTCCAGAAAATTAGTTTTGTTGATATTACCATTTGTAGGTTAGGGATTTGGTTCATCACATTGTTTTTTAACCACTTGTAGGAAATCAGATACAACTTAATGTCCCTGATTTACCACTTGTAAGATCAATCCAATCAAGCATTTTCAACCAAACATCATCTGTTGGTTGAATTCTCAAAGTGCCGATTCCTACTCCACACTTACCAACCTGGGAGTTCCGACAATTCACACTTATACAAAAACAATTTTCATACACAATGAAAGATGCCGATTCATGCTCCGCGATTACCAACTTGGGAGCTCCGGCAAGTCAGGTTTTTACTTTTTGAAAAATATATCCACCCAAGCCTGACTTTCCTTGGGTGTAACAACCTCTTCTTCATCTTTACTTTCAACAGACTTGTAACCATTCATTTTGGAAGCATAAAATTCTTTAACTCCTTTGACCTTACCATCGACCATTTTTCCAAAAATGTGTTTCACATTTCTGTTGAAAGCCTTATCAACATCAAATTTCTTCATGTCAAAATAAAATTGATTTGAAATTTCAACATTTCCAACTTTTTTCTTAAAATTTTTAGCCCGCAAAGGTGGAAAATTCACATCATCCACTTTTGGAACTGATTTTTCAATTCTTTCTTCAACATGTGGCTCCTCTGAATTTGTGGAATCAGATTCATCACCAGAACTGTTTCCTGAACCCTTAACAACCCATATTTGATTTTTCAGATTTTCTTTTCGTTTTACCACATTCTTTGAACATTCTCCAACCTCAAAAGTGGAGTTTTCAAAGCCTGTAAATTTTCTGGTTGTAAGTTCAGTTTTCTCAACAACTTTTTCTTTCAATTTACCTTGTTTCGGTTTGAATGTTTTCGGACAATTCCTAGCAATATGACCAGCAGTTTTGCACTGAAAACAGGTTCTCGTCTCTGTCTTCTTCTGAGCAATACTATTCTTCATCTCATCTTGCTTGTTTGCAAGGAATTCTTGATTTGTCTGCTTTCTGAATGCTTGCTCTTTCTCATCATCTAAAGATTTTCCTGAAACAAACACAGTTTTTGGTTTAGAAAATTTTTCATTTTTATAATTTTTCGGTTGATTAAATCCTAATCCTTTCTTTTTGAAATTACAGTTATGGTTTGGTTTTTTATGAAAACCAGAACCAGAACTTTAACCCTTTTTCTTGTTTAATCTTTGTTGCACTCTTGAGGTGTAAGGTTTAGGTTTTTCAGAAGGCTTTGCATCTTTTATTTCAGAAATATTAATTTCTGTTAGTTTGAAAACCTTTTTGATCATGTCTGGTTTAACACCTCTTATTGGAAAAATCTCATCAGAATATAATTTGTCAGAATCTTTCAAAGTATATGCTACTTTGAACGTTTCGTCATTCAAATTAGATTTTGATAACAGGAATTCTTTTTTGTAGACCCTTTTAACCGAAGAATTTGAACTGTTGACTGTCGAACTCGAACTTTCAGAACCAGACTCTGACTCTGACTTTGACTCTGATTTGGACTCCAATTTTGACTCCTCTATGTCATCTTTGTCTAACACCTGATCGACCACACTTTTAATCAACTCGGACTCATGATCAGTATCAGACGATGTGAACGTGATATCAATATTATCTGGCAAATTATCCAAAGACCCTGACTCCCATTGTAAGTTAATTGCCTTTTTGACTCTTTCGGAATTTGGATTTCGAGACAAATATCCATTTTCGACCGGGGGTGGACATTTGTTATAGACAACACTTGGTTTCTCACCAGAAATTTTCACTTTATCGTCTTCTTTTGTCTCAGACTTCTTTTCTTCCGAAGTCTTCTCTTCCTCAAACGTCTTCATTCTTTCAACGATCGGATAAATCTTGTCAACAACAAAAGTAGAACATGAGTAACTTTCTAATAAATTTTTAACTCTCTCAGTTTCTATTCTTTGTGTTGCCAGCATCAATTCCAGATCAGCACATTTCTTTGTGTAGAAGTTGACATCATCAAGCTGTCTCATGTAAGCTCCTTTGAGTGTATTCATTGCTACAGCTTGTTCACAGTTTGAATCCGTGTACTTGTTGATTTCTCTGTTCATTGTATCATACGATTCTTTTAATCTGTTAATGTTGTGCAACAGTTCATTGTTTTGCTTGATCAAAGAATCACAATTCACACACTTTTCAGGAACTTTGACTGCTTCAGTATCAACTTTGATTTTAAATTCTGGAACATCTTTGACTGTTCTGTTTGATTGGAAAAACTCATTTCTTTTCTTTTTCTCAGCTTTAGCTTCAGCTTTTAACCTTTCTTCTTCTTCAATTTTTCTCCATTTTTCTTCTTCAGCTTCCCTGACCTTTCTGATTTTTTTCTGCCCATTTTAGATCGTAAGCATTAGCAATAGTCATCTCTTTCAAGCGAAATCACAAGAATATAATTTCAAGCAAGATCTCTGTTTGAAGCGAACTGATTTGATGCGAACTGGTTCTCCTCGTGTATCACTGGTGAATATTCTCTGCGGACTGAAGGTTGACACACTGTGCGAACTGCTATGACCCGGATCAAATTCAAACGACCTTTTCTAATGACCTGGCTAAACCACACGACCTGGAACGAGATTGAATACAAACTGACTGAACCACCTCTTGTGAACTGAGATTCAGATGAACTTAGAATATGACTTCAAGCAAACAGGATCCAAACTACGTGACTGATTGATAGATGGATACCACAAAGTGTAATGATTTTTAATCAAAACACATTTAATCTCAAATTGATTGTACCGACAATACCGATAACTGTTATCAAATTGATTGGGCCGCAAATTATAAATCCCTTTGATTGTGATTAGGCCAAATAACCCACTAGTCTGACTTCTTCAATTTTTCAATGAATATGATTTGGCCAACAACATTACATGTGCAACCATCATAAACCGACAACACTAATTTCAAAACAATCTAATTGGACCGATACATTGAACACAGATATTAATCACATGAGTTGACTGACACCAGAATTGTTTCTCGCGACTAGTTCACATGCAATGTCAACACTTTCTATTATCATATGCAATTTCTTGAACCAAGCAATCACGTTACCAACTGACACAAATAGATTATTTCTTTTCCAACATTCTGACACCTCGTAAAATGTCACACAATATTCGATGAACAATCACGTGAAATACTGAAACACTTTCAAACGGGAACCATGTTTCAAACTGTCATGTTAGCTTCAAACGGTTAACCCATTATTTTCAAACGGACATGCCCAATTTCAAACGGTAAGGTGGCAGTTTCAAAACGGTCAGGTGCAGTTTCAAACGGTAGGGTGCAAATTTCAAACGGTCAAGATCAATTTCAAACGGACAGGTGCTGATTTCAAACTGTCAGGCAGTTTTCAAACGGTCAGGCGCTAGACTCGTTCAAACGGACACCAGTTTTTAAGCCATTTTTACTACTTTTACATCGAATTTTGAACTGATATTCTCAAGGGTTTGTTAAAACACAATTACGCACGCATTGTGAAAGTTTTAGCCGATTTTAACCGTGAAAAACTGTTCAATTTTGAAAGAAGGTGTAGAAAATCAGAATTAGCGGCTGAATTGGTATGAACTCTTCCTCCTGAGCTCTGATACCACTTGTAGGATCGTTTTCAGACCCGAATGAGTCGTTTAGAAGAGTTTATCTCAGTTTCAGAGGCGGAAACTAAGAAACTGAGTTCAATTTAGCAAGCAATACACTTTAAACTGTTGTATAATTGATTTCACAACGTTTTACAACCTGACAACACTTCGGCAGCACTTCGTTGCTCTGGCCAGAAAGTTACAAATGATGAAAGTTTGAAGGGTATTTATAGGACAAGACCCTGACCATTTGAAGATGGCATACCATGCTTCAAACGGTCACCACTTTCAAACGGTCAACCTCAAACGGTCATGACAATTCAAACGGTCATGTAATTTTGAATTTCAATATGTTTCTATTTTGTCTTCTTGTGCCTATGATGCAATAGGTGATGTCATGTATGTGATGTCATCATCAATGATGATGCAATAATTCTTGTTTAGATCCGCAACGAACCCGAGACTTGACATAAGACGAAGTTAACAGATGTATGCATCAACAAATTTGGCAAGAACTCTTCCTCCTGAGCTCTGATACCACTTGCAGGATCGTTTTCATGACCAAAACGAGTCGTTCAGAAGCGTTCTTATCAATACGAAAGGCGGAAACAATCGTATCGACTTGGAATCGACTTGATTTACACACAGAATCACTTATAATGTCTTGTTTATTGATTTGACAAAGATTACAATCAGTAGACACGTCGGCAGCAGTTCGGTACCGAAAATCAGAATCATTACAAATGACAAGGCACATCAGGTATTTATAGGTGAGGGTATTTCGCACGGAATGAGAAAATGCTATTTCGTGCGAAATAGCTATTGTTTATTTCGTACGAAATAACTACTTGCTATTTCGTGCGAAATCACTTCACACTATACTTTCTCGATTTTCATGCCTTGATCTATCTAAACGAATACAATACTCGATACAAGACGAAGTCGACAGACATATGCACCTACACAATTTGAGCTTGATCGCATCATGCTCACACTTTGCCACGGCTAGCTCCTTCTTTGTTTCCTCAATGATATCGATGTAGTTATTAATACCAATTTGTTTATTAAAAACAGTTTTTGTTAATTCGGAAACGCTTTTCTTGAGGGTTTCAATTACCGATTTAAAATCCTTTTCATTGCGAGCTAATGCCATGTTTGCCTCTTTGCATTTTGACAGTTCAATAACTAAACTTTGATTGTGACTATGAATCATTTCAGATTCATGTTTTAATTTAGCACATTCATGTTTCATATCAGCACAATCACTACATATGCTAGGAGTTTCAGATTTTACCTGACTTGTAGAAGCTGCGACAGTATCCGTAGTGTCATTCTGGGAAGAGAAAGATCCATCTTCAGATAAGAACTTCTCCATGTCATTCGATGCGGCAACAGCTTTCTTGATCAAGTCAGATTTTTGACATTTCATCTTCTTGGCATCATTCGACAAGTTATCAGCTTCAGAATCCATTCCCTCCTTCACGTTAGATTCTGAACTGTAATCACTCATACCTGAGCCATCTTCATCAGTACTGCCACTATATCCTGAACTGTCATCATTTCCTGAAGATTCACCATCATTGACATTCTTGACAATTTCAGCATAAAACGCAGTTCTTGTTTGATCACCGTTTCCCAACTGTATGGTCGGACCACAATCGACAGTAGGTTTAGGAAAATAGGAACTTGGATCGAATTGAGGTTGGGATGTGGAAACTTGGGGTTGAGGTTGGGGTTTAGGGAGCCAGGCACTAGGATCGAATTGAGGTTTTGAAAGGGCGTGAGCTTGAGCAATAAGATGTGGTGGTGGGTGATACGCATTTGGATCGAAAACTTGAGGAGCTGACTGGGGAAAGGGGCTTGTATTGGACACTGGAATTCTTTTGGCTTTTCGGATTTCTTCTTTACCTTTGTTCTCTAGCTTCTGAACGAAATCATAAATGCTACTCTCATTCAAAACACCAGTGTGCTTCAGCAACTCAATGAATTGATTCCACTTAGCAGGTAAAGCATCAGCAAAATGCATAACCATCTCTTGTTGTGATGCGTTGACCTTGTATGAGTACATCTTACTAACCAAATGATAGTACCGAGTAGCCATGTCGTTTAATGTTTCGTTTTCCTTGAACATAAAACATTCAAACTCCTTCTTTAAAAGATCGTGTTGGACCTTTCTTGTTGCTGCATTTCCTTCTCCTCTGGTTTCCAAGATGTCCAATAAATTCTTTGTAGAGGTACAATAAGCGAATTGATGATAAATATCCTTATGAAGCGCTTGTGTAAGGATAGCGAAGGCCATCTTCTCAAGATCATAAGCCTTCTTATCACCTTCGGCCATTCCCGCCAAGGTATCTGGATTGGAAACTGCTACTTCGAGAGCTTCATTGAATGGCGTAGTAAAACACATCCATAGCTCGGTGTTTTTCCTTAGAACATAAGTGTGAAATCGACCTTTCCAAGATGGATAGTCGTTCATATGATTTAGCTTTGGCTGGCGATTGTTGCTACCCGTTTCACTTTCACTCAATAGCAAATTCTGAATGCTTTGATTTTGATTCGCTACGCATGCCCATTGACTTGCAGTAATTGATTGTTGTGGCATCATCTTTTTCATCCAAGCCACTGCGGAGGTCTGATCTTGAGCTGAGCTTGGGTTATCACTCCAATTCCAAGGATTTGAACTCATTTTTTTTGTCGTCGATCAACTTGAGATACAACTATGAACCCATTGTGAACCTTCTGTTTAAAGAGTTCTAAGTGAAACCCACTAATGCTTGATGAGGTCCACTAACAATGGACAAATAATCTCAGCCCAATACACAGCCTGCGATGGACTATAAGGCCCAATGAAAAACCTATTTTTTTCTCTTTTTTTGTGAAAATTATTAATAGCCCAAAGAAGATTTGAATTTAACAGAAATGGCCCACGAAGACTGAATGTTCGTTGAATTTGGTTCGTAGGCAGATGAAAGATATTTTCAATAATAAAAAAAAATCTTATCTTTCTCCTTCTGACACAATAGTTGTTGTGTCAATTTTGTCAAACATCCATACCTAAAGTCCTCAAATTTCAACAGGAAATATCAAAGTACATTAGTTGAGAAACGAATAATTCAAACAAACATATAATAATCATAGACTTCAACAACTCAAACAATGAAAACCCAGAAAGTTATGAAGAAATCTATGAACTCGATGAACTGAATGAATTTTCTGGTGCCGGAAAAAATTGTCGAACACAAATTTTGACGTAGAAACTCAAAACAACTTGTACTTTCAAAGATCTCCAACCTTTTGTACAAGTTTTGAACAAAAACGACACCAAACAACAACGATTTTCGAGTTTTAATCCGTATTTTCAGAAAAAAAAAAAAAAAAAAAAAAAGGAACAAACTGGGTTTTTGATTTTTGTCCAAGAAAAGCTCAAAACCCACTCGAAAATCGCACCAGAAACTCGGTTTTCAACAAGAAATCGAGCCTTACGCTCTGATACCACTTGTAGGTCCCGATACGGATCGTTGGACAACGATGATTTCTTGTTTCGGGTGCCGAAACGAGTGTGAAATCCCCGATACGACACAAACCGAGCGAGAGAGTAAACACAATAAAAGGATTCAACGTTTAACAAGATGTATATTGATTTAGACAAAGTTTCGGTACAAGATTTGATAAAATACAAAGCACACCGGAACTTTCTCTCACTACTCTCTCTCTAAGCTCATTCAAGCTCTCTGTTTTTTTATGTCTTCGGTCTGCTGTTATATATATAGGCTGCAGCAGGTCCGACGAAGGACAGGAGGCGACGAAGAATAGATGGTTCTTCGTCGACCTCCATTTGTGACGAAACATGTCTTTCAATGAGGTTTTTCGTCAATTAATGGCTGAGTTCTTCGTCACACATGAATGTTCTTCCAAAGCATGTAGTCTTCGTCTACAAGTAGTGGCCAGTCTTCGTTGGATTAATAAGCCCAAACAAATAAGTATACAGGCTCAAATAAGCAGATATGCTGGCCCAAATTGCATTCATTCTACGCTGCATGAATTCTTAGAATTCATATTGCAAAGATTAGGCATACATGTGACATCATCATGACATCATCATGATGATGTCATGGTGATGTGTTGACGGGAATTGGTTCGCGGCTCTCCGTGCTTCGCGTGTCGAACTCTGGGGCGCACGACGGAGGAATGTCGCTACGTCGGGCTTGAGCCGAACCTAACCGAGTCGAACCGAACCGAGTCGCGTCCACATAAAGTGTACCAACAACGTATGTCGTAGACTGTCTGCTCCTATGAAGTCTCCTTGCCCACGTGTTTGGATTCAGAATTTGGTATTAGTGATGTTTGAAAAAAAAGATTTTTTTTAAAAACAGTGAGCTTGCTTCATTTAAAGTATTTTGTATTAAGAATAACAAAAGTTGTGTTTCGATAATTCCCATGGAAAACTTGGTTTTGAAAAGGATATTGGCAAAGTGAACTTATACATAGTCAAACTTCGTTGGTATGGTCATGTAAGTGTAGGGCTACTATGTCTAGCGTATGTATTGGGAGTTAGTTTGGCCGGTAAGATGATTGTGGTAGGTTGATCGAACGGTAGGTTGATGGTAAAGTGTCGGTTTCCGACTAAATACCTATATGTATGATGTTTTGGTGTTTAATGGTATGGTGTACGAGTGGATTACCGGTCATGGGTATTCGAAGGTTCCCTAGGTATGGTTTGTATCGGGTTTCTTGTGTTACGAGTATAGGCGAGGATGGTAAGAATTTCTTGTGCTAAGGTATCGATGGATTTTCGGATAGGAAAACTAGTACTAAGTTAGGATATGTTGTTGAAAGTCAAAGTCTCGAGGGTGTATGGTTGGTCATTTGCGTTTGTCGGTTAGGTTTTCTATGAGCTAATTATTTTTTACCAACAAAGCGAGGTTATCGAAGCGACATCTATAAGGTTTTATACGTATGTGAGAGAAAGTTTCATTGGTTCCTTATTGGGAACAAAATGTCTTTAGCATAATAGTATAATGCGAGTGTGTCGATGTAACACCTCGAAAATTCACGTCCTATAATGTATTGACACGTGTCATAAGCTTGAACGTGTGAAAGAATGTTCTTGAGGGACTAAAGTTGACAAACATGGAAAGTATGTGAATATACGAGTTCAAAATGTCAACAGTGAATAAATATACTTAACAATAACCCTACATGATGTTGATACCATCAGACGAATGAATCATGGATCATACGAGGCTAAAAGTGAGAGATTACAAACTACAGGGGTTAAATGTGTCAACATGTTTAAAGTATACCTCTGAGTGACCTTTTAGCAAACCCGAAGCTTTGTAATGAGTAATTATGCTCACTAGAATGCATGATAAAAATTTCACCAGGTTTCGTTATCGTATGAGAAAGTTATGATAAAATTCGTGTGCGAGGGGTTAAAAGCGTCAACGTTGAAATCTATGACTTTTCGGGTGATCAAAAGTTAACCAAGGACTTAACAAAGTTGGTATAAGTCTTGAAGCCCTTATAATTCAATTTAGAGGGCCCAAAGTGCAAGAAATAAAGGTAAAATCAAGTTTGGAAGTCCAGGGGTCAAAACTGTCAACATTTGAAAGATTCATTTTGCTGGCCAAGGGCTTGCGCACCTCAACACCAAAAGCCTTACGGTGCGCAAGCAGGTCCCAGATGCAGCAACTCGTTTCTGTTGCCTGTTCAGCCCATGTAAACGTCGTGTATTGCCCTTTAACACTTCATGGGCGCCCCCTACATGTTCCTAGGCCTTAGGGGCACTTGTAAATGATCTAGGATCCATGGTAGCATGAGTTGTCAACAATCTAATGGATCAAATTCACTATAAAAAGGGCCATTAGTTGCAACATTTGATCACACCTTTCCATCTGCTTTCTTGGTGTCACACCCCGACCACGTAGAACATACCAAACGTGGCGGAAACGTCGGGGAGTGTTGTAACAGAATTAATGTTTCAAATCCATGGCAATTGAAGTTTCGTTTTATTCATTAGAAGTGTTACAATGTCTAAACAAACATGGAAATACAACATAATTAACTAGTCTGCATCTTTTATTGTCACTAAGGCCCATGTCCGCCTAAGTGTATCTTGATCATCTTATGCAACAGCTCCTGAAAAACACATGTGAAAATATGGTACGTCAGCATAAAAATGCAGGTGAGATACATAGGTTTTGTGAAAATAGGTTTCATGACTTATGTTTGAGAAAATGTTTAGTCATGAACCTTGTTATTTGCTTTGTTTTGTAAATCATTTGAAAAACGATAAGATCAGATGATATGTATAAATAAATGTAAGGTTAAATGAATAACCATGTAAAATGAATTTGTATAAGATAAGTCGTTTGTAAAACAATGTCTTGTGAAAAGTATGTTATTTGTATAAAATGTTATATGTATCAAACTGAAATGATTCAAATAACGCTACGATATGTAATACCATACAAACACTTATATATAGGAAGTACCAGCGGCGTATCCACCATGCTTGTATCATATTACACACGCATCGTTACTTAATCACTTAATCAAACCAAACCAATCAATGTAAGATGTCTATGTTTAACCAATTGCCAAATGTATTGAATAATATGTCAAAGTGTTTATGTCAATATGTAGATCATGTAATGTAAAACAAATGTGATATGTATGGCTAGTGAAATGCATCAACTAAACCATAGGTGAAATGCACAAAACAAAGTATTGAAGTAAAACTTGGTTTAAATCAAAGTTATGTTTTGTGGGAAATGCATGATCAAATGTCAATCATGTTAAAATGTCTATGTCGAAATGTCTATGTCAAATGTCTATGTCAAAATGTCTTTGTGTAAATCATGTCAAAATGTCATGTATGGCTAGTGAAATGTCTCAACTAAACCATATGCACAAAAGCAAAGTATTGAAGTAAAACTTGGTTTAAATCAATATTATGTCTTGTGTAAATGCATGCTATACTGAATATGAACATTTATGCGGTATTGTTATAATGCATACATCCAAGCCTTGAGACTGTGGCGATAAACCCTTAAACAAATTAAAGGTTTATCTAAGTTATGTATATCGAATTCGGTTATTCCTTTCATCCCCTTTCCCTGTGATGTCCGGAACGGGAGTTGTCAATTCCTATGGTACCACTACCTACTAACGAACGGCGTAGCAAATGTTAATGAATGTATTGTTCCATTGTAAACAAACCAAATGTCATACCAAAAATGTAAGCATGTGATGCACTAAGTATGTAATCAAATGAACATACGTAGCGTGAAAATGTAATGTAAAACGATGTACTAAGTAATGCACACAATGGGCACACCTAGCATGAAATGTAATGTAAAACGATGTACTAAGTAATGCACACAATGGGCACACCTAGCATGAAATGTAATGTAAAACAATGTACCAAGTAATGCACACAATGGGCACACCTAGCATGAAATGTAATGTAAAACAATGTACCAAGTAATGCACACAATGGGCACACCTAGCATGAAATGTAATGTAAAACGATGTACTAAGTAATGCACACAATGGGCATACATAGCATGAAATGTAATGAAATCATGTACTATAATGTACTAACAAACATAGCAGGTATATGATGTGAAAACAGGAAAGCATGAAAGTAACAAGTAGGCACATGTGTTCCACCCCAAAACGTTTGGAAAACAGTAAAAGAGGGGTCTATGTACTCACTTGAGATTGCTCAGTAGTCCTTGAGTAACAACCAAACAAAGCTAGAGATCACGGATATCAAACGGCACCTAATATAGGTAACTATGTTAATTAACCGGACCTAAATCGGAAGATTGGGTAGCATTAGGGTTTGTAAACCAAATGAGTGTAGGAACTCATATGATATGGTTTAACAAAGCCTACATACTAAATGAAACTTAACCTAAGTGCTTTCGACCCATTACGACCCGTTTAGGTAGCTTATGCTACTTTAACGCGTCGTGCGCGTGAAACGCGTTCGGACCGCCTAACTAGTCCTATGACAAGTAGAATATGCCTAAACATGTTACATAATCAGTTATGTGACAAAGGTTTAGGTTACATATGCTTAATTACCAATTATACATGAAAAGGGTATTCTGGTAATTTACCTAAGGCATATAAACTACCTATCATACAACTACTTAAACGAAGCGACCATAGGGTATAACCTCGGAAGGTTATTCCCTATATACTATGGTCACCTAATGTATTTGGTCGGATCCTAATGATCGACCAAATGGGTCGAGTTCGAAGGTATAGGCGATTTATTAGATCGCCTACCCTACGACTCTAGACAACGTGGTAATCAGTGGGCATAGTCCCAAGGGACTATGACCAACGTGATTACACTCACGTTGCGAAGTTCAAACGAACTTCGCATTGACCATAAGCTGGTCAATGCTGAAAGTCAAACAAAGTTTGACTTTCTGACTCTAAAAGCAATAAAATAAAGAAAAGAACGAAAGAATACTTACGAAGGGTCCCCGAATGCTAATCCCGATTCAAGAATCTCAGGTATGAAACAATGGTTTCAACTTAGAGGTTCTCAAATCAGAATTCTTGTAATTTTGAAGCATGGGGGGTGGGGTATTTATAGTAAAAGGTCCACCGTTAAGATCGTTTCATGGAAAACGTGCCTTAATCGTAACCGTACAAGTGTTGGAACCTTATGGTGACTAGAAAATGGTTCTTATCAGCTGACTAGACAAATGAGAATGTGTGGTGGTGGATCAAACAGCTGCAATCTGCTGTTAGAAACATTTAACCTGGTCAGAAGGTCTGACGCGGGCCGCCTAAGGATGCTCAGGAACTGAGGCGGGCCGCCTAGCAGTCACAGATCAGCAATAAGTTTCAGAAATTACAGTTTCAGTCCCTGCACGTGTTTAAGGCCATTTCCGACACTTCCAAGGCCCGTAAAGCCAACTTTAAGGCCCTAAAATGATGCCTAAACATTGTGGACATGAAACATGCTCAAAAATATGTCGGATGTTGGTTCGTTTGGTCGTACGAACGCGATGTTCGCTTAATTACGACGGAATGCGCATAAGCGCGAAAAACGATCCAAATGACGAAACGAATGGATTTTTGGCAAGCCAAACACTAAAGAATAATATAGTCATGCTTACATAAATTTTTGGATGTCCGGATGTATTCAGAACGTAAGTTATGCGCGAAAATGCAAACTTGTGCACTTTTTGACACTTTTAGTCCCTGAATGACCCAAAAGTTTATTTTAGCACACCGAACACCTCAAAGCCTATTTCTAAGCTATGTAAAGGATATTTATGGTATGTTTAACTTATGGTCATGTTCCGGAATGTCTGTTACAGTTCAGATTGGCATACTTTCGCAGTTTGTCAAATTTAGTCCCTGTAAGCGAATTAACTTGTTTTTGCCATACCAAAGCCTTCAAAACTTATTTCTAAGTTATGTAAAGGTTATTTAAGGTATGTTAAGCCAATGTCACTATTCTGGAGTGTTTGTTGCATTAAACTGGTTATATTTACGCATCGGTGCGCGTATAACCTTCCAGAAAGTGATTTAGAGTTTGAAATAGAACTAGAATTGATATGTGCAAAAGATACACATATTTTTACAAATCCCAAGTATGAAATACAATATTTCATTGGTTTGGTATTTGTTTGATGGCTGCGAAGGCACAGGTGTTACAGTCTCCCCTACTTTAGGAAATTTCGTCCCGAAATTTAATTAGAGGAAACTTGTGAGAGTTTAAAACATGAAGTTGAAAAGATCGAACAACATTGGTTAGGGTTCTTGAACTTCTAGTACTTTAATAACATCATGATTGTAATGTAAGAGGGATACGTATATACAAGTATATGAAGCGTCATTGGTGCGTCCACCGTACCTCCATTACATCGTTCTCATTTTGTTATTGTTGTCACTATCGGTTCTTACACATAATAAACCTTACTGGGTTTCTGTGCACTAAATTTCATAATTATGTACGCGTCCACAATTAGACAATTCCTTGCACAGTTCACACAGTCTATTTTATAATGCGTAGGGTAAAACCAAATGAACAATCCTGTGATGAGTGTGACTAGACCGCCATAGAGTCCTTTTGACTAAATCAATAAATGATCTAAATAGACTATCAAGGAGTCTGTCCAGCTACATCACTAGATGTCATTCTTTAACCAGATTGCGAATCAATCTTTTGACTAGACCACTAAAAAGGGTCTGGAGTGGTACTATATAATCCAAGGGTCTTAACTATTACATAGAAGCCCATTAAGGATTTAAGGTAGTACCTTTGAATATCCTTCTACGAATCCCTCATATGAAGATATGAAAGATTCTACGAGGATTTGGATAACGAATATCCAGAGTATACCAAAAACACAAAAATGCATAAATGAAAACATAAGATGCATAAACACATAGTCACATAACCACAAAATTGTTTGTTAATTTGTCTTGTTAATTGCGTACATGCATTTAAAGCACACTAGGAATCCATTCAGCGGATTTCATTTGGTACTTTAAACGTTATCAAGAATCTAACTATAAAGATAGAAAGATTTTTGAAGAGAAAATTCGATTTCGATTATAAAGAACCGAAATGTTCAAATTAAGGTACATAAGGAATCCAATTAAGGATTCTGATTTGTATGATGATCATCCACAAGGATCTAAATGTGAAGATAAAAAGATCCCATGTGGATTTTTTTTTTTAGAAGTTGAAGATGTTTTGAAACCTTGCACGGGATGTGCTTATGTCAAAACATGAAGTAAAATGTTTATGAAGTTGAGATGCTTGATATGTCAACGCGACATATGAAGCAGAATTTGAAGGTTAAGTCAATGTATGTGGAAAATATTTTTGAAAACTATGCATGGGGTTCTTTTAAGAAAAATGTGTTTAACGTTTTTGAAACCTTATATATAATACTTTTGAAATCATAAAGTAGGTGTATTAGATAGATATATTTACAAAAATGTTTTAAAAAATCATGCGAGATGAATTTTGAAATTATGTATAAGGTTTTTGAAAGACATGAATGATGCTTTTCGAAATCATGCACTTGATAAGAAAATGTATTGTGTTAATATTGTCTTCAGACTATATGAAATATTTTGAAATTAGGAAGGTTGGTTTTGATAACATGGCCAATGTTTTTGAAATAACATAGACAATGTATCTAGAAAAATTGTTTTCAAACTATATGAAATGTTTTGAGATCATGAAGATTGTTTTTGAAATACCTGTACTGTATATGTTGAAAAATCAAAACGTAATGGGTATGAGATTTGAAAATATCCTTAGTTATCTAACCAAGGATTCAAAGGCACATATGTGCAGAAGCATGATTACTCATAATGTCACTTTATTTTCTGTACTTCATATCTTAGAATGAAACGAGTACTTAAAATTTTTGAAGGAATCATGAGCGATCATTTGAAAGAGAGAATCATAAGAGTAGTTTGTAAGGAACATAGTTCCTTAATACAGGTATTACAGGGAAATGCCATAAACACATGTAATTATACTTGTATATCTGAATTGCGAACAACAACTTTTATTTATGAACAAGACATATTGTTTCACAATACACGAGAACAAAAGAAACAAAGGCATAAGACAGCAATATCCTTTGTTCAGCCGAATGCTCATCCAAGGTTTAGATTTGCATTAGCAAGCTTTGGGCAGTTGTGGCGGAAGT
Organism: Helianthus tuberosus; assembly: GCA_030545235.1. Lineage (NCBI taxonomy): Eukaryota > Viridiplantae > Streptophyta > Magnoliopsida > Asterales > Asteraceae > Helianthus > Helianthus tuberosus. The sequence continues at coordinate 110,211,546 of CM060398.1, forward strand.
GACCAATCTCTCCGCAGTTGAAACATGAACCCAGTGGGAATTTCGCAGCATTCCCTTGAACCGGAGCTTGAACCTGAGCAGCCTGATTTTGTCCCAAACGACAAACTTTGGCCAAATGCCCAAGTTTACCACACGTCGTGCATTGCCAGCAAACTTGTTGTAACGCGTGATGACCGTTGCAGCGTGCACAATGAGGTGCAGTACCGGCATATGCTTTCTTTGCAGGTGGCTGAGCTGGTTGGTTGGGAACGGCTCGACCATTGTGAGCGACCACGGCGAAGTTTTGAGGAGCCTTTCGCTTCTTTGACTTCTTAGGCGATCGTCCATCCATGGTCTTTGATTCCCCGATTGGTTTCTTGGCTGATGGTGCTGTCACCTGACTAGGTCCTGCCTGTCTTGGTGACCCTTGAGTGGCTTCATCCTGGAGACGATACATGGCAGTAGCCAATTCAACAGCCTTCAGGACTACTTCGCCTATTCGTAGGGTAAATTTGGCAGTTTGCTCGGATATCTGGGCGTCATCGTGATGAAGAAACATTCTAGAAGAAAATGAAAGATTTAGGAAGAAACAAGTGGAAGGTTTTATCGGGTAATCAAAACAGAATGGTAACGCATGAAAATTGCGATCATTTGTTTGTTACCTAAGGTAAACAAATGAGATGGTGACTAATCAAAGTAAACAGGTCTTATTAATGTATCACTGAAGACATGCTCGCCTATAAGTGAACACTCATCCCAAGAATTCCCAGGTAAGCACAACTGGTCTCGCGTCTGATGAGATGTATACGAAGTGCTTGCCTAGACAGAAAACCCAGAATACAGGCATTCACCCTTCCAGTTTGCACGTGTTCACATTATTTAAAACCCAAAACCTTGACGAGATTTTTGAAAATTCAAAGGGGTTCAAAACCATATAACAGAGGGTTCAAAACCTTACAATAGAGGGTTCAAAACCTAGAAATCAATCATCCTAGAACAGATGATTAGTTTTCAAAGCGGTTTTGAAATTTATGTTCTTGTTGTGGTCGTCGCCTAAGGATAGGTGACGGTATTGTTTTATGACTAAACGCAAGTAAACTCGCGTTAGGGTCCTAGAAAGGTTATAGACTAGGTCAAAGCATTACTAATAACCTAATTCCCTATAACCATTAGCTCTGATACCATCTTTTCTGTCACACCCCGACCACGTAGAACATACCAAACGTGGCGGAAACGTCGGGGAGTGTTGTAACAGAATTAATGTTTCAAATCCATGGCAATTGAAGTTTCGTTTTATTCATTAGAAGTGTTACAATGTCTAAACAAACATGGAAATACAACATAATTAACTAGTCTGCATCTTTTATTGTCACTAAGGCCCATGTCCGCCTAAGTGTATCTTGATCATCTTATGCAACAGCTCCTGAAAAACACATGTGAAAATATGGTACGTCAGCATAAAAATGCCGGTGAGATACATAGGTTTTGTGAAAATAGGTTTCATGACTTATGTTTGAGAAAATGTTTAGTCATGAACCTTGTTATTTGCTTTGTTTTGTAAATCATTTGAAAAACGATAAGATCAGATGATATGTATAAATAAATGTAAGGTTAAATGAATAACCATGTAAAATGAATTTGTATAAGATAAGTCGTTTGTAAAACAATGTCTTGTGAAAAGTATGTTATTTGTATAAAATGTTATATGTATCAAACTGAAATGATTCAAATAACGCTACGATATGTAATACCATACAAACACTTATATATAGGAAGTACCAGCGGCGTATCCACCATGCTTGTATCATATTACACACGCATCGTTACTTAATCACTTAATCAAACCAAACCAATCAATGTAAGATGTCTATGTTTAACCAATTGCCAAATGTATTGAATAATATGTCAAAGTGTTTATGTCAATATGTAGATCATGTAATGTAAAACAAATGTGATATGTATGGCTAGTGAAATGCATCAACTAAACCATAGGTGAAATGCATCAACTAAACCATAGGTGAAATGCACAAAACAAAGTATTGAAGTAAAACTTGGTTTAAATCAAAGTTATGTTTTGTGGGAAATGCATGATCAAATGTCAATCATGTTAAAATGTCTATGTCGAAATGTCTATGTCAAATGTCTATGTCAAAATGTCTTTGTGTAAATCATGTCAAAATGTCATGTATGGCTAGTGAAATGTCTCAACTAAACCATATGCACAAAAGCAAAGTATTGAAGTAAAACTTGGTTTAAATCAATATTATGTCTTGTGTAAATGCATGCTATACTGAATATGAACATTTATGCGGTATTGTTATAATGCATACATCCAAGCCTTGAGACTGTGGCGATAAACCCTTAAACAAATTAAAGGTTTATCTAAGTTATGTATATCGAATTCGGTTATTCCTTTCATCCCCTTTCCCTGGGATGTCCGGAACGGGAGTTGTCAATTCCTATGGTACCACTACCTACTAACGAACGGCGTAGCAAATGTTAATGAATGTATTGTTCCATTGTAAACAAACCAAATGTCATACCAAAAATGTAAGCATGTGATGCACTAAGTATGTAATCAAATGAACATACGTAGCGTGAAAATGTAATGTAAAACGATGTACTAAGTAATGCACACAATGGGCACACCTAGCATGAAATGTAATGTAAAACGATGTACTAAGTAATGCACACAATGGGCACACCTAGCATGAAATGTAATGTAAAACAATGTACCAAGTAATGCACACAATGGGCACACCTAGCATGAAATGTAATGTAAAACAATGTACTAAGTAATGCACACAATGGGCACACCTAGCATGAAATGTAATGTAAAACGATGTACTAAGTAATGCACACAATGGGCATACATAGCATGAAATGTAATGAAATCATGTACTATAATGTACTAACAAACATAGCAGGTATATGATGTGAAAACAGGAAAGCATGAAAGTAACAAGTAGGCACATGTGTTCCACCCCAAAACGTTTGGAAAACAGTAAAAGAGGGGTCTATGTACTCACTTGAGATTGCTCAGTAGTCCTTGAGTAACAACCAAACAAAGCTAGAGATCACAGATATCAAACGGCACCTAATATAGGTAACTATGTTAATTAACCGGACCTAAATCGGAAGATTGGGTAGCATTAGGGTTTGTAAACCAAATGAGTGTAGGAACTCATATGATATGGTTTAACAAAGCCTACATACTAAATGAAACTTAACCTAAGTGCTTTCGACCCATTACGACCCGTTTAGGTAGCTTATGCTACTTTAACGCGTCGTGCGCGTGAAACGCGTTCGGACCGCCTAACTAGTCCTATGACAAGTAGAATATGCCTAAACATGTTACATAATCAGTTATGTGACAAAGGTTTAGGTTACATATGCTTAATTACCAATTATACATGAAAAGGGTATTCTGGTAATTTACCTAAGGCATATAAACTACCTATCATACAACTACTTAAACGAAGCGACCATAGGGTATAACCTCGGAAGGTTATTCCCTATATACTATGGTCACCTAATGTATTTGGTCGGATCCTAATGATCGACCAAATGGGTCGAGTTCGAAGGTATAGGCGATTTATTAGATCGCCTACCCTACGACTCTAGACAACGTGGTAATCAGTGGGCATAGTCCCAAGGGACTATGACCAACGTGATTACACTCACGTTGCGAAGTTCAAACGAACTTCGCATTGACCATAAGCTGGTCAATGCTGAAAGTCAAACAAAGTTTGACTTTCTGACTCTAAAAGCAATAAAATAAAGAAAAGAACGAAAGAATACTTACGAAGGGTCCCCGAATGCTAATCCCGATTCAAGAATCTCAGGTATGAAACAATGGTTTCAACTTAGAGGTTCTCAAATCAGAATTCTTGTAATTTTGAAGCATGGGGGGTGGGGTATTTATAGTAAAAGGTCCACCGTTAAGATCGTTTCATGGAAAACGTGCCTTAATCGTAACCGTACAAGTGTTGGAACCTTATGGTGACTAGAAAATGGTTCTTATCAGCTGACTAGACAAATGAGAATGTGTGGTGGTGGATCAAACAGCTGCAATCTGCTGTTAGAAACATTTAACCTGGTCAGAAGGTCTGACGCGGGCCGCCTAAGGATGCTCAGGAACTGAGGCGGGCCGCCTAGCAGTCACAGATCAGCAATAAGTTTCAGAAATTACAGTTCCAGTCCCTGCACGTGTTTAAGGCCATTTCCGACACTTCCAAGGCCCGTAAAGCCAACTTTAAGGCCCTAAAATGATGCCTAAACATTGTGGACATGAAACATGCTCAAAAATATGTCGGATGTTGGTTCGTTTGGTCGTACAAACGCGATGTTCGCTTAATTACGACGGAATGCGCATAAGCGCGAAAAACGATCCAAATGACTAAACGAATGGATTTTTGGCAAGCCAAACACTAAAGAATAATATAGTCATGCTTACATAAATTTTTGGATGTCCGGATGTATTCAGAACGTAAGTTATGCGCGAAAATGCAAACTTGTGCACTTTTTGACACTTTTAGTCCCTGAATGACCCAAAAGTTTATTTTAGCACACCGAACACCTCAAAGCCTATTTCTAAGCTATGTAAAGGATATTTATGGTATGTTTAACTTATGGTCATGTTCCGGAATGTCTGTTACAGTTCAGATTGGCATACTTTCGCAGTTTGTCAAATTTAGTCCCTGTAAGCGAATTAACTTGTTTTTGCCATACCAAAGCCTTCAAAACTTATTTCTAAGTTATGTAAAGGTTATTTAAGGTATGTTAAGCCAATGTCACTATTCTGGAGTGTTTGTTGCATTAAACTGGTTATATTTACGCATCGGTGCGCGTATAACCTTCCAGAAAGTGATTTAGAGTTCGAAATAGAACTAGAATTGATATGTGCAAAAGATACACATATTTTTACAAATCCCAAGTATGAAATACAATATTTCATTGGTTTGGTATTTGTTTGATGGCTGCGAAGGCACAGGTGTTACACTTGGAGCTTCCTGGAGCATTAGAGCAGACCCTAAGCATCCCAAATCGTTCATAGGACTTCAATAAGTATGCTTAACCTTTCTTAGTTGAGTTTTTGCTTAGTTTTAGCTTAAAAGTCAAACCGTCGTAATTAACGGTTGACTTAGCGATTAATCATTAATGGTCCAGTGATTAGTTGAATTGAAAGTAGTTATAAGTTGGTAATTATGTGGGCAATAAACCCTAAAAAGGGCACCCTCTGATTCCCACTCTAACTAGGTCAAATGTCGGGTCAAACTTGTTATTAAAAAGTCAACAGAATGCTTATTTTTCAATTTATGCATAATTAGCAATGTAGAACCCCTACAACCTGTTTGATCATTAATATAACTTGGTAATTAGTGTAAGAACATGTCTAAACATGTTCAACCCGACAATTTTCTGTTTAGACCCGGTTCGGAACCGAAAGTCGCAAAACTATGACTTTTGCTTTGACTTCAGTTCTAACCCGATTTAGTATGATTTGGAAATGCCTTAGAGCTTCCTTAGGACCAGGCTACATGTTAGCATAACCCTCTGTGGTTGGATCGTTGATTGTCCGATTCTTTACTCGTTTCCGTTAAATGCCTAATGTTGACCAATATGCCCTTTTAACCATAAAATGAGAATTTTGGATATGTTAAAGGACAAAAATCTTTGTTACTGAATTATAAACATGTCCCTAAAGTTTCATGTCAGTTAGTGGTCCAGAATAGGAGTTATGCTAAATAGCGCATTTAAGAAGCTTTTTGTTAATTGAACGGCGCGATTAGCATAAAGCCTATCTAAACCCAAATTTTGACACCAAACCTTTTACCCACTGATGTAATATAATATTTTAGGATTTTTAAAGATTTTTAATTTTTTAACCTGCTCATAAACTAAGGTTATGGCATTAATTCGGTAAATACCGAATATACCCTTTTCAGTCATAAAATGAGTTTTACATAGTATTTTGACACCAATCCAATTGATACTGAATTTATATAATAAATAAATTATTTTGAACTTTATAACCTGATCATAAAACACAGATTTCCTGTATAACCCGGAAATCGCTTAAAATGGTTTTTTAAGCGTATTAAACGCATAGTTTGGGTTTAAAACCATTTTATCACATAAGACTTATTACCAACTATTATGACCTATTAAAATAAGTTATTTTACTGATGTATTCAGACCCGAATCTCAGAAACTTAGATAACCTCTTTTATAACCTTTAAAATGACCAAAATACCCCTACGGGGCTTATTTTGAGATTTAACTCGTTTTGGGCATAATGGAAGGTATCCTACTGATATCACAACATATTTAAGGCATATTAACTTAGAAAACCTGTATATGACTCTTATGGTTACCCGTTACGCTTCTTGCGCGTTCGGTTCGGTTTATGTAACTAGTTTGCATAAGTTAGCCGAAACGGGTCAAACCTTATCTTTTTATCTCAAAATCCAGAAGGTGTTTGGATTACCCATATTATACAAGTGTTCAAACTTGTCGGGTCTAAAACACATTCTATTTCGGTCTTCGCTTAATCATGCGTTTGAATCGTATCTTTCGGTAAGACTAACCGGTCTAAGCTTAAGCTTAATTAAAGACCCGTTAGCATTCTAATTGGTTATTTATATCATCATTCCAGACTAGAGCCTTCCGGTAAATGGTACCTACGCTTACTTAAGTGAATACGGCTGAGTTATTAAATTCTTGCTGTTTAAGACAGGAGCTAGCTCAGGTAAATACTCTTAACTTATTTTCCCTATACGGGCTTGGGATACGGTATTATAATAATACCGCTTGGTCGGGTATTGAATGTTTAATCGGATTGTGATTAAATTATTGAGGTAACCCGGTTTAATCTGTATTGTTTGAAATAAAAGCCTTTAGGGGTTAATGACCATGTCCCGGATATCCTTGACATCATTGTATTATAAAATGGCCACGTCTTAAGCACGGGGTGTAGGCATACACCTGACAGTTGCTTAAGGAATAACGGTATCTCACTTTCTTGTGGGCCTATACTTGTGGCGTGTCTGTTAATCTGACTCGGTTTCTACATCGGGCCCTGAACGTACAACGAACATGTAAATCTGTATACAAGATTATAAATATAATTGTCCCAAGTTATAAAAGATTAATTTTGCCTTTGTGCATTTTAATCAAAGTGTCAAAATATTTTGTGCCTGGTGCATCTAAATCAATTTCTTAAACTCTTTTCAAATGAGTCAGTTGAGTGTATTTACCAGCGAAAACTGACGTATTTTCCAAAAAGGTTAAGTGACAGGTACTGAACGTAATTGGCTGGAAGCTCAGGGCGCTAATAAGGAATCTTGCAAGTTCTATGCGTCTAAAGTCTGATGAACAATGTTTATGTTTTAAGATCCGCCTGTGGATCCTTTACTTTCCGTTGTAATACTTGATATTACTTTATAATCGGTTTGTAATATATTTATCTTTTGCTTCCGCTGTGCATTTAAATATTGTGTTGTTTGACTATGATGATATCAACTACGTCACGATACTCCCCACCGGGCCCACCGGTGACACGTGGAAAGTCGGGGTGTGACAGGTTGGTATTAGAACCAACACTGAGTGAATTAAACACTAGTCTTTTGTGTTTAATCTCAGTTACACAGTTGCACATTATTGAGTCTAGACAAGAACATAAGACTAATCCAAAATTCGTTTTATTTTGTCCTTATTTGTTCCTTTGTTATTTTCTGATTAGCCCTTGCATGGGCAAGTCATTTTCTGTTAGAAGTCCTGTTTAGGACAACCATATACTTGTTTAATTTTTAATGGAACGATTATATTTAAAAATATCATTCCTATATTATAAGATCTACCATTATAATAAAATGGAAAAATCTAAAAAGGACAAGACCTAGCCATATGTCACATTAAGACAGGGCCAAGATGGTAGTTCCACAATTAGATTCAGATCCTTGTTAACATTTCAATTTAGGATTGTTCTGCGTTAAATATTAAAAGAGTCTTAATGGTAAAACCTAGCCTAATTGTCATTGTAGGCATGGCCAAGACGGTAAAACTTATCTAAAAGATTCTGATCCCTGTTAACATCTGTAAGTATGTTAACATGTTTGGTAAACTGTGAATCGTTAAAGTCTCACAGGCCATCTTTAATAAAGGGGGTAATCTAAATTCCCTTATTTGAAATAAACATCCATTAGTGATGAAGTGCCTACGGGCCAAACTTGTTGTCCGATAAGACAACGACCGTGGTGGTCTCTGACCCCGGTCTAAAGATGTTGGACTACGTCCAAGCATAATAGTTTGTATGATCAATGCGATCCTGACTAATATCATCAAATGAAGATGATCATGTTATAAACATCCATAAGTGATGAAATGCCTACGGGCCATATTTATTGTCCTAAGGGACAACAGACAGTTGATGTCTTTGACTCTCTGTCGAGAAAAGGTAATGAACTTTGATTCGAACCTTAATGCCTCGATTCTCTGAAATCATGGCTTGTAAATTTAAAACTGTCCATGTGACTAGGCCTTTGCGCTACCTTAATATCCTTAATGTTTTATAACTAGGATAAATTATAATGCCTCGATCATCTGAAATCATGGCTTAGAAATTAAACTTGTCCACGTGACTAGGCCTTTTGCGCCACTTTTATATCCTTAATGTTTTATAACTAGGGTAAATTATAATGAAAATACTAATTAAATATAACTAACAAATTAACCAATATGGTTTATATTACCATGGTTAATAAATCGTTTAAAACGATAAAACTGTATGGGCTTCTAAATAAACCGTGCCCTTATTTTTTCTTTTTGTAGTAATTAAGACTACATGGCTGACTCTGACGAGATCAACAGTCATCCCCTGGAGAATAATGAGAATGATAAGATTAATATAACCAGAGGAGAACTTCGTACACTGATTGATACAGCTGTATCTAAAGCTGTAGAGGAGCAATTTAGGGAGTATAGTGGGTCGCATAGTAAAGCCTCATCTGTACCCCACTCTAAATCTGTCCCTAAGACTCACTCAGAGGCTCACATCAAGCCACCCTCTAAGAAAGAGGAACCAAAGAAGGATGATGATCGACATTCATCTATTCAACACAGTGTTCCATCCAAGAGGTTAGTGTTCGATAATGAACCACGTACCAAGTCCTGTACCTATAAATACTTTGTTTCCTGCAAACCCTGGGATTTCACTGGGGAGAAAGGGGCAATTGATTGTATGACCTGGTTGGATGAAATGGACACAGTTGTCGATATCAGCGGTTGTGCTGAGAGGGATGTAGTGAAGTATGTATCCCGATCGTTCAAGGGAGAGGCACTAGCATGGTGGAAGGCTCTCATTCAAGCTGCTGGGAAGATCCCACTTTACAACATGTCATGGGAACAATTTGTTGCTCTCATTATGGAGAACTACTGCCCTCAACACGAGGTCGAAAGAATTGAATCAGATTTCTTATCATTGGTGATGACAAACTTAGATTGTCAAGCTTACCTCACCAGTTTCAATACCCTGTCCAGACTGGTTCCTTACCTAGTAACACCAGAACCCAAGAGAATTGCTCGCTTCATTGGGGGTTTAGCCCCAGAATTCAAAGCCAGTGTTAAGGCTTCAAGACCTACTACATTCAGGTCAGCGGCAGATCTGTCGCTATCTCTCACACTCGATGTGGTCAGAAACAAGGCTGCCAAAGTCTCTGAAGATGGAAAGCGTAAAAGGGAGGATGGGAATTCTCATCGCTCCGATAGGAAGAGGAACTCTGAGGATAAGAAGAGTTCCGGGTTTAAAAGAGACAGCCAGCAGTCGGTTGAGAAGACCAGGTGCGAAACCTGTAGGAAATACCACCTCGGGAAATGCAGATTTGAATCTCAGCCTCTACCGTATGGAATCTGCAAGTCTCAGGAACATAAAACCCTGGATTGCAAGAAGCTAAAAGATGCAACCTGTTATGGTTGCAACGAGAAGGGGCATATCAAGACCAACTGCCCTAGGAATCAGAAGAAGCCGAAGAGGCCAAGAGAACAAACGCATGAGTTTTCCAGTTAAACGCCCAGGAGATGGTGCAGAACGACGACTATATAGCAGGTACCTTTCCTTAACAAGCAGTTTATACAGAAATTTATTTGATACTGGCAATTATGATTCTATAAGGAACGATAAATATTGGGAACTGTTGTCTCCGCTGATTCGGACTCTGGTTATTTAACGCGAGATAGAAATTGGCCGATGACACTATAGAAAATGCTCCAACAAATCTTAGATTGATATTTTATATCTATTAGGAATCACTCTTTTCTGATATCCTTATGGCAAGCTTTCAAGCTATCCAAATTCATCACTATAATAAAGACAGATGTGACATTTTGATCCCCCGTCAAAAAGATGATGGATTAGGACCAAACTTTAAATGCCATTAATGGTCTTTTGTGATCAAGGCTAAGTAAAATTGATATATATTAAATAACATTCATTAAGAATGTTAATGCTATATTGGCCTGTATGGTTTAATGAAACCATGGTTAGTATATAAGGCCATGAGGATGATGAATAGCAGCTGTCGAATCGCAACTAAGAAATTGATTCATTTAGTAATAGGAACCATTTCTTCCGTTCCTGTCAGAAATCTTTAGGTCATAAAATTCTAATGTACCCTCTCTTTAGATAAAGGACATTCGCATGAAATTGATATCTCTTTAATCCCTATTGATTACGAATACCAAATGGTATGACAAAACTGCCGTATGGAAATTTATGTATCTTAATATGTTCCATAGATTGCTTCCATGCCTGATCAGTATGGAGGTTTAATGCATGGAACCACAAAGATATCCCGATGACCATATGGTACTAAGGTCAACTAATGGTATTCAAAGAAGATATCTAGAAAATAGAATTTTTCCAAATAAATGTTTCCTGGTAAAGGAACCTGTGGATTCATAACATAAAAGTGTCACTCATTTGGCACGAGCAAGGATGGATGAACTGGAGCCTGAGATTGGGAAAATCTCTGTAACCTCCTTGTATCTTGATTATCTTCTCCTAAGACTACCCTGTTTACCTCTCGAGAGGCAAGTAGAGTTAAGATTAACATCCCGCTTTGAGTTAGAGTGTTGTAAGAACTCCATGCTGATTATGGAATAACCGAAAACCTGATTAAGTAAATTTTAAGATAGGATATTCATATAGCCTAACTCGAGATTCTGAGAGTTTGATATTGTTGGGTAAGAAAGACGGTTCATTTTGCTTATGCATACATTACCGCAACCCTAATTAGGCAACGATTAAGAATTGCCATCAGCTACCCAGGATCGTCGAATTGTTCGACTAACGACAAGGATTAGCTATTCCTTAAAATTAGTTAAGTAGTGGTTGGAATAACCATCTCACCTTAAGATAAGCTTTTATATAATAGTTGATATGTAAGCATCAAGGCTGCTCCCTTGGAGACCTTGTAAAGATGGAATGTTAAACATCTATTGTTGGGACAATAGATTGGTAAGTCCACTTATCAGGATCTGAAAGTTGCATTAGAAACAACGAATAAGATCATACAAACCCCTAATTATCTATAAGTTGCCATTATTTGGCAGAAAATCAAGGATTAATGGAAAGTAGTAACCTTCCAAATTTCTTGTTAAGAAATAAGGCTCAACAAAAGATATCACCCAGGAAGGGTGTGCCAAATTTGTTAAATTATCAGGCTAGTCAGGCTCTGAGTATATAGAACCATTCGAAGGATTAGAATGTATCAAGATTAAATAGCTTACGAGCTAAGACCTAATTAAGGAGCTCGGTGAACGCGCAATGCACCCCACCCTAATGAGTTAAGGACGTGTTTCGCCAATAAGTCAAGAAACACTATCACATAATGACATACATATTTATGATATGATGAGCAACCTGTGTCGATTAAGGATCGACAGGATTAGAAGCTCCAAAGGATACATGTACCTATCATAAAGGTCAATTGGAATGCCATAGAGGCTCAAAGGTACTTGGGAAGATTAAGCCCAATGTAAGGCAGAAATTACTTCCTTTACTTTAACAAATCTCGAGGTTGAGATTTCTTTTAAGGGGGTTGTTAGGACCTGTTTTGACACCGTACGATTGCGTAACGAAAGTTCGACGTGCGGAATCCGTGAACGATCGAGACCGAAACACACAAGATGTAATATAAACTGTGATTCTATATAAGATCTGAAATTGTACAATCACTTGAATCACTTAGAGACTTTCTCTCTCTAGTTTCTCTCTCTAAAACTAGAGCTCTTCAAATCTCTAAAATGGCAAAAGTCTAAAATGATTTAGCTTGAAACCTATATATAGTGTGTTGATTTAGCTTGAAATGACACATTCTACTTTCAAGCTAAATCATGATTTCCCTTGAAATGACATGTGACACTTTCAAGGTAAATCACCACTTTCAAGCTAAATTACATTAAACATACTATTACATGATACAAGACAAAGTCAATAGACATAGTGCACTAACAGACTCCCCCTTGGATATTGACGAAGTCTTCAGTGACTATTCTCTGTTATGACACCTTCTTCAGTCTTGATCATTCTGCATCCTCACTCAGATTGTAACATTGTATGCATCCATCACTCTCTTCTTCTATCAGCTTCAGGCTCCCCCTTTCATCAAGCTTCCGTGCTTTGGGATCGACACCTAGCTTTCCATCTACAAGCTTTTCTTTGTTTCAAACTTGTCTTCAGACTCCCCCTTAGACTCTGCTTTTGGGATCGTAGTCTGGATTATCATCTGCAATTTCTCAAACATTTATGAGTAACAGCATTTTGAATTCTCAATCAAATTCTCTAATCCACTCCCCCTATCAACAAACTTCATAGATTTGGCAATGTTAAAGAATCCAACTCTCTCACAGTTTATCATCCAAGTTCAAGTTAATGACCTTGGAGATATCACAAACTGTTTTTGAAATTTTTTATTTTAATTCAAGTTTCAATTTAATGAACTTGTTTTATTTTCAGAAACACAATCAGCTTACTTAGATTTTGAAACTCAGCACTCAGACATCGATTGTCGAAAATAAAGCAGAAATCAAAATCTTTTTGTATTTTCTGAAAATATAAAGCAGTAAAGAAATATGTACAAACATATTTACAGATAATATTTTTGTTTTGAGTATGCGTCAGAGGATCATATCAGTTTTTTACAAGTCACAAGTACCGTTGAGCTTAGTTACACAGTAAGAATTAAACAATTCACTTAGATTGTCGATATATTGATCCACTTAAATTTTCATACAAACTTCAACTGATTCAGGATATGAATTAGGTATTTTAAGAACTTAAACTCATTCATGTGTCCCACCTCTTGAATATACTCCCGTATCCAGATCTCAATATTCAGTCTTACAGGTAATTATAACACAAATGATATCTGTAAGGGGTTAATAAATTATGAAGAATCATGAGAGCTCAGGTCAGAACCATCGTTCAGCAGAGAGATCATGACTCAACTTGTGGGTATGTCCCCTTTAGAGGATCTTTTTTACAACAGCATTGCTAAGCAATTTTATTGTCTTATCATATATGCTGAGGGTTTATGCTATGTTTCAAGCATTTGCGGAAAGTATTATTCGAGGACTAGGTCAGAACTACCGTTCACAGAAGTCCCGAAATAATACCCCAGACATCATTGAGTATAAAAACCTGTATATCAGAATACGAAACCTTTCAAACGAGATTTCAAGGGTTACCTATATATCCAAGTAGTGTTCCCCACGAAATAAGCAAGTGTGAAATTTAGGTTTATATCCCGAAAAAGTTTACTAAATGTATAAAAATCTACCGACACATCCACAGTGAGATCGTTTAACACTTTTTAACTTTCCAATTCTTTAGCGTACTGTAACCATCTACTGATGTACTATCATTTCCTCTTTTTTACTAAATGTATAAAAATCTACCGACACATCCACAGTGAGATCGTTTAACACTTTTTAACTTTCCAATTCTTTAGCGTACTGTAACCATCTACTGATGCACTATCATTTCCTCTTTTTTACGCAAAACTCAAATTTTTGAATTTTATCATGTTTTTGACTTTTTCAAATTTTTCAAATGTTTTTGGATTTTCTAACATATTTCTCCCCCTAAAATGCAAAACCATTTAAAGAAAATTTGACAACCAACACTGATAGCTTTGTCTCGCCATCCATTTTCTGCTTCAAGTGCTCTGATTTGCAGAAAATATAACGTACCCCCATGATTTACAACCCATTGATCTTAACAGTTTGAAAACCGTTTTTCAATCTGATGAATGTAATCATGTTTGTTCAGCCGTGAGGGTTTCGGCGTATTCAATCAACACTCCCCCTTACAACAAACTATTTTCCCATAATGATTTCAAAACACTTAAGTTTGTTTTAATCAGTATGGTTTTTCCGGAAAAATTAGTTTGTTTATCCATCTCTTATGAGTTCGGGGTCATCATATCACCTTGTTCTCTTTTAACCATTTTGAAAAATTTAACATTATTAGGTCAAACACCACTATCACTTGTAGAAAATTAAGTACAACTTAATGTCCTTGATTAACCACTTGAAAGACGAAATATCACAGTTACCATCCTGTGAATTTCTCAAGAATGATGCCGATACCTGCTTCACTCTTACCAACCTGGAAGCTCCGGCAAGTCAGGAATTCAACCAACAGATTTATGTACCCAAGCCTGACCAGTCTTGGGTGTGTTTTGAACATTTCTCTTTTCTTCATAAAATTCTTTTGCCCCCTTTACCTTTCCATCAGCCATCTTGCTAAAAATATGTTTAACATTGCTATTAAACATTTTTCCAGCATCAACACCTTTTGATTTTAGGTTTGCGGCTCGTAATGGTGGAAAATTCTCATCATTCATTAATGGAACTGTTTCTTCCTTTTTTACCTCAACTTGTGGCTCATCTAATTTTGTGGAATCAGATTCATTGCCCAAACTTGGCTTGTCTGACTTGGATGAGCCAGATTCATCGCCAATAACTTTCTTTTTCTCCTTTTTCTCTTTTGTCCTCAGATTTGCATCTGTAGAATTCAATTTGCTTGACTTTGTCGTCGAATGAATCGATTCATCAGAACTCTTATTCGAACCAACCGGTGAACTCGAAGACAAAATCTTCTCCAAGTATTCTCTCGCCTTCTTCCTCTTCTTCCTCAATCTGTCTCTCTGCCCCTGTGAAAGCTTTACTTTCTTATCTTCCACTTTCTGTTCTTTGGGCTTGACAGTGACTGGTTTCTTTACCGTTCTCTGAGATTCAACCCTTGATCTTCCCATCGATCTCCTTAGGCAATCTCTAGCAATATGTCCTCTGATATGGCAATTATAGCATCTTCGTGTTTCAAAATTCCAATTCTGGCAGTTAACAGCAATGTGTCCTCTAACACCACAAGTGTAGCACACTCTGTTATCGTACCATCTACCATCTTCAAACCACATATTCAGATCATAACATTGTTTAGATTTGTGGTAATCATAACTCCTCCTGTAAGCATGATTTGTCCTTTGAGCACTGTGGTCAAACCTGCACCACTTATTACCAACATTTTGTAAGTTTTCATTTTTAAATTTTTGTGATTTTTGATAATGATTGGATGATTTATCTGATGAGCTTTTATTTTCAATTTTAGAATTTTTCAAATTTTTATCTTTTTGTTTCTGTTCTGCATTCTTCTTAACAGGTTTTTGTTTAGAACATTCACCTGTTTCAGTAGATTGCAAAACAGTATTTTTAAATTTTTCTTGTAAATCTAAAAATATTTTTCTTTTCTTTTCTTTTTCATCATCAGATATTTCATCACAATCTTCAATTTTGACTTTGTCAAAATTTGTGACATTGTCACTTATTGGAACAGAATTGATCGGTTTTGGACACTCATATGGTGCCGAAGTCACAAAACCTTTCAATTTAACTTCAAGCTCTTTGATTTTCATCCGAGCTTTTTCAGCTTCTTTTTCAAGCTGAATGATTTTAGCAAGATGAGAATTGATTTCAATTTGTTTTTCAAGATTATCTTTACCAAAAATATCTCGCTCATCTTCTAAAATCTTTATTTGACTTTTGAAATCATTTTCTAATTGTTTAAAATTTTTATTTTCTGATGACAAACTCTCAACATTCTTCAAAAGTTTGTCATTTTCAGATCTCAATTTTTCGCAGTTCAAGCGCAACTCCAGAATCTGTTCATCATCAGTTTTCTTCCCATCTTTTAAAGCTTTGTTTTCCAATGTCAAATTCTCCGCATCACTCAAGAATTTGGCATTGTCTGCTCCAAGTTTATCACATTTTGAGCACTTTTCATTCATCTTTTCAGCATCGGCTTCTTTCTTTGTTTCCATCCTGTATGTTCCTGCACAAAAAATTTTAACAAAATCAAGAGGATTCATATTTTCATCAATATAACAACCTCTCTTAATATCGTATTTCATAACCCTTTTTGCTGCAAGACACACAGAGAATCTTTTTCTCATTTCGATGATCACTTCCAAATTTATCTTTTCTAAATCCTTTCTCATTTCACTCATCAACTCTTCTTTTCTTTTTTCTTTATCAAACATATGTGATCTAAGCATATTGATGAATTCTCTTAAATGAAGCTTTGAGAAATTTTCATTCTTTTTTAGTTCACTCAAAAATTCATCCCATTCTATTGGTAATGCTTCAGCAAATTTTAAGTTTTTTTCAGCAGTTGAAACCCTTATCTCATATCTATCTAACCTATCAATCAAATCATCAAACCGTTTATCCAACTTTTCCAAAGATTCATTTTTCATGCAGAAAAAATTTTCGAATCTTTTATTCCAAATGTCCTTCTTATCCCTCTTATCAAACCAAGATCCAGAAGTCCAATCATTTAAATCTTTAAGATTCTCGTTTTCCTGTTCATCAAACACTTTAGCCATGATTTGAAATTCTTGAATAACCTGGAATCACAAACAAACAAACAACCAATCAGTTTAAACACTATCAAATATCCTGAAACAGACTGATATACAGTTGACGTGAAATAATCTCGACATGAAATTTCACTTTTCAAGCGAAATAGAAAGTTCAAGCGAAATCACTAGCGAAATTATAAGCTGATGTTTTGAAGCGAAATCTCAAGATGATGATTTGAAGCGAAATCAAACACTATGCAGTTTCAAGCGAAATCTGATATTATATGCTATCTCAAGCGAAATCAAGACCAAACATCATGTACAAGCGAAATCTTCAGATTATTCAAGCGAAATCCAGCAGTTGTTCATTCAAGCGAAATCCAAAATTGAACAGTTCTGAAGCGAAATCAAGACTTAACAGACTTTCAAGCGAAATCCCAAGTTGATCAGTTCTGAAGCGAAATCAAGACTTAACACCTTGTTCAAGCGAAACTGAACAGATATCTCAAGCGAAATCTTTAGAATAAGGATTTCGCTTGAATTTCAAGCGAAATCTTGCTGAATGTTATGAAGTCAAGCGAAATCTTGCTGAATGCAGCGAAATCGGACACAAAAACTTGAAAATCTCCTAAACGAAAAGGAATTTGAATCTGAAACTTGGCAGGATTGTATATCAACTGTTTTCGCACAATATTCTAAAAAATTAGCTGATTCGGACCATAAAATCCGGTTCAATTTGTCCAAAAACCGTAGAAACGTGAAAGAATAAGTAGATGAAGAAGAAATGATGCAATTCAGATCTGGAAACACTGTAATCTGGTACGAATCTTGTTGTTTGATCAATGCAATCGAGCTCCTGCTCTGATACCACTTGTTAGGACCTGTTTTGACACCATACGATTGCGTAACGAAAGTTCGACGTGCGGAATCCGTGAACGATCGAGACCGAAACACACAAGATGTAATATAAACTGTGATTCTATATAAGATCTGAAATTGTACAATCACTTGAATCACTTAGAGACTTTCTCTCTCTAGTTTCTCTCTCTAAAACTAGAGCTCTTCAAATCTCTAAAATGGCAAAAGTCTAAAATGATTTAGCTTGAAACCTATATATAGTGTGTTGATTTAGCTTGAAATGACACATTCTACTTTCAAGCTAAATCATGATTTCCCTTGAAATGACATGTGACACTTTCAAGCTAAATCATGATTTCCCTTGAAATGACATGTGACACTTTCAAGGTAAATCACCACTTTCAAGCTAAATTACATTAAACATACTATTACATGATACAAGACAAAGTCAATAGACATAGTGCACTAACAGGGGTGAGGATGTAACACCTCGAAAATTCACGTCCTATAATGTATTGACACGTGTCATAAGCTTGAACGTGTGAAAGAATGTTCTTGAGGGACTAAAGTTGACAAACATGGAAAGTATGTGAATATACGAGTTCAAAATGTCAACAGTGAATAAATATACTTTACAATAACCCTACATGATGTTGATACCATCAGACGAATGAATCATGGATCATACGAGGCTAAAAGTGAGAGATTACAAACTACAGGGGTTAGATGTGTCAACATGTTTAAAGTATACCTCTGAGTGACCTTTTAGCAAACCCGAAGCTTTGTAACGAGTAATTATGCTCACTAGAATGCGTGATAAAAATTTCACCAAGTTTTGTTATCGTATGAGAAAGTTATGATAAAATTCGTGTGCGAGGGGTTAAAAGCGTCAACGTTGAAATCTATGACTTTTCGGGTGATCAAAAGTTAACCAAGAACTTAACAAAGTTGGTATAAGTCTTGAAGCCCTTAGAATTCAATTTAGAGGGCCCAAAGTGCAAGAAATAAAGGTAAAATCAAGTTTGGAAGTCCAGGGGTCAAAACTGTCAACATTTGAAAGATTCATTTTGCTGGCCAAGGGCTTGCGCACCTCAACACCAAAAGCCTTACGGTGCGCAAGCAGGTCCCAGATGCAGCAACTCATTTCTGTTGCCTGTTCAGCCCATGTAAACGTCATGTATTGCCCTTTAACACTTCATGGGCGCCCCCTACATGTTCCTAGGCCTTAGGGGCACTTGTAAATGATCTGGGATCCATGGTAGCATGAGTTGTCAACAATCTAATGGATCAAATTCACTATAAAAAGGGCCATTAGTTGCAACATTTGATCACACCTTTCCATCTGCTTTCTTGGAGCTTCCTGGAGCATAAGAGCAGACCCTAAGCATCCCAAATCGTTCATAGGACTTCAGTAAGTATGCTTAACCTTTCTTAGTTGAGTTTTTGCTTAGTTTTAGCTTAAAAGTCAGACCGTCGTAATTAACGGTTGACTTAGAGATTAATCATTAATGGTCTAGTGATTAGTCGAATTGAAAGTAGTTATAAGTTGGTAATTATGTGGGCAATAAACCCTAAAAAGGGCACCCTCTGATTCCCACTCTAACTAGGTCAAATGTCGGGTCAAACTTGTTATTAAAAAGTCAACAGAATGCTTATTTTTCAATTTATGCATAATTAGCAATGTAGAACCCCTGCAACCTGTTTGATCATTAATATAACTTGGTAATTAGTGTAAGAACATGTCTAAACATGTTCAACCCGACAATTTTCTGTTTAGACCCGGTTCGGAACCGAAAGTCGCAAAACTATGACTTTTGCTTTGACTTCAGTTCTAACCCGATTTAGTATGATTTGGAAATTCCTTAGAGCTTCCTTAGGACCAGGCTACATGTTAGCATAACCCTCTGTGGTTGGATCGTTGATTGTCCGATTCTTTACTCGTTTCCGTTAAATGCCTAATGTTGACCAATATGCCCTTTTAACCATAAAATGAGAATTTTGGATATGTTAAAGGACAAAAATCTTTGTTACTGAATTATAAACATGTCCCTAAAGTTTCATGTCAGTTAGAGGTTCAGAATAGGAGTTATGCTAAATAGCGCATTTAAGAAGCTTTTTGTTAATTAAACGGCGCGATTAGCATAAAGCCTATCTAAACCCAAATTTTGACACCAAACCTTTTACCCACTGATGTAATATAATATTTTGGGATTTTTAAAGAATTTTAATTTTTTTAACCTGCTCATAAACTAAGGTTATGGCATTAATTCGGTAAATACCGAATATACCCTTATCAGTCATAAAATGAGTTTTACATAGTATTTTGACACCAATCCAATTGCTACTGAATTTATATAATAAATAAAGTATTTTGAACTTTATAACCTGATCAGAAAACACAGATTTCCTGTATAACCCGAAAATCGCTTAAAATGGTTTTTTAAGCGTATTAAACGCATAGTTTGGGTTTAAAACCATTTTATCACATAAGACTTATTACCAACTATTATGACCTATTAAAATAAGTTATTTTACTGATGTATTCAGACCCGAATCTCAGAAACTTAGATAACCTCTTTTATAACCTTTAAAATGACCAAAATACCCCTACGGGGCTTATTTTGAGATTTAACTCGTTTTGGGCATAATGGAAGGTATCCTACTGATATCACAACATATTTAAGGCATATTAACTTAGGAAACCTGTATATGACTCTTATGGTTACCTGTTACGCTTCTTGTGCGTTCGGTTCGGTTTATGTAACTAGTTTGCATAAGTTAGCCGAAACGGGTCAAACCTTATCTTTTTATCTCAAAATCCAGAAGGTGTTTGGATTACCCATATTATACAAGTCTTCAAAGTTGTCGGGTCTAAAACACATTCTATTTCGGTCTTCGCTTAATCATGCGTTTGAATCGTATCTTTCGGTAAGACTAACCGGTCTAAGCTTATGTCACACCCTGGCTTTGCGGAAGCGTGGTAAATTTTGGTGTGACTTCTTAATACCATAGCTTAATCATACCAAAGCTATATGAGTTAAAAACATGCAAGATCATCCATTAAGTTTTGAAAATCAAACACAATACCATTGTTTTAACATACCCTGACAAACATAATCTTGTTCAACAAACTTTACAAACTGAAACATAACACAGACATGGTTTAAGGAGTGTGTCTTGTCCAGGAAAGAGACACATCCCCTAAAACCCCGGATGACCTTGGAAACAAGTGCAGCGGAAAACATGCCATACCGTGCCAGATCTCGTTAATTTCCTGAAATACATGTAAGTTGAAAAATCAACAATAATGTTGAGCGAGTTCATGTGCAAGTGAGTAAGTAAAACACTTGTAAGTATAAAAGTTTCCTGGTATGTAGCAGTGTAAGAGGACTTGTGATCACCAATGGTTTGCAAGGCCATTAGCATGTTGTGAAATGCAAGTAGGAAGACACAACCCTAGCCGATTTTTGCGTTGGGCAACCAAGTCACTCCAGGTCCGTTCTGTTGGTCCTCAGAGAGGTCCGTTCTGTTGGGCCTAGAGCTGGGCTCGCTACACCCAGATAGATCTACCGCTTAAGTCCCTCGGTGTTCTAACTACCCATTCACATGATCTAAAACCTCCTTACGTTAATCATACCATGTATAAAGTACTTGTAATCAAAGTAACATGTATTTCACCCCCGCAGTTAAGAAAACTGAAAACAGTTAGAGAAAAGGGGGACATGAACTCACAGTCGGTGCGTCTCTACCAAGTGTCTCCAAATCTGAAAGCTGTGCGACGACCTACAAGTGCTAATTCTATTAGACGGACGGCCGTGCCTTAGCTTTATAGTTTAAGTCTTTGGGAAATAGTTAGGCAACTATTCCGTGTTTACATTTTGTATACACTTGGTAGTTAATTTCCTTCCCAAGGATGGGGGATATAATACATGTGCGTAAGTTACGTTTTAACAATCGTGTGGTAATGTAATTACCGGTGTAACTTATATAATCATAGTGAAAGCGTTCGCAAAGTTTTGGAATTCATTAACGCTTGTAAATATTATTTTTACTCTAAAATAATATTTATGTATTTTCACAAAATAATCATAAACAGTGTTGTGACAATATAATTTATCACGTAGCATTTTATGAAAATCCCACCTCCGAATATTTAATAAATAAAGTTCTGGCGAAATTTATATTTCGAAAATATGTCGAAAATAGTTCTAACACTTGTTGTGTAAATAATTCTAAGTGTTAGGTTTTTAGAAAATTTCGCCAGAGTTTCCTCTGTAACTGGAGGTGGCCACGCTTTCAAGCGTATCATTTTCTTTTAACAAATCAATTCAACAACTTCTTTATTCGATCAAACAATTTCCGACACATCAAACTAGTCGATAAGTATGTAAATCGCATAATCGCATGAACTTGTAGTTTTTCCGCATCTATAATGTAAATCCCATTATATTTTGTAGATCTTTATATAAAGTAACCTTAATCTTATAAAAACCTCGTGTTTAGAGAAATCCGTCTTTACAACTTCTAGTAACAAGTGACAAAGCTAGTCCTTTGTCGGATCTTTTTGTTTCACAAGTGTTTACACACTTGTGGTTTATAAAAATATCATATTTGTTAGTGTAAGATCCATCTTTTCAGAAAACATGATTTCTTTAACGTGTGGTTCTTTGAAAATACCACTTGCGGATACGTAGATCCGCTAGTTTTAAACACTACCGTACAAGTTAAATCACTTTTACACAAGTAAAATATTTTTACACAAGTTCATGTCTCGTGTGTGGTAGAGTTTCACCTTTTAACCCTTGTGTTAACTAAAAACGAGCTTATGTGAAGATCCATGATCTTACAAAGTCGGGTTAAACGATGATCCGAGCTACCACATCATAGATCGGGTCTAGATAAACACATCTTTCAAGTACTACAACTTTTACACAAGTTGTAAGCTATTAACCACCATTTTTATAGTTTCTACTAGACTTTAATGCTTCAAAACGTATGTTATCGATATTTCACCGACAAAATTCCTTTTAACCACTTTAGATAAGTGTAAAAACGAGTTTTAAATGTTATACCTCTAGCTCAAGGCTAGGGAAGA
This sequence comes from Helianthus tuberosus, assembly GCA_030545235.1. NCBI lineage: Eukaryota > Viridiplantae > Streptophyta > Magnoliopsida > Asterales > Asteraceae > Helianthus > Helianthus tuberosus. The sequence goes on from CM060398.1 coordinate 110,234,397, forward strand.
ATCTTGATGAAAAATGCGTGGATAAAAGCTAACGGAAGTGGTCCTTCGCGCTCCGAGTGCACCAAAGCTCCTAATACGTAACCTTTAACACTTGAATGATGGTGGAATGTGGTGATCAAGAGCCGAAAGTATGGTGGTGGGGTGTGGGGTGTTCGGCCGAGAGTGAATAGGGAGGGAGAGAGTTTAGTTGGTTGGTGTTGTGGAGTGAAAGATTATGTTATGTAATCTCTTGAACTTATAGGCAATTATTTGGTGATTATCCATTGGGTTTAGTGTTGTGTAGATACTAGACATTACACAATATAATAATCAAAAGGGTACTAACCATGTCTCCCCTTGGTTAGGCCGATTATAATGGGGGGGGGGGTATCTAGTTCGGTTACAAGTAGATAGTTAGGGTATTAGTTATGTTAAATAGGTTAGTTAAGTACTAAACTCTGTTAGTAATATATAGCGTGTTATGACGGGTGTTAGGGTAATCAGGGACCCTAACTGGCTCAGAAAAATATAAATAGTAATATTTTCATGTCCCGGGTAAAGTCCGGTTGTTCGGTTGGATAGTAATCCGTTAAAGCGTTACAAAAGCTTTAAAGTGTCGTTTTTGTTATTTTTAGGGACACATTTTGTTTCCAACACTTTAGAAAGTGTCTAGTAGTATTTTTCTCATGTTTTGGCACTTTACTAGTCAGCTAGAAGCTGGATTATTTATTAAAGTGCTGTGTTTTGTACTTAAAGTACGTTTTTGGCACATCCAATCAGTGTATCTTATCCCTAGAGACGCAGTTCCACAACCCTTATAACCCTACACTCACTACCAGTGTAGTCAGATATTTGAGGCTCTTAACAGGCCTTAGAGGCAGTGTCTGCCTGATGCTGGTTATATCAGCATGTTCACTGTGTATCCGTTTAGTGCTACTGTGCTTTTTGTGCATCGTGTTTGTCACTAGGGTTCATCATGTAATTATTGTAGTGACAGCAAGCAAGTATGATGCAAGTAAGTTCATGTATCAGTATTCGAGTAGCAGTTCATCAGCTAGTTCAAACAAGCACAGTAATTAAGCAGTAATTAATCATTAATTAAGTTGTACGGATACCTGGTTTAGTGCGGGTTGTCACAGCTTAGGCTTAATTAAAGACCCGTTAGCATTCTAATTGGTTATTTATACCATCATTCCAGACTAGAGCCTTCCGGTAAATGGTACCTACGCTTACTTAAGTGAATACGGCTGAGTTATTAAATTCTTGCTATTTAAGACAGGAGCTAGCTCAGGTAAATACTCTTAACTTATTTTCCCTATACGGGCTTGGGATACGGTATTATAATAATACCGCTTGGTCGGGTATTGAATGTTTAATCGGATTGTGATTAAATTATTGAGGTAACCCGGTTTAATCTGTATTGTTTGAAATAAAAGCCTTTAGGGGTTAATGACTATGTCCCGGATATCCTTGACATCATTGTATTATAAAATGGCCACGTCTTAAGCACGGGGTGTAGGCATACACCTGACAGTTGCTTAAGGAATAACGGTATCTCACTCTCTTGTGGGCCTATACTTGTGGCGTGTCTGTTAATCTGACTCGGTTTCTACATCGGGCCCTGAACGTACAACGAACATGTAAATCTGTATACAAGATTATAAATATAATTGTCCCAAGTTATAAAAGATTAATTTTGCCTTTGTGCATTTTAATCAAAGTGTCAAAATATTTTGTGCCTAGTGCATCTAAATCAATTTCTTAAACTCTTTTCAAATGAGTCAGTTGAGTGTATTTACCAGCGAAAACTGACGTATTTTCCAAAAAGGTTAAGTGACAGGTACTGAACGTAATTGGCTGGAAGCTCAGGGCGCTAATAAGGAATCTTGCAAGTTCTAGGCGTCTAAAGTCTGTTGAACAATGTTTATGTTTTAAGATCCGCCTGTGGATCCTTTACTTTCCGTTGTAATACTTGATATTACTTTATAATCGATTTGTAATATATTTATCTTTTGCTTCCGCTGTGCATTTAAATATTGTGTTGTTTGACTATGATGATATCAACTACGTCACGATACTCCCCACCGGGCCCACCGGTGACACGTGGAAAGTCGGGGTGTGACAGTCGAATATGGAATTCGTGGGCAAGAGGTTCATTAGACCGACTAAATTGGTAGGTAACATTTCATAAGATTTTGAAAATCGGGTAATAAAGCACTTAAGGTGTGATTAGTAATTTCGTGCATGTGATTTATGTAAAGTAGATTGTAGGGTAAGAAATACGTTTGATAAAACAATAAGGTTTGAGATATTTGTATAAGTAGAAGTTTTGACAAAATGTTAAAAGATTAAAGTATAAGACTTGATCGTGTGGTTGGCATGATAAAGTTTATTTGAAAAGGAGAATTGGTAACGATCACCGAGGTAAGGAAATCACCCCTAGCTAATTGGGGAAGTTGTCGTAAGAAGGGAAGGAGCGGAACTGGTCATCAAGGTAAGGGAATCACTCCTATATTGATGATGTGCCCCCATTTTAGGATTACGAATAGTGTATTTCTTGTTGGTGAAGTTTTTGAAATCATGCATATAAATAATGTATAGGTATATGAAAGGATTAGTAAGATGTGTGTGTAACAATGGGGTGGTGATTTATTGGTAAAAAAGTCTTTTATTATCTTCAAAGTTAAAGTAATTTATCCGATTCAAATTATATTCTTTTAAGTTTTTATGAATGTTACATCAAAAATATAATTATAATTATAATGATATTATTTAATTCACTACATTAGTTATTATCTTATTTATACCAATGGGGTGGTGATTTATTGGTAAAAAAAGTCTTTAAACTCCTGAGTTTGAGAGTGGAAAATCTTAGATTCAAGTCCCATAGATGACATAGTTTGAAAAAAAAATTCCGTTTCAAAAACCATATTAAAACTTAAATTTACATTTACTATTTATCTTTTATAACTAAGTATTACTTAAATTAAATATTATCTTATTTAAATAATTAAGTGTATACAACATCAACAGCAGCAACAACAATAACAACAACAACAATAATGATAATAGCCAGATATAATCAGCGTTTATGCCAAGTCAGATTAGATTGCGCTCTTCAAAAGAGTACCGGTGACACTCGTCGTATTGCGCAGGCAATCTACTAGGATCAAATTAAGTATTATATCATTTAAATACTTAAGTATACAATACTAGATATTTATAATAATAATAACCAGTCTTAACACCCCGCGTTGCGGGCGAGGGCATAAAACCGTGTTGCCAACGTTGTGGAATGTGGGGCATGAGGCGTAAAACCGTGCTAAGTAGCAACCAAACGGCGGCCAAAATCGAAAAAAGTATAAAACAAAATCACGAATTTTTAACATCGAGTGACTCACGTGACGTAAAACATAGACGAAGTTGAATGTATACCGAGACGTATTGAAATTTTGATGGGGTAAAAAGAACTATGAGGGACTAAATGTGACCACCAAATACTGTGGTAAGTAACAACCAAACAACGACCAAACCCGAAAATATATAACAACATCAAAATTTTATTAAAAATAAAAATATTAAAGTTTACCGTAGAGAAAGAAAAAAAAAAGAAAGAAATAACAAAACACAAAAAAAAAATGCCATGTTAGGAAATTTTTAGTGTACATGAAGAAATAAAGAAAGAAAAGACAAAACCCAAAATACTCTTAGTGTTAGAAATTAATAGATATGATCAATACTCAAATATAATTACTAAATAATAATAATATAATTAAGTTAAATTAGCAAATAATAATATCCAACTATAAATAATGTTCAAGGCATGTTGGAGAAGATTACCTTCTCTAAAAGAGTTTCGATAACACTTATCTCATCGCGCAGGCCAACTAAAATTCCCTTTAGGCTCCGAATTAAATTAGGTTGAGTCGATCAAATGTCCACATGCTTTTGGTTGTGATACTAGAGATCTTACAATATAATTAGACTACACTTAGGCGTGTTGTTTTTGCCCAAACCTAACCCGAACTCGATAAGATGAAACCCGAACATCCCAAACCCGATTTAGATGGAATCTGAAAACCAAATGTAGTATTCGGTTAAGTAATTGAGTTAAAAAATGTTAACCCGATTAACTTGATTTCACATTTAAAAAAGAATAATGGATTTAAAAAAATACCAACTATTGTTAATTGGCCGCCACAGGTACCAAGTACAAAAATCACCACTAGCAGTCCCAACTATTAACATATTGTTCTCCAATGGATCCTAACTAATGGAACCCTAACGCCGGTAGTCGCCGATCGCCAAACAATGTTTTTTGCCTGAAAACTATTTTTTGGTAGGAAAACTCAACATTTTCATCTTAAACATCTTTTTAACGATTTGACATTTTTTAATTAATAATTTAATACATGTTTTTATTGCATAGGTTGAACAAGATATCATATTATGAGTATTTGAAGTTTTATGTGTTTATTGCATAGGTTGAACAAAATATCATATTAGAAGTGTTCGTATTTGAAGTTTTGTGCTTATTATGTAAATTAGATTAGATAATCTAATAAATATCAACTTAAGTTAAACTCTAAAGCATGCATTGCAATTTTTGCTTAGAAACCGGATTATCTATTAACCTGACATGAATAAACTCGAAATCGATTAACCCGAATCTTATTTGGATCTGTAAATGAATAGGATTTGTGTTAAAAAAAAAACCCCAGAACAACAACCCTAATTACACGATATGAACCCTAGAACCCTTATATGTTTTTTTTTTTTTTTTTTTTTTTTTAACTACACATTAACCAGAAAACTTGTTAAGTTACCAGAAAACTTATTAACAGAGATATGTTAATAAATCAATCAATTTTGTCTAGTTTTTAACTGGAAACATTTTTATTCAACGAACTATAGGTGAACCAATTTTATATCTCTAGGGGAAAAATCATATACAACCAAATTTACAATTTTTACAACGTCAATGAGACTCGGACCTCGTAACCCGTTGGTTGATTTATGTTCCAATATGACAAACCTTTGAAGAAAAAAAAAAGTAATTTTTTTGGGAAACCACATATATGCTTAATTTATTTATTTATGTAGTTATATCGCATTGTTAGTGTTAGATGAGATTTTATATCTATATCAATGAAACACGTTCGTTTTCACTAATATTCAAATATACAAACTCACCGGCTTTTTACCTTTTGAAAATTCAATTTCACAAAAATATTCAGGTACTCTAGAAAAAAAATGATAAAATAAAAAATTGTAAAGTTTTGTACTTAAGAATACATATGACAAATCATGAAAATAGAGTGCATATGCGAAGGTTGTTCACGAATTTTATGATTACAGTTTCGGTTGTAATGACTCATATTAGGTCGTGATGAATTATAAACTTAGAGGGCGTTTGGTTCGCAGGAATTCAATGAAATTTAAAGAAATTGGAATTTGAATTCCATCTCTTAAGATGTTTGTTCACAGAATTTGATGGAATTGAAATCTCAATTTCAATCATTATGTGTTTGGTTGACAATGTAATTGGAATTAGGCATGAATTCCTTCAAATTTCCTTTAACTAAAGGAATTCAAAATCATTCCTACATGCGAAGGAATTCAAGTAAATTCATTGGAATCTTCAACCCGTACCGTTTCGATCCATACTAGTTTTGACCGGTACCGTTTTGACGCGAACAATTTTGACCCGTACCGTTTCGACACAAACGGTTTCGACCCGTAACTTCGACGCGGACGGTTTTGCCCCGTACCACTTCGACGGGAACGGTTTCGACGCGAACCGTTCGAATCGAACCGTTTCGACCGGAACCGTTTCGACCTGAACCGGTGGTTGTGGGTGCCGGGGTAATGGATTCCAATTCATTTGACAACCAAACACAACAAAAATGGAATTCAGATTCCAATTCTAACAATTTCCAATTCCAATTGGAATGTTTAAATTTCAAATCCAATTCCTTCACATTCTAATTTCTATACAAATTCCAATTCCAAATCATTCCGCGAACCGAACACCCCCTTATAAAGGCTATAGGGTGTGGTCATGACCATCGTGACCACCATGACCATCCACGTCAGCGCCACATCATCCACCATCCAAAACCACTACCCTAAGGGTGTGGTCATAACCCAAACCACTATTCTATTATTTATTTTAATTTATTTTTGTCTAAAGAAAAAGAAAGGAAAACTTGGAAAATGGAAAAAAGGACCATGGTTGTCATGATTTAATCCATAAGAACCATGGTGGATCAAACAAGGGGTCGATCTTCCATTCATGTTCCTACGTGACGAATCATGCCCCAACCGTGACCCAGACACCCTTCGACGGGCATTATTCATTCATGTCTTAATGAGTTATACATGTTTAATATACTTTCTATCATCCCTTTTAGACTCAAATGGCTTTTGTTTACTTCGTCATTTTCTAAAGAATATGCATCATAAAATCAAGAATTTTTTATATCTTAGTAATTTTTTTTATAAAAACTAGTGTTCCGTATTTTAGAAAACGAATATTATATAGCGGTGCATTTAAACTAGTTACAAAGACGAGCCTACATTACCCAATGACAATAAGAAATTATTTTTTATTTTTCTTTTGAGATTTTGTGAGATTCGTCAGTGAGTTAGTTTTTGTTGGGTTTCCGTGATGATCGGTCATAATTTTATTTATCAAAAACCCGGTTCAATAAATAATAGTTAATTAAACGAGATAATTAATAAAACGTAGCGGAAATATAAACTAATGATCAACAGAAAAGAAACCCGACAGGATCCGGTTACATACAAGTACGAGCACAGTGAAATTATATATTTAACTGCCGGTGAGAAAGATATACCTCGGTTAATGACTAACCGGTCGAGACACCAAGGTTCAACGAACAAGTGCTAGTGTTATGAACTAACGAAACGCGACGAAAGAGGCGACGGCAAGCGGCGGCAGCCGCGGCGGCAGGTGGCGGCTGGCAGCGACAGAGGCGGGGCGACGACGGCGGCCCGCGGCGGTAGCTTGGTGGCCGGTTATATGGTGGGTGTTGTTGAGAGCATTTTGTGTTGCAACAACTAGTTTTTGTTCATCTCATCAGCTCTAAAATGCAAGACCCACAATTTAAAAGAATGGACTCTCATGCATGATTGCCAAGTGGCACACATGCATAATGCATGTGTTGCAATTGGCCAAAAGGTTGGTGCACGACAAGTGACGGTAGGTGGACGCATGTACGACATGTGGCGCAGTAAAAGTGCATGCGTGACAAGTGGCGTAGGGTGAGTATTCTTGTCTCACTCGGTCCATGTACCCGTCTCTCAGTTAATCCCCGCGTATCGTTCGTAATTACCAGTTAAACAGGTTAAGTGGATTTTTAGTTCGTTGCCCAAGGTGTAACTCTTACGGGTCCAGACCCGGTCGGCAGCGTTGACTTATCTAACCGGACATAATATCCAACAGCTCCCACTTGGACGGTCTCTGATAAGATCTCAACGCAGACAGCCAACGGTGTTCTAGCTACACATAGCTGCCCCCAACAGGTCATGACACTTTAAAGTCATTAACCAAGGTATCTTCTCTTTAGCAACGGCTTGCTACATGAAGATAGTAGACTTATGGCAATTCTCGTCATCTATCCTTTCTGTAAAAGACATTAATTGAACAATGAGACATGGATCAGATTCAATCTCACATGGCGTTCAATCATTATCGTTCTCGTTCATAGAATCAAAGTGGTCCAATCAAACACACAGTAAGTTTGGGTAAGGCCTCACTTCACCAGTTTGAATCAACGAGGGCGCCCAGATGTCTAACTGTTACATATAATGTAAGATTACAGAACCCCATATTGACTACATACAACTCCCACTGAACTTCAGAACCACTCCCAACCAATGCCTTTATGACTGGCAGTTACGCGACAGCGTTTGACACTGATCAAAGAATAGTCTTTAGTAAACGAAAGTTCTAGTATGTATCTCAGGTCAGAGGATACTAAATGAGTATACCAAAATCAAATACATCTTATGACCATGATTCATGAAGATGATTTGATACGAGTTACATCTAACGTCATTCAAAATGAGGTTTGTGAGTTTGGAAGTCAACTTCTTGAGTCCAAAGTCAGAATAGTCTTAATTCAGAGTCGTTCCCACGAGTCTCACCGACTACGGATAATTTAGAATACAAGATTCATGGATTAAACGTGCAAAAATCGAACACAGCTGTAAGATTCAAACTTTGCATTTAGCTAGTAAATCAAAGGTGAATTCAAAAGGTACAACTGTTTGAATGTTTGTACATCCAAATACTAAATCAAAACAAATAGTTATCTAATCTAAGACCGATAGCTTGTCGTGAGTCATCGATTTAGTGAACGGGTCTGTTAGGTTTTGATCTGTGTCTATTTTGCTTATTAAGATGTCTTCGCGTTCCAGTATTTCCCGTATATAGTGGAACTTTCTTAGAATGTGCTTAACCCTGTGATCTGGCTCCTTGGGTTGAGCAATGATTCCTGTGTTATCACAGAACACCTAGATTGGTTTCTGAATACTTGAAACTATATCGAGGTCGTTGATGAATTACTTCATCCAAGCAGATTCTTCCGCAGCATCTGATGCAGCTATATATTCATATTCGGTGGCTGAATCCACCACTACACTCTGTTTGGAGCTTCTCCAATAGATAGCTCCTCCATAGAGAGTGAATACGAATCCTAATTGTGAGTGAGAATCATCTCGGTCACTTTGGAAGACAGAATCAGTGTAACACCTTACAGTGAGCTCCTCTTCCACTCCTCTAAACACCAAGAACATATATTTGGTTCTTCTCAAGTACCTCAGAATGTTCTTTACTGTAGTCCAATGGGCAATGCCAGGACTGTGCGGAAAACGACTGGTCATGCTTAAAGCATACGAGACGTTAAGTCTAATACATAGCATACATGATTGAACCAATCGCTGAAGTATATGGAACTGCTTCCATTTGCTTAGTTTCAATGTCCGTTGAAGGAGATTGCGATTTGTTCAACACGGTTCCTTTAGTCATAGGAACACCTCCTTTCTTGGAGTTTTCCATCTTGAAGTATGTTATCATTTTGTCTATGTACGTTCTTTGACTTAGCCTTAGAAGCCGCTTAGACCTATCCCTATAGATCTTCATTCCCAGAATGTAAGCAACTTCTCCAAGATCTTTCATTGCGAAGCAAGATCCCAAACAGTGTTTAACTTCGTTAAGCATAGGGATGTTTATTTCCAATTATTAGTATATCATCCACATACAGGATGAGGAATGATATGGTACTCCCACTAACCTTTCTGAAAACACAACGCCATCTTCATTATTAACAAAACCAAACTCTTTGATCTTCTGGTCAAAATGAAGATTGCAGCTACGAGACGCTTGCTTGAGTCCATAAATAGACTTATTGGGTTTGCACACCTTAGTTGGATATTTAGGATTGACGAAACCTTTAGTCCGAACCATATAGACATCTTCAGAGAGATGTCTATTAAGAAAGACGGTTTTGATATCCATTTGCCATATTTCGTAATCGTACTACGCAACTATGGAAGGCAATATCCTGATTGATTTAATCATAACAACGGGCGAGAAAGTCTCATCATAGTCAAGACTTTGAGTTTGAATGAAACCCTTTGCAACTAGCCTTGCTTTATAGGTGTGTACATTTCCATGCATATCAGGTTTTCTCTTAAAAATCCATTTACTCCCTACTGCCCGAGATTCGGGGGGTAGCTCAACCAAATCCCATACTTGATTGTCATGCATAGATTGCATCTCGACGTTCATGGCTTCTTGTCATTTCTCAGATTCCGGATCTAGGATTGCAGATTTGTAGTTAGCAGGTTCGTCATTAGACTCAGCTACTAATAAGACTTCGGGACCTTTTAGATACCATAGACATCTATCAGATTCTTGCGAATTCTACTACTTCTGCAAACGCTTGTGTTTTATGTCTGATTCATTGGCAACAACTACTTGTTGATCAGACAGTCCGACTACATTAGCGGTTGTTTGTGGTTCTTGAATTTCTTCAAGATCAACCACATTATTTCCAGTTTCTCGATTAAGAAGTTCTTACTCGAGAAAGTGTCCCTTCCGTTTGATGGAAATCACATTTGCATCAGGATAGTAGAAAAAATATCCGCTTCTTTTATAGTATCCGACGAAAATAACCTTTTCGCCTTGAGGATCGAGCTTATCATCAGAATCACTTGTGATGTATGCATCACATCCCCATACTCTAAGGTAATCCAAATCGGGTTTATGCCCATGCCATATCTCATATGGCGATTTTGTTTACCTTTTAGTCGGAGCTAAATTGACAATGCGGGAAGCGATCATAAGAGCTTGTCCCAAAAAGGAGAGAGACAAGTTAGTTATGCACATCATCGATCGAACCATATCAGGTAGAGTTCGATTTCACCTTTCACTCACGCCATTAAGTTGGGATGTGCTAGGTGGAGAGGGTTGTGAAACTATTCCACACTCTTTTAGATGATTGAGAAATTCAAAGCTGAGATATTCACCACATCGATCTGATCGAAGTACTTTTATCTTTCCATCAAGGTGGTTTTAGTCATGGTTCTGAAAGGGCCACATACATCATGTGAATGAGTTCTAGAAAACCATTGATCCGTTCACCAACATCAGTGAAGGAGTGCTTTGTGAGTTTGCCAGCTAAGCAAGATTCGCAATCATCAAAGGAGTCCTGTCTAGTGGATTCAAGAATCCCCTTGGACTGGAGCCATTTTATGCGTGCCTTACTTATGTGGCTAAGTCTGCAACGCCATAAATGCGTTTCATTCATACCAGCTTCGTTACACTTAGAAAGATGGTATATGTTATTACTTGTTTGAACATCAATCTCATAAATACCATTTCGAGGTTTAGCCTCAAAATAAAAGACATCATTCAAGTAGGCTAAAATAGAAAAACCATTAAAACGTACTTGAATCCTTGTTCAAACAGTGAAGAAACTGAAATAATGTTTCTGGTCAAACCAGGTGCATTTAAACAGTTATTTAAAGTAACTACAAGGCCGAAGGACATAAAAAAATGTTCCAGCTTCCAGAACTGGAACTCTCATTACCAACTATGAGTTCCATGTGTCCTTGTTTCAGTTTCTTCCACTTTTCAGGCTCTTGCAGGACACTAACGATGTGGTAACCACATCCGGTATCAAATACCCATGTGTTGCTAGAAACAGTGAAAAGTTCGATAACATAAATGAGAATATCAGAAGAAGTGCCAATGTTATTGGCCTTGTTCATCTTCAGCCTGGCTAGATACTACGGCCAGTTTCTCTTCCAGTGCCTTATTTGGTTGCATTCAAAGCACTGACACTCCTCAGGAGGGTGTGGTTTTGCAACATGCTTGTTGTTGGTGGCATTTCTGGCAGCAACAACAACTTTTCTCTTGCCTTTGCTCTTATGTTTCCTTTTCTTGTTATTGGGCTTCTTAACACCACTAGACTTTACCATTAGAACTTGGTTGGTTTTGTGGAATAACCAAGTTTGTGCATTTGGTCAATGTATCCTTCCGTCTTTAGCACATGAGTACTGATACATGATCCTTCCAGCATCTTACAGCTTATGAGTTGTTTCATGGTGTCATATTGCTCCTGTCGGGCTTGTTTTCTGGAACATGCCTTTCAGTTGCTGGATCATGTCATAAGCATCCATATCTTCCATGTTCTTCTGAAGATCAGGAGACATGGTGGCTTTCATAAGGCAGGCTACCTCAACGGCATCCTCGTTATGTTTCTCCAGTGCCTTGCGAGTAGTAATAGAATTACTTTCAGGCTCGGTAGGGACTGGGCCATCTAAGATATACAGCTTTTCCTCCATCTTGAGAACTATTCTCAGATTGCGGTGCCATTCGAAAAGGTTGGTGTTATTCAAATTTTATATTTCTTTTCCTTTTCAAGTATAGACTTGAAAATGAAGGAGTTTGTTTTTTCATTAGACGTCTGTTATATAAGCAAGGTGATATTAATTAGTATTTTCGATGTATATCTCCTTATTTCGTGAGGTGCGACGATAAGGAATGAGAATCCGGTTAGAAGCTCTTTCTAAAGGCGGCTGGGGCACGCAACAGGTTCAAGCGGACTGACAACGATTGTCAATTGTGAGAAAAGCATAACTCCCGAGGTTTATGAGGCTGCGAGGATAACCTGTTGTCCTTGCATTGATACGTTTGGCCTCATCTATGCCACTTTTGTTCTCGAGACAGCTGGGGCATGTAAACACGAGAAGAAAAGTAATAGTCGTCCTAAAACGATCACATGTGGAAGGGTCGGATGTGTCGACGAAGCCCTTGCACCTTGGAAGGATGAACTAGACACCAAGTGTCGTGCTGTGGCTCCAACACTGATGGTTCGCATTATGCCCCAAGTGTTACTAGTAGTAGGATGGCATAGACTATTGATTTTAATTTTTTTTTACCAAATAGGGTCGTTATAGTCGGTTTTAATTTAGATATTAAATTTGCGACATAACCAAAAGGACCATTTCACCTCTCGGGACAATTAGTTTTAGATAACCTATAAAACTAAGTTTGTCGCGACTTGGAATAACCAATTTTAAGTTAATAGAAAACTATTAAGTTAATAGTTTTGGAAAATAAAAACTAGTTTAATTTGCAAAACTTAATTAGTTATTATTTGTTTCAAAAAAAACAACCTTTGTTTTATAACAAAACTTTAACAAGTTGTAAAAACAATTTAGAACTTGTTTTAATGTGATTGTTTTAATATTTTAAAACTCCTTTTAAAAACATGTTGGTATTTAGGTTGGTTACGTTATAACAATTTATAAGATAAAAACAACCACAATAGCAAGACAAATATGTAAATCCATATGGCCAAAGTTGTTCGATCTTGCTAGAGCCTAATAGCAAGATCAAACGGGTCACGGGGTCACAACACACAAACAATCACAAGGATGGACTTGAGTGCATCTTGTTGTCTTGAGCAACTCCCACTAACTCCAAGACTCCTCTTAGCATTTGGTTTTGCTTCGGGTCTTCGTATCAACAATATTTAACAAGTAAATACAACAAAGACAAAATGTCTATCTATTACAACTTTGAACCACAAGACGGGCCAAAACCATAAACTAATATATTACAACTTTGAACCATCTCGGTGGCGAAAAATAATAATTACAAAACCGAATAAAATATACAACTACAAAAATAAGGTCGGGCCGGATTTACACATCGCACAACAATCACAAAATAAACCAGACAATGTTTTGGTCAAGCAAAACAAATAAAATATTGACCAAAATGAAAGCGCCCTTAAAAAATACTTAGATCATAAACTTTAAATAAATAAAGTTTGTGTTCTAATTCCGGTTAAAAGGACCGGTACCGACTCCTATGTTGTAACCAAGACTCTGATACCACTGTTGGGTTTCCGTGGTGATCGGTCATAATTTTATTTATCAAAAACCTGGTTCAAAAAATAATAGTTAATTAAACGAGTTAATTAATAAAGCGCAACGGAAATATAAACTAATGACCAACAGAAAAGAAACCCGACAGGATCCGGTTACATACAAGTACGAGCACAGTGAAATTATATATTTAACTACCGATGAAAAAGATATACATCGGTTAATGACTAATCAGTCGAGACACCAAGGTTCAACGAACAAGTGCTAGTGTTACGAACTAACGAAACGCGACGAAAGAGGCGGCGGCAAACAGCGGCGGCAGCCACGGCGTCAGTGGCGGCAGGTGGCGGCTGGCAGCAACGGAGACGGGGCGGCGGCGGTGGCTTGGTGGCCGGTTATATTGTGGGTGTTGATGAGAGCATTTTGTGTTGCAACAACTAGTTTTTGTTCATCTCATCAACTCTAAAATGCAAGACCCACAATTTAAAAGAACGGACTCTCATGCATGATTGCCAAGTGGCACACATGCATAATGCATGTGTTGCAATTGGCAAAAAGGTTGGTGCACGACAAGTGGCGGTAGGTGGACGCATGTACGACATGTGGTGCAGCAAAAATGCATGTGCGACAAGTGGCGTAGGGTGAGTATTCTTGTCTCACTCGGTCCATGTACCCGTCTCTCAGTTAATCCCCGCGTATCGTTCGTAATTACCAGTTAAACAGGTTAAGTGGATTTTTAGTTCGTTGCCCAAGGTGTAACTTTTACGGGTTAAGACCCGGTCGGCAGTGTTGACTTATCGAACCGGACATAATATCCAAAAGTATTCACAAGTGTTTTTTTATCATTGTTTTTCGATTTTGTGGCTTCCATCGGTAAAGTGTCCGACAACAATTCAAAATTATATATATATATTTTTATTTTTTTTTTAATTTTTTGGGATCCTTCGGTAATTATTGACGGATATACCCGCTGTGAGTGATACATATTTGTCTAGTAGTGAAAGAAGATCAAGCGATAATCTTGAGGATCGATAAGTGCATTCAGAATCGTTCTTGATCATTATACTGATTTAACGTATACCTAACATAGCACTCAAATGCAACATTTTCTTGCATCTCATGATAAATAATCATACTAAATCCATTTTACTGAAGGTTTGACATTAATTTTGTTTTAATACCTCAAATCATCATCAGTGTCCCCAATCAGTTTCTATACATCAACTCTTTTAGACAATCTTTCATTAAGTTAGTAAGAATTGAATATAAAAACCATTATATACTATATGTTAAATTACATCCTTAGGGTGAGAGGGGCACTCCCCTCTTAGGGTGAGAGGGGCACTCCCCTAAGAGGGGAGTCCCCTCTCTTACGCACCACCAACCAGCTAGTGCCACGTCAACTCCCCTCTTAAACTCCTCTAACACCCCATTTTGATGGCGGCACTCCCCTATTAGGGGACTTGGTATTTTTTTTTTTTTTTAATTATGCATGTTTATAAAAAAAATATTAATAAAAATTAAATAAAATTTAACAAAAGACATTTCAAAGTAGAAAATAAAAATAAAAATTAAATTCAAACTAGAAAATTAAAATTACATTCAAACTACAAAATAAAAATTACATTAAAACTAGAAAATAATAATTTTAGAAATCGCACGGCCACCCGTACTTGTTAGCGATGTCGCGTTTTCGGGCGAGGATGAACGGCAACATACTTGGCGGAGCATCGTCGTGCGGCTTGATGAATATTTCCATATCTCGATCGTAATTGTAGTTTTTCATCGTCTCGCGTTGTTCCGATATGAGCTCGAGAGCCTGCTCCTCTCTTTTCATCCTCAATTCAACCGCCTTATATTCAATCGCGTTATTCTTTTCTTTCATGGCGGTGTACTCTTTGAATTGTTCCGCCAACTCGGCCGAGCTTCCCTCGGACGATGTCGCTTGACGCTTGTCTCGCCGTTGTGCTCTTTGTGGCGAGGGGTCTTCGTTCATATCGGGTATGGAAGGGTCCACCTCAACGGGCTTTCTTTTATTTCCCGAACCTTCCCCTTCCTCACCCAACAATGGGACTTGGGCCCATTTGTCGTGTTTTCGAAGGACCTCCCACGCCTCGACATGTTGAAAACCGTTCGGATATCTCTCTTTAAATTCTGTTAAAGCGACTTTCATCACGTCGAGATCCTTGACTCCGCTTCCTCGTGTGCGATCCTACATGTTAAAAAAATATAAACTTAGTAAAGAAAAATAAAAAATATACATGTTAAAAAAATATAAACTTAGTAAAGAAAAATAAAAAATATACAATGTTAAAAAATATAATTTTTACCGCTTGTTGGTATAGGCCGTTGAAAAATTTTATTTTCGTTTGCATCGGGCCCCATTTAGACCGTACTTGATGCACGGTCCGGTTACTTCCACCGACGGTGGCGTTAAAATGATTTAAAATCTTACGCCAAAAACTATCGCGGTTTTGTTGATTGCCCTTCTTTTTGTCGGTAGAGCAATGTACATACGCCTTCGCCAACGCCTCTTCTTGGACCTTTGTCCATTTTTCGCTCGTCATTTTTCCCTTTTTTTCCCGAGCGTCATCTTCTTCGTTGCCCAAATCTGCATCCACATTATATTCATCGTCCTCGTCGCCCAAATTTTGAGTTTCGGGCACTACCTCATCGTCCTCGTCGTCCCAAACAGGTAGAGGACGTTCAACATTTTCTTGGACCGATGGAACTTGTGGGGAACGAAAACCATATGGGTCGAAGGCGGGGGAGTGAGGAGGAGCATCCATTGATAACAAATTTTGAAAACCATAGCCGAAATTGGGTTGAAGGTTGGTTGCTTGAGTGTTGTAAAAGGAGGGGTGTGAAGGTTGTTGGAAAAAAAACGGGGGTTGTGGAGTATATCCGAAAGGGGGTTGTGATTGTGCACTTGCACCGCTCGAACCACCACGAGACGGTTGCTTGCCCCGTCCTTTAGTTTTTTTCTTGGCTTCGCGGGGTTGGTTCTCCATTGCTCGGTTAGAAGTGGGTGTGGTTTGAGAGTATAAAAAATTAAGTGGGTGTGGTTTGAGAGAATAAAAAATTTAGTGAGAAGTGGGTGTGGTTTGATGAGAGTGTAAAAAATTAGTGAGAAGTGGGTGTGGTTATTTATATTTGTTTAAAAAGTGAATTTTTTTTTTTTTTTTAAAAACCGACCGTTGCAAACATGACCGTTCCTCAAACCTTGTGCCAACTCCACGCGGTGAACAAGTACCGAAACCACTCCCCGATTCGGGTCCCCACGGTGATGGCGGCGGTGTTCCCGATCGGGGAAAGTGGTCACCGCACCCACTCCCCGAGTACGCCCCGGACACCCTTAGGGAAGTCCCCTCTCTTACGCACACCCAATCAGGTTATGTCACGTCAACTTCCCTCTTAAACTCTCCTCACACCCCAATTTGATGGCGGCACTCCCCTCTTAGGGGATTTTTTTTTAATTTTTTTTTTGTTTTTTTTTATTTGTTGTAATTATGTATGTTTATAAATTAAAAAAATATTAATAAAAAATAAATAAAATTTAATAAAAGACATTTCATAAAATTAAAAATAAAAATTACATTCAAACTAGAAAATAAAAATTTTAGAAATTGCATGGCCACCCGTACTTGTTAGCGATGTCGCGCTTTCGGGCGAGGATGAACGGCAACATTTCCGGCGGAGCATCGTCGTGCGGCTTGAGGAATGTTTTCATATCTCGATTGTAATTGTAGTTTCTCATCGTCTCGCGTTGTTCCGATATGAGCTCGCGAGCCTCCGACTCTCTTTTCTTCCTCAATTCAATCGCCTCCAATTCAATCGCGTGCTTCGCTTCTTTCATGGCGGTGTACTCTTTGAATTGTGCCGCCAACTCGGCCGAGCCCTCGGGCGATGTCGCTTGACGCTTGTCTCGTCGTTGTGTTCTTTGTGGCGAGGGGTCTTCGTTCATATCGGGTATGGAAGGGTCCACGTCAACGGGCTTTCTTTTTTGTGCCGAACCTTCCCCTTCCTCACCCAACAATGGGACTTGGGCCCATTTGTCGTGTTTTCGAACGACCTCCCATGCCTCGACATGTTGAAAACCGTTCGGATATCTATCTTTAAATTCTTTTAAAGCGACTTTCATCACGTTGAGATCGCTACACCCGCTTCCTCGTGTGCGATCCTACATATTATAAAATAACAAGTGTTAAAAAATATAATTTTTTTACATATTAGTAAACAAAATTAAAAAATATACAACGTTAAAAAATATAATTTTTACCGCTTGTTGGTATAGGCCGTTGAAAAAGTTTATTTTCGTCATCATCGGGCCCCATTTAGATCGTACTTGATGCACGGTCCGGTTACTTCCACCAACGGTGTCGTTAAAATGATTTAAAATCTTACGCTAAAAACTATCGCGGTTTTGTTGATTGCCCTTTTTTTGTTGGTAGAGCAATGTACCCACGCTTTCGCCAACGCCTCTTCTTGGACCTTTGTCCATTTTTGGCTCTCCATTTTTCCCGTTGGTAGAGCGTCATCTTCTTCGTTGCCGGCGTCTTGATCCACATTATATTCATCGTCGCCGGTGTCATTTTCATAGTCGCCCAAATTTTGAGTTTCGGGCACTACTTCCTCGTCCTCGTCCTCGTGAATAGGTAGAGGACGTTCAACATTTTCTCGTGTATATGAAACTTGTGGGGAATGAAAACCATACGGGTCGAAGGCGGGGGATTGAGGAGGATCCATTGATAACAAATTTTGATAATAGCCGAAATTGGGTGTTGTAAAAGGAGGGGTGTGAAGGTTGTTGGTAAAAAAACGGGGGTGGTTGTGAAGTATATCCGAAAGGGGGTTGTGGTTGTGCACTTGCACCGCTCGAACCACCACGAGACGGTTGCGAGCCCCGTCCCTTAGTTTTTTTCTTGGCTTCGCGGGGTTGGTTCTCCATTGCTCGGTTTGGCTTTTGTTGTATTTGATAGATTTTTAGAGTATAAAAGTTTGAGAATGGTGGGTGTGGTAAAAAATTATTAAAGTTGGTTATTTACATTAGTTTAAATTGATTTTTTTTAATTTTGACCGTTTCCAACGTTTAAAAATTCGACCATTCCTCGATCCTTGTGCCATTTCAACTCGGTGAACAAACACCGATTCCACTCCCCGATTTGGGTCCCCGCGGTGATGGCGGCGGTGTTCCCGCTCTAGGACTAGGGTCACCGCTAGCCTCCCCGCATGGCGCCCCGTATACCCTAGCTATAGTACATGAAAAGTTCTTAATTTTCAATTTAATTACAACATTGTCATTATATCTATATATAATCTAAAATTTAGTTACATGTTCTATTTTAAAACCAAAATTTATGATGTTATAAATGCAGCACTTAAAACAATATTGATTAGAATAATATATTCAAAAAAAAAAAGTCTCACACTTGGGGATCCTCCAGTAACCTCTGTTCCGATTATCAACAACCCCCAATTCTTTTCTCTTCAAAAACAAAAAAATCATCATCGTACATCCATTCCAATCGAATCTCCATTATCTGGGTTTCATTCATTGTCAAACAACAATCGAAGATGGACGGTGGTGGGGTTGTTTCAGCGACCGATCAGCAGATTATATAACCCCCAATTCTTTTCTCTTCAAAAACAAAAAAATCATCATCGTACATCCATTCCAATCGAATCTCCATTATCTGGGTTTCATTCATTGCCGAACAACAATCGAAGATGGACGGTGGTGGGGTTGTTTCAGCGACCGATCAGCAGATTATGGTCTATTCGTTTCTTGAAATTGCTGTTGATCAGCCTGCTGATACCGCCAGACAGTTTTTACAGGTCCCAGTTTGTTTTCTCTTCAATTGGTGTTGTTTCTTGATCGATTGATTCATTGATGATATGTCTATGTATGTGTAAGGTGTTTGTTTTTTTGGTTATTTTTACTCAAAATTTAGTGTCCTTTTTAGTGTATTTGTGAACTTTTTTTAACCTGAAGAAGAGAGATTTTTTCATACCCTTTTTGATGGTTTTGGATCATTCAATTCAAGTTCTGGAAACTCCATTCCTGCTCCCGGTATTCCCCTAATTCCTCCATTAACCTTCTCAATTTCATCCTCCAATTAATATTATTTTTCTCCCCGATTTTGCAGACGCGATCCAGGTTTTGGTCTCCTCTCTCGCCGATGAATCCCCCATGGTTAAGCAAGCGTCCATGGCGTCTCTCAAATCTCTCGCTCCACTGTAAGTATTTGTGTTGTTTATACGCATATGCAGGACTTGATTGATTTGGTTAATTGGTGAATTGAAATTGAGATTGTAATGGAATTGCAGGAACAAAATCATAAGTCAGCCTCCATCCACCTTATTCCTGTTAATTAGGGTTTTGAACATGGAAAAGGCTTTTTTGTAATTTCACATTGAAGTCTAACTAGCTTAGGTTTTCACTTACATAGTCTACCAAATGACTCTTTAAGACATTCATTGGAATGTATGTTTCTTGCTATTATGCAACTCATTCGGGTCGAAACTATACATGGGCCACTCACCAGATACCAAATCACCATAGTGCTACAAGAATCATGAATAAAGGCACATGTTGTATCTAAATTCGCTAATCGGTGTTCTGATGTTTGAAATCAGTATTTGCATTTGGTGCTCCGGTGACTAGCGACCACACTTTTAATCAGGTCGGTTTTCTGTGACATAGCTATTATTTATTATTTCAATTTCTAACCCTAAACTGATCCTTGATATCCCTACTCTTCCTTGAACATCCGGTCATAAAACCGGTGATACAGGTATTCCGACGGCCCTTCATTTTTGCTCCGGCTACTGTTACGTTTGACCGGATAACACTAATTTACCACTCCCACTTCATGGTCGTTACCCCTTTATGCACTTTATTCTATTTTGTTCTTTGGTTTTTCGTTTCATATATGTTTGTTGATTTACTGTTACTTCACAACTTTGTTTGTCAGGCGAGAATTTGGATGACAAGAGCTGTAAGAGTTTGATCTTCAGTTTGGAGAGTTAGCAGTAAACGCCCAGGTCATCTCTCTCTCTCTCTATATATATATGTGTGTGTGTGTGTATGTGGGTCTGGTTTTCGTTTCTTATCTTTTTTTTTTGTTGTGAGCGTAGCGCGTAAAGGGTGTTTGGATTTATGGTTTGAAAGGGATAAAGTGATATGGATAATTAACAAGATAGTGTTTTTGATGTGTTTCTGGTGTTTGAGGTTGTAACAATCAGATTTTTGAGGGTTTATCAAAAAAATATTAATATTATTTAAGAAGTTAATAGATAATATGACCAAAAAAGCACACCTTTCACGTAGAAAGATAATTTGTAAATTGTGACTGATTAGAATTCTCTTATGTTATATTAAAGAAAGGTTTTACTATGGGAATTTTTTTAGTTTACCCTCAATGATAGTTCTGTTGCAGGGGGTGATGTTGAGAAGTGGATTGATGTGATTCGGATCGGGTTAGAGGGTATAACGGTTAATGATGCGAATAAGTAAGATGTATAATGACTGATTTGATTAATGAGGTTTTTGATTGTTTGGTTTAACGGGTTGATGTTTTGATTGTAGATCATTTAATGGAGTCTGTTCTAGGCTCGAGGATATGCTGGATAGTTTGTCAACATTGCTTTCGGAAAATTCTGTGTTGAATAAAGACGAGTTGCTTCAGTTGGCATTTGCTGCTATTCAGTTAGTTAATTCGGTAAGACTGGTTTAAAGAATTTATAAACCCTCCCAACGCATGGGTCGTTATCGTTATCGTTATTCCCATACATATAGATAGGTGGCTAAGAAGTGATTGATTGCAGGTATTTTGTTCCATGAACCAAAATCAAAAGGAACAGAGCAGGCACATAATGTCGAGGTCTTTCATCTTTTTCTATTGCGATTTTAAATGTTTTTGTTCTTTATTGTTGTATGAGTTTGTTATCTAAACGGGTTCAGGTCAGTTTCCGGTTGAACCCCCCAACCCGTTTAGCTAAACGGGTCAGGTTCGGGTTAACCTGGTCGGGTTGGCGGTTGACCCGTTTAACCCATTTCTGTAATATTATATTTTTACAATATGTTTTATGTTATAAATTAAATTTGGTGTGTATTTAATTTTATACTTATTTGATTTGGGTTTTCCTTTGTTTGAATTAGGTATTTATGTGTTCTCTTATTTGATCCCAATTTATACGTTCTTGATTGCAAAGTTGTTATGTTAGGGTGAATTTGGTGCCTTTTGAAGAAACGTTACGTAGCTTGGAATTATTAGAAAATATTAACACTTTTGATCATCTTTTTGGGTCTTGATTGAAGTTGATGGTTGGTGTTTTGAATCTGCAATCGGTTCTTTGTTGGGTGCATTGACTGGTGCTTTGATTGGTCAAGAAAGAGAGAATGGGTGCGTTATTTGGAGCCATTTCGGGTGTGGTTATTTCGATTGAAGTTTCGAATCTGCTCTTTTTTTGTGGCACTCTGATGAGTCTGGGATCAGATGCATTCTATACTTGGTGAGCAATTCTGTTTTCTCACATTCATATGGTAATTAAAGTGTTTTGTTAGCCGACTTTGTTATCTGTTATAGTTGATATTATTGATTCATCATTTATCTTTAATATTTATTTCTCACATTCATATGGTGAATTGGTGATATACGACCTGATTACCCGATGACGTAAACCCATTTACCCAATTGTATACCCGAAATAATTTCTTTTTTTTTTATTTTCTAAATATGGGCATGTCAAATTTGATTATGTGTAAAGCAAGTGAAGTGATATAAATTTTTAGCTGTTATATGCGTCCATGATTGTGTCACCATTGGTAAAAGTAGCTTCTTAAATCTTAATGATGTCTCTAATATGTTTATTTAATGAGCAATCAAACAAGAATTAGAGAATGTCTACATAATAATCGATGGTTATTATTTTTATTGGACAAACCACCACAACTAGATTCACCTATTATATTATGGCATCACGACCACTCGGTATTTCTAAATATGTAAATTAAGAGAACATCTTAGTTCAAGCATGAGAGTATTTATTAGTTTTTGCAACTGTTAGTTTTATCTAATCTGATTTTTAATTAGTGATCTGTGGCAACTCTTTTGTTTATTTTGTTTTGTTTTGTTTTGGTTTAATTATACAACCATACAACTATGGCCGAAGTTCTGCCGTATTGATTAATGAGGCTATTTAATTAGTCAGATTTTAGGGTTTTAGTTATGGATATTGATTAATGAGGCTATTTACATATCACAATTGCATCATCATTTAATGAGGCTTTTTACATACCTCCATAATTTATGGTCGTCTTTAATTGCATTGATTAGTCACTGCCTTCTTTCTGGGAAGGTGAATGGTCTGAAATTCTATTATATGAGCTCCACCTTCCCTATTGTTGTAGTTCCATATTCAGACTTGCTACTCTATTATCATGGCTAGCTCTCTTAGTGTGAATACATCGGGAATTGGTGTTGGCAACCAAATGGTCCTTGCTGACCTCCGTGAAGGGAGTACCGGCCCCATCACGGTTATGGTTTGCAGAAACTGGGACGTCACAAGTGTCAACGGACGCTACATGAGCACCGACTATGTCGTCAGTGATATAAAGGTAACTCTCACCCTTTTAACCCCCATACCCTTTCCCTTTTACGAGTTTCATCGTTACTGAAAGTCTGCTGTTTGGTTTGCATAGGGAGGTGTGATGCATTGTACCGCCTGGAATAACATTGCACACTACTTCTTTGACAAGCTCAAAGAGGGCGGGATATATTTACTCAAGGGTTTTACAGTCCAGCGCACCGATCAATACCGGATTCTAAAAGACAGCCCCTTTGTTATCGGGTTGAATGGCTCCACGACTGTTAAGAGGGTTGACGATACCAGTGGTTCATTTACGCGCTACCCGTTCTTACTTACGGCGTTTGAGGACCTCGAACCAACAGAGGGCAAGTATTTTGTAGGTATGTTTACTCTCCTCATGCTGGTGTTACGGTTGTTTGCTTTTCTTATGTTTTATCATTTATGTTATTGATTGGTGAGAATTTGAAGGTGTAAGCAGTTGATTTAGTTAATTTAGGTTGAATAACTTAGTTTGTTGGTGATGCTATGGTTTAACTAGATTTGATTTTGTAATTTGACATTTGACATTTGAATTGGACCTACTGCTTTCTAAATGCATGAATGTGTAGATCTGGTTATACAGTTTTGAGATTTAGGTTACTAGGACTCAAATGTTTGGGTACATATTGGGACAGTTAATGCTGAATCGGTTTATTTATGTGAGTGAAGTGAGTTGTTGCATGTTGCTTGATGGAAAGGTAGTTTGATAAAGCCATGAATCGGTTTATTTATGTGAGTGAAGTGAGTTGTTGCATGTTGCTTGATGGAAAGGTAGTTTGATAAAGCCAAAGTTAGGTACTGCAGCTGATCTTGAATCACTAACTATTTGCTTATGTCGAAATTTGCCACTTGTGGTTCTTTTGGAAATTATCATGAATGATTGATGATGAAGTACTGGATATTAACCATTTGAATATTTGATGCTCCCTTTACCTTTGTAGTAATGGAATGCTTGATAATTGATGTATGCATATAAGTCTTGAATGTACTTTGAAACAACTAGCAGTTTATTTTAAGCAGTTGCCAACTGTGATTGATGAGTATCAGCATGAATTATTTGCCATAGGTTTTTAAATCCTGAGATTTGCCTTCTTGCACGTATTGGGCATTATCTGTTCGTAAACTCTTTATCATTAACATATGTGCCCAACAGAAAGGTAACAGAACAATACAATCAATCCATCAAACCAAACAAAATTAATATATTTGGCAAATCAAAACCCAACAGAAATATAATGAAAACAATCAAAATAAACTGGAAGTATGTAGCTGAAAAAAAAACAAATCGAAGTAAATGATATGAGCATATGATTCCTTGAAGAATTGAAAGTAATGAAGACAATGAAATCTGACCTAAAATATGATGACAAAGATCTTTGAATGCGACATCAAGTTGAACACAAATTGGTAACACATGCTTTATAAATCGATCTATGTATGGGATATAACGCAATAGTTGTTTGATACAGATAAAAATGATTTGAATATGAAATTTAAACAGATAATAAACCGAAATGTAAGCTAAAATCAAAGTTCTATTGGGTATTTAGTGATTGGGGTTTTTGACTTTGACTGGATTTTAGGTAGAGATAGACATGACAGAGATATTGAAATTTGAAAGCCATCTCTACTCCCCTAAAATAGGATATTGTTTAATTTTTTTTATATAACCAATAAAGAAGCATCGAACTTGACCCGTATTACAATTTTTTTTATAAAACCAGTGAGGAAACCAGTTAACTGGTTCGATCAAATAACTGACCCGAATAAATTAGTTTTTCAGTTGAATTTGGCTCAAATTTGGCTCGGTTTGACTATTAGACACGTTTCTAATTCAGTCTAATTTCCGTTGCACTTCAGATGTTATCAGATATGTTACTGAGGTGGGGCCGCCGTCTGTGAAATCATCGGGTGCTCGCGCGGTTGAGTTCAACCTAACCAACGAACGGTAGGTGCCTCGTCCTTATTGTCCGTTTGGTCTTTCTTTTCCCCTAACTTAAGTCTTTAAATTTTTAGACTTTTTTTTATTCTCACAGCAATCGCCGAGTTAGAGTGACGCTGTGGGGTCATCTGGGTGATGCTATGATTAAGAAAAAGGACGAAAACCCGGTTGTCTATTCTCTAATCCTGACTTCCATGAGTGCAAAGTTTTACCTGGGTACGTTTGTTTTTCGACACGTGAATTATTATGCGTACTACTTAAAAACTCTTTACCTAACTTAACACAATGCAGGCGTCCTTGGTTTGTCCAGTTCATCGTCAACTATGCTCATTGACTCCTCCGAGGTACCCGCACTGCAAACTTTTAAGTCGTCTGTTAGGTACTGGTACAACCTTTGTCACACACACTTTAGTTATCTGTTTTTATACATTTATTGCTCTGGCTGAATATGAAACTATGCTTCCCAGCTGTGTTGCTATTAGAGATACTAGCGCTCCAGTCACCGAGGATGTGGTCTGTGTTGGTACTCTACAAGAGCTTGTGGACAGGGTTCGTGCCGACAAATCCAAAAAGAAGGTATTTATCCCAACTGACGTATCTTTTTGTTTGAAATCAAGACCTTTAATAGATAGAAAAAAGCATGTATCTACCAAACAAAAACATTTTAATCCGATTCAACCAGTACATTTTAATAGGTAAGTTTTTACATATGCAAAGAGTTGTAGATCAATACTTTTGACTTACCAAATTCCATGAACCACCTCTTTTGCTTTTCGTTCAAAGTAAATAAAAAGTATTTTTATTAAAGAAAATGATTACTGATAGAATTAAAGGAATTTTCAGAACAACTCTTCATCTCCTTTTGTTAGACTTAAAATAAAATTAAAGATAACGTAACTCTAAATTAATGGAATTAAAGGAGAAATTAGAATTACAATAATTAAAGATAACATAACTGAAATAATAGAATTAAAGGAATTTTAAGAACAACTCTTCATCTCCTTCCATTTTTTATAGAATATAATTTAATAAACTATCATAGCCTCTTTTATTTTTTAAAGCTTTTGTATTTTTTTTAGTTTGTTCAAGTTAATTAATACCTCATTCCATCTTCACTTTGTTAGTGTTATATAACACTTGGTTCAACAATCAAGTATATATCTCTCTTTTGCTTTTCTCTCAAAGTAAATAAAATGTAAGTAAATAAAAAGTATTTTTATTAAAGAAAATGATTACTGATAGAATTAAAGGAATTTTCAGAACAACTCTTCATCTCCTTTTGTTAGACTTAAAATAAAATTAAAGATAACGTAACTCTAAATTAATGGAATTAAAGGAGAAATTAGAATTACAATAATTAAAGATAACATAACTGAAATAATAGAATTAAAGGAATTTTAAGAACAACTCTTCATCTCCTTCCATTTTTTAAAGAATATAATTTAATAAACTATCATAGCCTCTTTTATTTTTTTAAAGCTTTTGTATTTTTTTTAGTTTGTTCAAGTTAATTAATACCTCATTCCATCTTCACCAGCCTTAAATTAAAGCATCACAAGATGACCAGAGTATTTGTTAGTGTTATATCACACTTAATTCAACAATCAAGTATATATCTCTCTTTTGCTTTTCGCTCAAAGTAAATAAAATGTATTTTTATTAAAGAAAATGGTTACTGATCTATTGAAAATGTCGACAAAGTAAATAATAGAATTAAAGGAATTTTAATAACAACTCTTCATCTCCTTTTGTTAGACTTAAAATAAAATTAAAGATAACGTAACTCTAAATTAATGGAATTAAAGGAGAAATTAGAATTACAATAATTAAAGATAACATAACTGAAATAATAGAATTAAAGGAATTTTAAGAACAACTCTTCATCTCCTTCCATTTTTTTATAGAATATAATTTAATAAACTATCATAGCCTCTTTTATTTTTTAAAAACTTTTGTATTTTTTTTAGTTTGCTCAAGTTAATTAACACCTCATTCCATCTTCACCAGCCTTAAATTAAAGCATCAGAAGATGACCAGAGCATGTGAATACAACCATTATTCTGTACAAAACAAACAAGATCATAATTAGCATATGCTTTAAATTCCAAGATTCACCACCACCACCACCGTCGGCGCCGACACCACCGCATCACCACTGTGAACCACCACTGTTGGGCTCACACCAATCTCATTTCTTCAACTTTTAATCAAAAAAAAGAAAAAATATTTCCCAAGAAACATCTAAGGTTCTTCATTTTTTATTGATCCCCTACTAAACAGAACTGTCTAACCTACCAAGTGTATGGAAATAGGGATTACCCTCCCCGACATAACCTGCCTATGGGCCTACTATGTGTAGAAACATTGTACATACACCCCCCTCCCACACCCTGTTTGCCTCGCTGAACTAGCCCTTGTATTTTGTTCGTTGTAGGCCATTCTTTTCCGGAACGTTGTAGAGATTACGTCTATTAGAACCAAGAACAGCCGGTATCTTTTCGCGTGTTCCGGTAGCCAGTGTCGTAAGGGACTAACGAGAGAGGACGGTTACTTCATTTGCAAGGCGTGCAAATCCAAGGTTGACTATCCAAGGACGAGGTATAGACTTCAACATCTCATGCACAAATTCATTACTTTGTTCCTCTTCCCATATGATGCCATAATTCTATGTTGTCCGGGGTGATTTGGTGCCCTTCTACCTTCACCGCCAAAGAATTTTGGCCCCACCGTACCATTGTTATTGATCTACTATACCCTGCTAGGTTTCGGATTCAGGCGGATGTAACTGATGGAACGATGAGCACCGTTGTCACCCTCTTTGATGAAGTTGCTGAGCAGTTGGTTAAAAGGACCGCAAAATCCTTGGTAGAGGAACAGTTGAAGGTATGCGCACTAATCATTGCAAGGTGGTTTTGATGCATATGTGAATTTGCTGCGATAACTTTTCTGGTTTGTATTTGGTATGCAGGATACTTCTATTGATGCTCCCATACTACCCTCCGCCCTCGAAGCCCTTATTGGAACAAAACACACTTTTGAGATTAAGAGCCATACATACTACCGTTATGGAGAATATGAGAGCTTCAATTGCGCGAAGATTGTTGGCCCTGGAATGGATGATACAGATGGGAGCGTTAATGTTGTTGCGTCGGATTTGGATACAATACCATCTGACTCCCTAAAGCGTGGTTCTAACCTCCGGCCCCCGACCCCCGGAACTGGCCGCAAACTTAGAAAGTTGTAATTTACACCTACCAATCGTCCCCTGTTTTAAATGTTTACATGTTGGAACTTTGCACCAATACATGCATTCCCATGTTTCTTTGCAGATACGTTGAAGAATCGGATGACGATGATGATGGGGTGCCCGTTGACCATGTGGATGTTACCGATGTGGTAGACGATAGTGGGGATGCTAAGAAGGGTTCCCACTGATATGGCGATGGTCATTTTTGATCTTCTTTAAGTGTTTGCGCTTTTGTGACTTTCTTTTTTATGGATTCAAATAATGTGGCGACACCTATGACTTGTGCCCACACCAAAACTGTGATGTTTTTCTATTGCGCGATATATGTTATTTTCCCGCCTTGCCAGGCTCTCTAGATTTATGAAACCAATTCAGCCACGTATTTACGACGAACGAAAATACTCCGCCTAACAAAACAATGGTAGAGTCCAAATAGGATGATAATATGCCACCTACGAACATACGTTTCCAAATACGTTTAACCAACCCTTTTGTTACATCTTTCAATTCACATATAACTTTCAATCACCGTAAAAGGGTTCTATAAATGTTTGTTCAGAATGATGCATCCTTCAACAGAATAATACCAATGAACAACGTAAAATAAGTTTTGGAATCATATAAGACCTACATGAATTTTTATCTAAAGTGTTGAATTAAGCATATAGATGAATGCAAATGTACAAGCGATAACCGTGTCTTTCTACAATCTTCGTGAACACGTACCTGGAAGTCTGCATTACAAACAACAATGAAATAAGCAAATTATGACTTGTGCTAAACAAATACCTTACGACATATGACCTTTTCCGTCTGGTTGTACCTGTATCTATTATTTGGGTAAAAAAACAGGCGCGTGTCTAACAATAAATATACTATTTAAACCAGCTTTAACTTGCATTCTTTAAATACATACACCCCCCCCCCCCTCGCGGGGACATGTATGAATGCTTCATTTTGGACGATGTATTATGTAACATTGTATGCACCATGCAGCTGCCTGTGCGCCCCTTCGTGATGCTCGAAGCCTCTTTCGCCTTTCATACACATTCACGTGTTATGCCTAACGGGTTGATCCAATACGTTTGTGGTCTAAAACTGCTTGACCAGGCTGGAACAAACAAAGGTATGAAACTTTTAATTACAGTGTTTCCCCCGACCCCGCATATGGAGTTTTAAATACTGAATTCTACCCTTCCTGTTCCCTCATAAAAGACGAGGTTTGCAGGTTATGGCCTGCTGCTCCTGGTGTGGTTAGTAATTCGATACAAGCCCGCCTTTGTTCCCATACGTTGTCTGACGGAAAGATACAAACATATTTCGGTCTTACATTGATTAACAGCTGCAGCGATGCTACCATCGTGGGTAGCAAACATTCTATCCGTATACAAAGTCGTGATTATGTGGGCCTTGGTGGGAAGACCGTGACATACTGTGGGCCTACCCTATCTAACATAAATGCATCTGCTTCCTCTGCTGTCCCCAACGCAGGTTAGCTATACTGTTCGTGAAAACGGAATCATTTGGCCATCATGTTCGCTTACCGACATGCGTTCACGCACAAATTACATCTCTAATTAGGCTGCAAACAGTTTAAGCCCTCCAATTTTGATGCCACTCTTATCAAGCCGTGCTCAATGGATTAGAATTTACTTTCATAGTTAGTTATTTATACGTTCTATGCCTACTATGTTGTGTTTACTCTAACTGCATATTCTGTGTCTGTTACAGGTGACACTCAAATACAACCGCCAGCTGTTACAGTGGCCACTGGTCCTACCACTAGAGTGGGCACAGGAGAATCAATAAAAGGTCGTCCCCATATTTCCTCATCAACGTCCCTCTGGGACACAGTACGCCTATTCATACTTTTTGGGTTGCACACTTACATTATCCCTCATCCCACTACGAGCCCTACATAATAGTTGTTCTCTTAACATATGTTACAGGTAAAAACATCATGCGGAGCGATGCAGTGCAGATGCGGCCTGTTTTATGTCCACCAACAACATATTCTCCCTCCGTATCTGCCCAAGGTCTACACCGTTATCTACAATGTTTACTACTATCCTTTTATCATTTCCGTAACTATTATGTTTTTCCCAGACAATATTTCCCGCACACCACAGAATTCTCATCAGAATGTAGCGGGCCCATCGCGTCTCCGTCCTTCTCGCGCTAAAAAAACAGAAGGTAAAGCTACATCCCTACCCTGTACCCGAATATGCTTTTACCCGTCTATCATCCAGCATAGGAATAACATTGCCATATTTTATTATGTTACCAAGTGTTCGTATTCGCACCCCACGTATGGCAGCGTTTGCATCAACAGGTATTGTCCAACCCTATTTCCTTACCATGCACGTTTTGTTCCCTTTTGCATCTGACTTTACTCTGCTGTTTGATACGCTGCTCTCAATCCGTACGTTGTACTAAGTTTACCTGCTACAAATATTCTAGGTGCGCATGTTAAGTACCAAAGCCTTGGCCGTCCAACCTTCACATGCCATAATTGTGCAGCGATCATGTGGTATGAAGAGAGGAATAAAAATACAAAGTCGTCTGATGGGACGACTTTCTCTTCGTGCTGCCAGGATGGCAAGGTTTTGCTTCCTCGCCTTCTTGATGCTCCTGAACCATTAAGATCATTACTTGATTGTAACGACCCGGATACAGTTAAATTCAGAGAACATATTAGAGTGTACAATAGCATGTTCTGTTTCACATCATTTGGGGGAAAGATTGATCATGCTATAAACAGTGGTCGAAGCCTATACACCTTCCGAATAAGCGGTCAGAACTACCACCGAATAGGAACCATGTTGCCAGTTGAAGGTGAACAACCCAGATATGCTCAACTATATTTCTATGACACGTAAAACGAAGTCAAAAACCGTATAGCTGCTTTGTTTGGCCAGACCCATTGTCACAACACATGTGATGAAGCAATTGTTGCGTCCCTCATCAGAATGTTAGACAACCACAGTTCTTTGGCTAACGCCTTCCGAATGGCGCGCGACTGGTGCACTCAGAATGAAAGCAACAATTGTCAGCTACGCTTACTAGTCCAAATAATAAACAATCCACAGTACAATCGCCCTAATGTGTCTGAAGTTGCTGTTCTTATCACAAACGACTTTGGGGAAAACACCGAGCCACGTGATGTTATCGTCAGTACAAAGCACGGCACACTTCAACGGATATCATAATTACATTAGCTTTACATGCCTTTGCAGTATCCGTTGTTGTTTCCGTACGGAGAGACCGGGTTCCACGAGCGAATACGCTACCATGACAACACCGGACGTCGGGCGACTAAACGACAATGTGTCACGATGCGGGAATACTACTGCTACAGAATCCATTATCGCAACAATGAAGGCACCACCCTGTTAAGAGGCGGTTGTTTATTCCAACAATATTTGGTTGACTCATACGCGGCCATCGAAGAACAAAGGTTGCGCTGGATGAGGATTAACCAAAATGAGCTGCGCGTTGAACTCTATCATAATGTTTGTGACGCTGTGACGCGTGGGGATACAAATGCTGAGGCTATCGGACAACGTATAGTTTTGCCGGCAACCTTTACGGGCAGTCCAAGATATATGATCCAAAATTACCAAGACGCCATGGCTTTGTGCCGTGCTTTTGGGAACCCCGACCTGTTTGTAACATTTACAGCTAACCCAAAATGGCCTGAAATCGAAGACATGGTATCACTCATATCAGGACAGAAGTCTCATGACCGTGCAGATGTTGTATCACGCGTTTTTAAGCTAAAGCTGACCTTCTTGATTGAAGATATTATGAAGAAACAAATCTTTGGCAACTGTAAAGCATGTAAAGTTTGTAATGCCTCGCCTCTTTCTTTTGCTATCAATTCTCCCACCAATACTAACCTTTTTTAGCTTTCTAATTTTCCCCTTTTTCCCTCTCTGTCTTGAAACTTTGTCCCCTGGTTATATACAGTTGTTTACACAATTGAGTTTCAAAAACGAGGCCTACCGCACGCGCACCTTTTATTGTGGCTTGAACATTATGCCGCGTCTCGCACGCCTGCTGGTATAGATGATTTGATTTCGGCCGAGATCCCATCGAAAATTGACGATCCATCCGGCTATAAGGCTGTAACAGATTACATGTTGCATGGTCCATGTGGGAATGATGCGCGCAGTGCTCCGTGTACAACAGATGGAAAATGCATGAAACACTTCCCGAAACCATTTTATCGAGAAACGACAATTGACGAAGACGGTTACCCGGTTTATCGACGCCGAGATACCAAGATTTTCTTTATGAAGGGCAAAACGAAGCTTGACAACCGGTTTGTCGTCCCATACAACCGTTATCTACTCTTAAAGTACGAATCGCACATCAATGTTGAATGGTGCAACCAGTCCCGAGCAATAAAATACCTGTTTAAATGCTTAAACAAGGGGCCAGACAGGGCTACAATGGTTGTTCAGGAAAACATTGGCAATGATGGTGAAAGGTGTGCACAACAGATTGTTAAGGTCGATGAGATTAAAAACTATTTGGATTGCCGGTACTTATCGTCGTGTGAAGCTGTGTGGAGAATGCTTGCATTTCCTATACATTACTCATTCCCATCCGTCATGAAGCTAACGTTCCATACACCTAACCAACATCTACTCACGTTACGTGATTCGGACAGCTTGCCAGCCCTGTTAAACCGGGACGGGATACGAGACACAATGTTCACCCAATGGTTTGCGCTGAACAGCAGAGATGCAGCGGCAAGAAAGTTTACGTACGCCGAGATACCAACAAAGTATGTGTGGCAAGAGGATAACAAGGTATGGAAAACGCGGTTGGAGCGGACAGCCATTGGGCGGATTGTGTATTGCAATCCAGCAGCTGGGCCAAAGTATTATTTAAGGATGTTGTTGGGAATTGTGAGAGGGCCCCGAAGTTTCGAAGAAATAAAAACGGTCGACGGAGTCGTGTATGAAACGTTCAAAGAAGCCTGCTATGCGTACGGCTTGCTTAATGATGACAAGGAGTGGAATGACGCTCTTTCAGAGGCTAAATTATGGGCGTCCGGTTCCCAGCTACGGGAATTGTTTGTTACCATGTTGTTGTTTTGCGAAGTGAACCGCCCGGCACAACTGTGGGCACAGAATTGGGAGATACTATCTGATGATATTTTGTACATGAAACGTAGGCTCTTCATGTTTCCGGGATTACATTTATCGGACGACCAGCTTAAGAACTACTGCCTGATTGAACTAAATGAACTATTGGAGAAAAATGGAAAATCGTTGGTTGATTTCACAGATATGCCACAACCAGATACGTCGCTCCTCGATAAGATGGATAATCGTCTAATCAGGGAAGAGTTGAGTTACAATAAAAAAAAGTTGACGGACGAACACGATCAATTATATGCATCACTCAACACGGAACAAATGGTCATATACGACACAATCATTGATTCTGTTACCACCCGAAAAGGAGGGTTTTATTTCGTGTATGGTCCGGGTGGGACAGGCAAGACTTTCCTGTACAGAGCCATCCTGTCACGCTTAAGATCGATGGGCCTGATTGCCCTTGCGGTTGCATCTTCAGGTAAAATTTTTTTTTTGTAATGTTGTATAATTATTCTCGTGCTACATAATGTATGTGGTTGCGTACGCAACTCCATTTTTACTCACTTTACCTAACCCCACACGTCAGGTATCACGTCCCTTCTATTACCCGGTGGTCGGACAGCTCATAGCCGCTTCGCTATCCCTTTAGAATTACTTCACAATAGCACGTGTGCCATCAAACAAAATACCCAATTGGCACACCTTTTACAAGAGGTAAGGTTAATCATCTGGGACGAAGCACCAATGATGCAAAAATATGCCTTTGAAGCACTTGATAAAACACTTAGAGATATCTTGGGGTTTTGTACCTACGCAAACAGGGAACGTGTGTTTGGTGGCATGCCTGTCTTGCTTGGTGGTGATTTTAGGCAAATCCTTCCCGTCATCCCAAAGGGAAAAAGAGAAGATGTTGTTCAGGCATGCATAAATAAATCGTACCTGTGGAAAAGTTGTGAACTCTTCACTCTCCACCGTAGTATGCGTGTCAACGAATACACCTCAACAGGTGTGATAGACATGGATAGGCAACGTTTCAACAAATGGTTGTTAGAAATCGGCGATGGAATCGTTCCCTCAAAAGCCAAAGAAGGTAAAGATGAGCCAACCTGGATCGAGATACCCACCAGGTTCATCGTTGATAGTTGTGGTCTTCCTGTGGCCTCGATTGTTAACGCTGTCTTCCCGTCGTTTACAGAAAGGCAGGACGATGACGATTTTTTATATGAAAGAGCAATACTAACCCCACGCAATATAGACGCGGACGAAATCAATGATTACATGTTTGCACAATTGAAACAGACCACAAAGACCTACAAGAGCTCTGACGAGATATGTCGCGCATCCACGGATGTATTAGAACAGGAACAACTCTATCCGTCTGAATTCCTGAACTCTTTGACATTCCCAGGTACCCCCCCCCCCCCGGCACTAAAATATTAGTTACAAACAAAAAAATTGTGACCAGTTAAATTCTTTAATTATTTGACATTGTTAGGTATGCCACCGCACGCTTTGCATTTAAAAGAAGGCCTCCCTATCATGCTTTTAAGAAATGTGAACCCCTCGCAAGGCTTATATAATGGCACCCGTCTTATTATCACAAACCTTGGGAAATTTGTTATCAAAGCTAGGATACTTACTGGGTCAAATCGTGGAGATACTGCATTAATACCGAGGATAACCCTTTCATCCACGAAATCAAAATGGCCATTCATTATGAAAAGACGCCAGTTCCCAGTGAAACCATGCTATGCAATGACCATTAATAAAAGTCAAGGCCAATCATTAAAAGTTGTTGGTCTCTATTTGCCCCAACCTGTGTTTAGCCATGGCCAGCTTTATGTCGCTCTTTCAAGGGTTACGACACCTGAAGGTTTAAAGATTGTCATCGTCGGGGATGGCAACGGTGGCATGAAGAACCATACCAGAAACATCGTTTACAAAGAAACGTTTAACAATTTGGCCACATCAGATCGAACGCAATAAACAATACTTGCCCTACCGTATATCTTTGGACTACAAAGGAACTTTTATCGCCGTTAATCCAACATAATAACTGATGCATGCCCTAAACACACTTTTTGTTTGCTCCCTCCCAAAGACAACAGCTATATACGTGCCACGTTGAGTATTATGCGTGTACCCTCCGACAACCAACTATCCACGTAGTCTGCCAATGATGGCAGCGCAGCAGCTATATATGTACCACGGGTGGTGGGAATGTAAGTCTTTCCAGTTTCCGCTAAATTTTGAAAACTCATATTCTTTTTTTTCTTAGTTTTTTGTTTGTTTATTTAATTCAGATACATGGGTTGGTTGGTTTATTTGTCTATTTTAGGAAGAAAAAGCAACGATGATTCAAAGACTACTGTTTGTTGCTGGTTTGAACACATTGACACAAACACATTTTGGGACACGGTTGCCAGCTGTCGTTTGGGGGGGGGGGGTCATACACTTTCGTGCCTACTACTATTTCAATCATTTTGGCTGGTCAATATAGCGACATCGTGGATCCTCAAGAGGTGGTTACACACTTACACATCAACCTTTTATGAAACTTATAGTGTTTCGTTTAATATTACATCCAATTCACTCCCACATGTTGATGATTACATAGAAATTTGAGAGGATTATGAGAGGGACTGATGATTAAATGCAGTACTTAAAATAATATTGATTAAAATCTATATATAATCTGATTACAATATTGTGGTCAGGTAATCATTCTTCGGTTTCGAAATCGGCATGGACATCCAATGTGGAAACTGTAAAGAAGGGTTGTGGGAAATCCTTTGCACCATTTCCGAAAGGTCTGTCTTTTTCTCTTTGCAGCCTTTTTAAATAGATTATTTTTTTGGGTAAACCTTTTTAAATATATTATATGAGTGCAAAACTATATTGTTTCAACAATAGGCGAATTCGGCTTTTTGATTCAATTTTTTAGTTTTATATGCCTTCTAGCCCGCTCAACTCATATGACATGCTGACATAACTTTGTATATAACTGACCTGCTCTATTTGGCTTGACTACAATACAAATGGTCATACTGCAGGATATTTCTTCACTACATCTGGAGGGTTAAGGAGCTTTCAGCATCCACTGAATGAACTGAAGGCGTTGCCTAGAGTGGACAGTTCAGGAGAGATGTGCGGTGCAAATTTTAAAGTGGATTCCGGTTCAAGGAAAGAGTCTGGAATGCCGAGAGTCGGGAGCGCTGCTAATTGGTCCCAACCCTACTGATAAGGGGTCATGGTTTTTTTTTATTACTATGGCGCTAAAGAGACATTAAATCATTCTTCATATTATTGTGGTCACGTTTAAATTTTTTAATTAGTCACGAATTTAGTTACAAACAAATAATCTAATATTAACTAGTCAATTAATTAAAGAATTTAACTGGTCACAAATTTAGTACCACCTACCGCTGGATATGACCACCTCACCACCACCGTCGTCTGAAACGCAACAATCTAATATTATTGTGGTCAGGTAATCATTCTTCGGTTTCGAAATCGGCATGGACATCCAATGTGGAAACTGTAAAGGAGGGCTGTGGGAAATCCTTTGCACCATTTCCGAAAGGTTTGTCTTTTTCTCTTTGCAGCCTTTTTAAATAGATTATATGAGTGCAAAACTATATTGTTTCAACAATGGGCGAATTCGGCTTTTGATTCAATTTTTTAGTTTTATATGCCTTCTAACCCGCTCAACTCATATGACATGCTGACATAACTTTGTATATAACTGACCTGCTCTATTTGGCTTAACTACAATACAAATGGTCATACTGCAGGATATTTCTTCACTGCATCTGGAGGGTTAAGGAGCTTTCAGCATCCACTGAATGAACTGAAGGCGGTGCCTAGAGTGGACAGTTCAGGAGAGATGTGCGGTGCAAATTTTAAAGTGGATTCCGGTTCAAAGAAAGAGTCTGGAATGCCGAGAGTCGGGAGCGCTGCTAATTGGTCCCAACCCTACTGAATGTTTTTTTTTTATTACTATGGCGCTAAAGAGACATTAAATCATTCTTCATATTATTGTGGTCACGTTTAAATTTTTTAATTAGTCACGAATTTAGTTACAAACAAATAATCTAATATTAACTGGTCAATTAATTAAAGAATTTAACTGGTCACAAATTTAGTACCACCTACCGCTGGATATGACCACCTCACCACCACCGTCGTCTGAAATGCAACAATCTAATATTATTGTGGTCAGGTAATCATTCTTCGATTTCGAAATCGGCATGGACATCCAATGTGGAAACTGTAAAGAAGGGCTGTGGGAAATCCTTTGCACTATTTCCGAAAGGTTTGTCTTTTTCTCTTTACAGCCTTTTTAAATAGATTATATGAGTGCAAAACTATATTGTTTCAACAATGGGCGAATTCGGCTTTTGGTTCAATTTTTTAGTTGTATCTTTATTAAAACTGCATGCGAGTACAGTTTTATATGTCTTCTAACCCGCTCAACTCATATGACAGGCTGACATAAATTTGTATATAACTGACCTGCTCTATTTGGCTTGACTACAATACACACGGTTAGTTTTGACTCATTTTATATGCCTTCTAACCCGCTCAACTCATATCATGGTTGGTTTATTTGTCTATTTTAGGAAGATAAAGCAACGATGATTCAAACGCTATTGTTTGTTGCTGGTTTGAACACATTGACACAAACACATTTTGGGACACGGTTGCCAGCTGTCGTGGGGGGGGGGTCATACACTTTCGTACCTACTACTATTTCAATCATTTTGGCTGGTCAATATAGCGACATCGTGGATCCTCAAGAGGTGGCTACACACTTACACATCAACCTTTTATGAAACTTATAGTGTTTCGTTTAATATTACATCCAATTCACTCCCACATGTTGATGATTATATAGAAATTTGAGAGGATTATGAGAGGGACTCAAGGAGCTCTTATTGTTGCTTCAACTCTTCAAATTGTGCTTGGTTTTAGTGGACTTTGGCGTAATATCACACGGTTAGTTTTGAATCATGTTACACATTCTATCTTTTACCATTCAGAATTTAATTGGTTGGAAATGTTTCGGTTTTTACGATTTCGGATTCATGAGTCCATTATCTGCAGTTTCATTGGTGGCTCTAACCGGCTATGGATTATATGAGTTTGGTTTTCCCTTGGTATGCATATATAAATATGTGCGCGTATATATATATATATTATCTGCATATAGGGGATATGTATATAGAATGATGCTAATTATGCCTAAAAATATTAATGTGCATTTCCTTAGGGACTTCTTAAAAAATAAGAGATATAAGTAGAAATGCTGTGTTGTCCAGCAACAACTTGCACCCGATTTTTGAGAAATATGTACAACTTCGGTTGAAAACCTTCTATATGTGCAAGAAGATCTCATCATTCCACATGTAAGAAATCTGTACTTTGCTTTAGACCCTTTTTCTTTCAAACTTTAAGACACTTTGAGGGTAATGTAGAGATTTCATCCAAGTTATTTATTTATTATTTGCAGTCAACTTAACCATTCATTTCGGATCCCATAACTGTCATCCATTTTCAGTAACAGAGTTTCTATGAGCTGATTGTGAACAAGGCCCAGGGAAAATGTACCGGTATGTTTATTTTTTATTATCAACCGTTACAGTTTCTTTCAGTATGCAGTGTGCACTAATTAATGGAATTAATGGAATTAACTGAATTAATGGAATTAAAGAATAGAATTGAAGGAATTTTAAGAACAACTCTTCATCTCCTTCCATTAACTCTAAATTAATGGAATTAAAGGAGAAATTAGAATTATAAACATAACTAATATCAGGTGTAAAGTTGCCACATTCAAGCATCCTCCCTTTCATTATGCAACCTGTGACTGGATATCAGAAGACACCTGCCAACATGAAGAAAACCACTGCTGTTGCTAACTGTTCAGAAAGTTTGGCGACTCTTGAAGAAATATTACACCATGGTCGAGAAAATAAGAAACACACGGTATCAACACTTTCTATAATTTCGATTGTTTCCCCTGGCATTATTATTATCCATACATTAAATGTGTTTCTTATAATCCATGCAGAATGCTGAGTTCAATTGTCGTGTGGTGATTAAAGGCATACGTAATAGCGAAGAGTGGTTCAGACTTATGTGTGGAGGAGGAAAATGCATGAAAGGTGTATCGCGTGATCACGGGGAGCTGTGGTGTGCTGGTTGTGAAAACCCAGTTATGTTTCCCCAAGCAAGGTTCGATTTTGGTATTCTATAGTTATGTGCGTTGGCAAACGCCTTTATACACTTTTACATCTGAAAAAAAAAACTTTCAACAGGTTCCATCTTGAACTTGATGTGCTCGATTCCACGGCAAATGCGGTCATCGTGTGCTTCGATGACACTGCACAGATCCTAACAAGCACCACTGCTCAGTCTATACTCAATGTGCAATCAGGTCTCTCGCATATCTACACCGTTTATCCTGAAAGCATCCAGGATAGCTTCACTCCAGTCATGATACGGAACTCTAACGGTAGCATCTCAACGCTCCCAAACTGCTTACACTCACTTGTGGGCACCACCCGAACCATCCAAGTTGATACATCCACATACTACCATGATGGGGCCTTTGAGAGCTTCAACTGCAAGCGTGTGCTCCCGGACGAAACCAATTGTGAATCCGTTGGATCTACCACTCCTACTCCCATGACTAGGAAAGGTAAAGGGGTGATGACAATACCAACACCGGTTAAGCTCAAAGAAACAATCAGAAAGTACATGTAAGTTTCTATATATACTTTTGACTTACCAAATTCCATGAACCACCTCTGTGTGTCTGTTGTGCGCTACGTGTTAACGTATTAGATCAATTTAAGATAGGTAAGTTTTTACATATGCAAAGAGTTGTAGATCAATACTTTTGACTTACCAAATTCCATGAACCACCTCTTTTGCTTTTCGTTCAAAGTAAATAAAATGTATTTTTATTAAAGAAAATGATTACTGATCTATTGAAAATGTCGACAAAGTAAATAATAGAATTAAAGGAATTTTCAGCACAACTCTTCATCTCCTTTTGTTAGACTTAAAATGAAATTAAAGATAACGTAACTCTAAATTAATGGAATTAAAGGATAAATTAGAATTACAATAATTAAAGATAACATAACTGAAATAATAGAATTAAAGGAATTTTAAGAACAACTCTTCATCTCCTTCCATTTTTTATAGAATATAATTTAATAAACTATCATAGCCTCTTTTATTTTTTTAAAGCTTTTGTATTTTTTTTAGTTTGTTCAAGTTAATTAATACCTCATTCCATCTTCACCAGCCTTAAATTAAAGCATCAGAAGATACCATGTTTATTTAAGCTTTATAGTAGTTGTGTTTTTAAGCTTTAACCAAAGCATCATTTCTTAATAATGTTAAAGTGAATATTATATGATACAAACATCATGTTTATTTCTTTATGACTAACTATAAATAAGTACATTTACAACATTGGTTTTGTTATGTGCTTTTTCGATTTGAGAACGCATACGACCCCATCGCTTTAGTGTTGAAATGAATTGTAATGCAACTTACCCGCGGCAAGTCGGCAACGCGCGGGCATTACCACTAGATTCCCACATTCCGTAAGGTTACCTTTCCTTATGTCAATTATGATAAAATTTGTAGTGAATTTGTTTATGCTTTTTTGTTCGCATGGATATTTAAGTTAAATCATTAGTTTATACTTTTTTCCCCTATTTATACATGCCAAATAGCTAAATGGAATGAATTGAACTTCAACGAGCTTGAACTGCAGTTCATAAATGGGAATTTACTTGAACGGAGTTACATTCTACCAAGTTTTAATTACAAAATAATGGAATATGAACTACTAACATATACATCATCCAAGTTAAAGTTCTGCCTAACATTTCCTTTCTTTCTTTCACAACCCTACTTATGAAGGTTCTGATTCGGATGATTCTGTGTGTAACTACTAAGGGGAACGTTGACTACATGGCCATGCATTAGCGGCAGAAGATTTCGTGAATTAATAAATAAAACCGGAAGCTTTGTGAACTCCTTTAAGTTTTTTTCCTGTAATGTATGTTTTTAGACTTGGCATACATGTTACTTCTTAAACAG
The DNA here is from genome assembly GCA_030545235.1 of Helianthus tuberosus. Lineage (NCBI taxonomy): Eukaryota > Viridiplantae > Streptophyta > Magnoliopsida > Asterales > Asteraceae > Helianthus > Helianthus tuberosus. Next base: position 110,275,858 of record CM060398.1, read on the forward strand.
ATTCCGCAAACAAAGTTTCCTGTGCTATGCACGCCTTACATTTTGTGTGGCCGGCTTATGGTACAAGCTCTTATCACGTTTTGTATGGCTTCTCTTACATTGTCTTTTGTCTAATTATCTTTTATCCATACATAAACATTTTCCCCGAACACACAACAAAATGAAGGACACTAACTGTTGGTCATGCCGTGCATCGCACGGGCCTTCCCTCTAGTATAGTGAATAAGTATGTATATTAACTAGAGGTAGAAATGTCATAAAAAGAAATGGGGTCCACTCTTATTTAGTTTTTCTTTTTTATTTTGTTCTTTTCTTTATTTACTTCTTTTATTTTTGTTAGTTCTTTTATTCAAGTAATGGTTAGAAATGAATTTTAATACAAATGAAATAAATAAATAAATAAATAAATAGGTAATCCTAGAAAAGTGGTATAAAAAGTATTACTTTTATATAAAGCGGCGTAGAAGACCGAACCCATAAACTCGCACTCGCATTTTTTTTTGGAAAATAATAATAATTGTTCTACAATTAAAATAATATAAGTATTTATTTTAATTTTTAAGTAAATAATACCTAAATTTTTGCATTTTATATTTTTTTATATTATCTGAATTGTTGTTTTAAACGGTTATTAGAATAAATTGGTTTTTAATGTATATATGAATGATATAATTGCTTAAAAAACTGCTCTTTACCGTTTAGTTCGTACACGGGTTGCTCGCCGCAACGTGCGGTGAGGAAATCCTAGTTAAAGATATTTAAAAGAAAAAAACAAGAAAAGCTACAACTTCTCAAGTAAGGAAAGCACCTATGCTCAAAAACCTAATGGACAAGATCAATTCCCTCTTGCTGCTTATGCTTCCATTACTTGCTAATCCTTCAATGCTTTTCCCATAAGGGTTTCTACCTTTGCCTTTTTCCTTTCATACTTTTAATTTTAAAAATACAAACCAAAATCCATAATGCCTTTAAAAAAGATTTTGTGTTCTATTTTTTCAAATTAAAAGTAATATAATTGGTAAGAAGTCTTTGTTGGATTGATGCCCCTTTTATGTCCTATTACATTAGTTGGAAAGTTATATTTCCATTAAAAAGCAAGCATATTCAAGTCAAATACAAAGAAAAAATCTCCTTAACACAATCCCAGAAAGGATAATTAGTAAAACTTTATTAGGATAATTTAAGATGATATCTGGGATTGTAAATCTTACCAAATATCCTAGAAACGAGTCGTCCGATGCCCATTTTCTTCATTTTTTTTTCTGTTTTACTTAGCATAAAGCTTGTTTTACATTGCAAATGAAGAAAAAATAAAGATAGAAAGGACCCTAAAGCCAGGAAATTAATGGGGTATTATATAGGATAAAGGCAATTGCATTTGTGAGACATATTTAAATGCATATGACTCAACCTAGCTACTCAAAACATGCTTTTAAAGAAACCATAATCACAAAGTCAAGTTAAAAGTAAAGAAACACTTCCACTTTTACTTTTACTTTCATTATACTTGACAATTCAAATGAAGGCAAAAGATCAAATACAAATAATCTTAACATACTAAACATACAAATTGAAGGAAAACCCAAAAAGACAAGGTGACATTTTTGTAATTACCACCAACTATCAAAGTTACAACCAAAAATACCTAAAAAAACACAAATTTTTTTTTTAACATTTTTTATTAAAAAATCGCTACATTTCGTTAGCAAAAAAAAAAAAAAAAAATTTTTTTTTTTTTTTTTTTTTTGCTGCTACTAAAAGTAGCGATTTTTTAATAAAAATGTTAAAAAAATAAAATAAAATAATTTGTGTGTTTTTTTTTATTTTTTTAGGTTTTTTTAGGGGTTTAGTTTTTAGCATTTTAGCTTGGGTGGGGGGGGGGGGGGGGGGGTTAGGTTTTTTTTTAGGTTTTTGGGGGGGTGGGGTGGGGGGGGGGGTTAGGTTTTTTTAGGTTTTTGGGGGGTGGGGGGTTTAGGTTTTTTTTTTTGGGGGGGGGGGGAGTGGTTAGGTTTTTTTAGGTATATTTGTAGAGTAACTTTGATAGTTATTGATAATTACAAAAATGCCACATTGTCTTTTTGAGTTTTCCTTCAATTTGTATGTTTAGTATGTTAAGATTATTTGTACAAGAACTTTACCCTTCAAATGATATATATATCTTAAAAGATAATATAAAACATTCTTCTCTAAAGTCTATAAGAAAAAAAAGTTTATTTTGTGCATAGTATGCTTGGAAAACTTAAGGGACAAGTACAATGTGGTATATGTTCCAAAATGATAAAAAGAAAAACCTTTTAGTTTGATTCTACAGAGAACAATTAGTATATAAAGACCAAGCACAGGCATCACTTCAAGTTAAGACTTAACCAATACTTCTCTTCTTATTCTTCTTTTCAGACTCTCTTTTAGGATTTATTTAGATGTCAACTCATCAAAATAAGCATGGAGAAAAGGTTAACATGGAGGTATCAAAGCTCAATTTTGTTAGAGATGGAGCCACTAGATTGCCACCAGGGTTCAGGTTTCAACCAACCGATCAAGAGATTGTGTTTCAGTATCTGATTCGCAAAGTCTTCTCGTGCCCTCTTCCGGCTTCGATCGTCCCTGAAATAGCCAACATTTGTAAATTTAATCCTTGGGACTTGCCTGGTTAGTAATTTTATTGATACCATTTTTCTTTTAAAAGTAAAGAATTTAAAGTATTTTCATGCATATAACAAGGAACATGATGGGTTTTCAGTCGCCAGTGCTCATATACGTCCCATAAAGCTAATATATAAAAATTATAACCCAAAATTGTAACAAAAGTTTAATATATATATATATATACACACACACATATATATAAATTTTGTACTATTATGTATGTTAGAATTATTATTTTTTTTTCATATATATTAGTACGTGTAAAAAAGCCGCGAGCTGGCTCTAGCTTTTGACGAACTCGAGCTTAACATTTCAGCTTCTTGAGATATCCGGCTTGGTTTGTAAACGAGCCGAGCGAGAGAACACCTTGGCTAGACACGGCTACACTAATATAAAGTCTGACTACATCTTTTGACCAAATTTTATCATGAATATTTAGTAAAAAAGTTTGACAAATATCTCAACTAGCTATATATGTCAGGAGTTTAGGTTTTTGTTTTCATACTAATTATGCACCTTTTAATTAAAAATCTAATGATCAAATAGGGGATTGGGAGCAAGATAGGTACTTCTTCAGCAAGAACGAAGCCAAGTATGGCAATGGGCACAGATCAAATAGAGCAAGCAATGACGGATATTGGAAAGCAACCGGTCTCGACAAACAGATCACAAGGTGTTGCAATAACTCAAGAAAAAAAGAGATCATCACGGGGATGAAGAAAACACTTGTTTTCTACAAAGGCAAGGCTATGCATGGGGAATCAACCACAAGGACTTACTGGATTATGCATGAATACCGTCTTGTTCATTCAACTTACTCGCCAAAAACCAGCTCCACTGATAAGGTAACGTATTACGTATGTCATACTTGTTAACTTTTATTATATAGAAAGAGAGAGGGGGCCAAAAGCTAGAACGAAAAAAAGTACACCAAAAGCAATAGAAAACATAAAAAGATAAATAACAAATAAGCTTTTTGGGCCCGAACGATGACCCAAACCATCTACGGTCGTTTGTAGAAAGATGGGCCTCGTTCTCACGATCGATTCGCCTGTTCACACGCCCAAAACGGATACCTGTAGCCCAAGTTAGAGCCATTTTAGTGAAGCTCTTTTTGTCACACGATCTTAGGCCTCCAAAAATAAGATGGTCCGTTCTTCCACACTTGAGCCCGCATCACTATCACATGTTGACACTTGTTAAGTTATAGGGTAAATTACTTTTTGAGTCCCTGTGTTTTATTGGTTTTAACCACTTGACTCCAAAAGCAAAAAGTTTAACGACCTGAGTCCCCATAAGCATTTTCTTTAACCATTTGAGTCAAAATTTCTAACTCCATCCACCAAGTCTGTTAACTATGAGGGTAATTTGGTCATTTACACATAAAGTACAAGTCTTTTATGCAGATAAGTAAAAGAAACAAGTCTTTAATGCATAAAACTTTAATATATAACATATATATAAAAATAAATTACATATATACAACACACACTAACACACACACCAGCACACTCTCTCCCTCTATACACCACCGAAGCACCATCTCCACCACTGCCTCACCTCCACCACCAGTGCTGCCCCACTGCCACCATCATCCCTACCAAAATCACGCTCCACTCCACCACTGTCTCACCTCCACCACCAGTGCCACCCCACTGCCACCATCATCCCACTATCGCCACCTCCGAACACCCACCACCATCGTCTCACCCCCAACTGCCAAACCTTTCCACCATATCACGACCATCTTCATCCACCATCATCACCGTAACACAGAATATGAACTATAAAAAGCTTGAAAGTTGAAAGTGTGCAAAATGTCGGATCTAGGGTTTTATACCTTATAAAACCCGTTTGGTGGTGCGATTACAGTTGGAGAATTATAATGTAACGGGCTCAGATCTGATCTGATTGGAGCTCAGATCTATTTGGGGCATTTCCGGTGTCGTTAGGGTTTCAGAGGTGCAACGGTGGTGGGTGGTGCGGTGGTCACCACCGGTGTCGTTAGGGTTTTGGGGGCATTGGGGGATGGAAGGCCACAACATCTACGAGTGAAGGATGGAGGCCAATCTCTTCGTGTGCTTCCCTAGTGGTTGTGTCAGCGTTATCTACGTCATCTTCCTCGGCCTTCCCTCCTGGTAAAGCGACTTCACCTGCAATGCCCAATTTTATTTTCTAATCCAATCCAATTTTTTCTAGTAAAGTTGAATTACCTACCTGAATGTGTGGAGAGGCCAGAAGATCTTTTGGTAAGAATCACGCGAATTCCGTCATTATTATTTTGTTAAAAAAAAGGCAGATCAAAACAGCTACAATCTTAGGTCTCAATCTTTCTGAGGGATGACCAGTTTAGAGAGAGAAAGAGAAAGGGAGAGATGAGAGAGAGAGATGTAGATTTAGAGAGAAAGAGACAAGGGAGATAGACAATTCTGTGTGTGGGTGATAAATTAGTTTTTATTTTTTTAATTATAGGGGTAATTTGGTCTTTTAACAAAATTTAACAAAAAAATTCTAATTGTGTTAGAAATTTGGACTCAAATGGTTAAAGAAAATGCTTATGGGGACTCAGGTCGTTAAACTTTTTGCTTTTGGAGTCAAGTGGTTAAAACCAATAAAACACAGGGACTCAAAAAGTAATTTACCCTAAGTTATACAAGGGTGAAGTTCATTAGAGAACATTAAATTGTATGTTGCAAGAACAAAAGTAAAAAACTTAAATCTCTTAATTTTTTTATTAGTGGTTGATATGTTTTCTAAAAATAAATTATTACAAAATATTAAATTATTACGAGAACAAAAAGTAAATACCTAAATCTAGTAATTTTTTATCAGTGGTTCATATATTATAAACGTGTAATAAAATCACATTAAATTTATACGTCCATATTTTCTTTTTCTTTTTCTTTTTCTTTTTTAATTTTTAAACATTTACCTATACATGTGTAGATTCAGTTATACAAAAAAATTCTGGTAGTTGACCTCATAATTCTAACTGTTATCTTTGTGTTTTCGTGGTTTGTTTTAGCAGAGATGTTGGATTCAAATGGGAAATTGGGTTCTATGTCACGTTTTCTTGAACAAAAGAAGTAGAAAAGTTGGAGTTGCAGATGGGAAGACTATATCAAGTGGTTTAACTCCACAGAGAGAGCTTCTGCATCATGGTTTTATGATGAGAAATGATGGAATGAATGTTAGATATGAACCATCATCATCACCATCCGAATCATCTTCATCGTCTTGTGGTTCCAGTGTGGTGACTCATGAAATTTCTTCAGATAGAAAGTCATTACACCATGATGATAACAAGAATAATGTAGCCACTTAATGTAGCTTTAATTTTGCTTCAATTGTTAAATTTTAGGGGTTCTTTTGTATTCTGGTATTTTATTCTTGTGGTCATAATAAAATATGAGATAGCTCTATTTTTTTCTAAAATGGACACGTTAGAAAATCTTTTTAAAAAAAAAAATAATAATAATAATAATTGGAACCTGAAATCTTATTGGAAGCAACCTATATACCTCTGTAATATGGGAGAACACCTCTGGGAGGGATTCCTCCTGGGGAGGTCTCAGGTTTAATTCCTACTAAGTGCACAATTATGTAAATATGGGAGAACACCTCTCGGAGGGATTTGAACTTGGGGTGTGGGGTTTAAACATCATATGCTGGCCCTTTGGAGTAAGCTGGAAATCCAGTTGATCTACCGTTCAAAAAAAATATACCCCTGTAATAATGGTAAAGTTTGTCCTTGCCCGTTAAAAATAAACTCTGCCATGTGTGAGATTTTACTTGGTATATTTTGTTTGTTTGTAGTTGTTCTTCTAGTCGACACATGAATTGTGTTGACTTGTGGTTTGAATCTTGAAATTTGAGGCAAGGTCATGAGTGATGATATCGGTATCCACTACGATGATATATTTGTATGAATAGTTGTGGGTAGAGGATCCTATATAAGAACATTTTGATTTCAATTTCAAACGAGAACTATGTTTTATGTAAACTTGTCGGTCAAGAATGTATTAGTTTAAACTTTAGGGTTAGCTTGTTTATTATTATATGTAGGGATGTGTATGGGTCGGTTTGGTTCGGATTTTATCATTAACCATAATCATAACTGCTAACTTTGGTTATGGATTTTATTAACCATAACCAAACTTGGATTATGGTTAATCAGTTATGCAGTTAGTTTTATTTCGGTTTCGGTTAATCTTGGTTATTAACCAAAAACTTTAACTAAAACCACTGTTGCAGAAATCGGCCTAGGCGGCCGATTAATCGCCGCCTAGGCGCTAGGCGGTAGCCAATCGCCTAATTTTAAGCAAATCGGTCAATTAATTGGTCCAGGTCAAAATCGGTCCTAGTCGGTCAAAAGTCGGTCCTAGTCGGTCAAAAGTCGGACTAATCGGACCATGGTTTTTTTGGTAAAAATCGGTCCTGGTCGGGATTAATCGGTCCTGGTCGGGATTAATCGGTCCTAGTCGGGATTAATCGGTCCTAGTTGGTCAAAAGTTGGTTAATTTTTGAATTTTTATGTGAATTTTGAAGTATTTATGTGAATTTTGAAGTATTATTTTTATATTATTGGGTATATATATATAATTTTGAAAAAATACATATAAAAATCCCATTCCGATTAATCCCTATTAATCCCGATTAATCCCTAGGCTGTACCTCACCGCCCGACTAGCGCCTAGCGCCTTCTACAACATTGACTAAAACTAACTTTTGGGATAAAATATACGCTAATGAGCCTACAAAATAAGAATGAAACCCACCATGTTAGATTTAGCTTGGCCTTTTTACAAGACAACAAAGACTACACATGTTGGTTAAACTACCGATGTGGGATATCTTTTAGTAAAGTAAATTATGTACTCTACATGGTTATTGTAAAACATAAATCCATTATATTTAACATTACAAGTTCGGTTCGGTATGGTTATATCGTTTAACCAAAGCTTCATAACCATAACCGTAACCATCGGTTATGTTGGTTATCGGCTATTATTGGTTCGGTTATGGTTCGGTTAATGAAGAGAGAGAAAAAAGGCCACGGGGTCGTGTGAACAGACTGGCTTCAGCTATAAATAGGGGTGCTTGGTTTCATTCTAACTCATCCCTTGGCAAACCACTTCTCTCACACTTGCCACCACTCCACCACCACTACAACACCAACACCCACCAACATCATCCATCTTTCATGTTTTAGAGTGTGTAGTAGTCTCGGGATCCAAGATCGATCGTAAGAGTTCTTGTCAAACAAAGGCCATGCTTGGCTAAACTCTTACATCACTTGGTGAAGACAAATCTTTTATGTATTACTTTTTGATTTCCAACCTTTGGCTCCTTTTTATTTGGGTATGTATTAATGACTTTAATAACTAGTTTTCTATATTGAAGGTGAATTTTACTTAACCATTCTTCATGTTTTGTTGATTCACTCATTCGTGTCTTTACGGTCTATATAAAGCATGTTAACTGCCTGGAAGGGAGTTAGAAGGGTGGTTGGGTAAATTCTTGTCTCGTTCAGTGTATAGATCCTGCGAGAACTTGGTTCAAGCTTAGTAGGACTTCACGAGAGGTAGGTCTTAACCGCCTCGGGAGAAGTGAAAACCCGCTTGAATCCCTTATATATAAACTACTATTAAAACATTAAACCGACCTTGTGAGACTGTATCCTTGCTGACTCAGACCAATAGGTTGAGTGTAACGCTGTCTGGAAGGGGGTCTACCACTTTTCGCATTAATAACTTACTTAATTATCTTTCAATAATCCGATTTTGCGAGATTGAATCCTTGCTGACTTAGACCAATAGGTTGAGGGTAACGCTGACTGGAAGAGGGTCTACTACTATAACTTAAAGATAATATCTTAAAATGCCCAAAATGCAGAAATCATTAAAGGATACATAAAAGAGGAGTTGGAACCAAGTGATTCATTCTTCTCTATTTGTTATTCCTTATATTTTTTTTATTTTTATTTTTCTAGTTTATCTTTTTAAAACTTTCAAAACTTTTTTTATCAAGATTTGGTTAGATTAGACGTTAACGATAAGCCGGTACTAAAAGCTCTTGTGTCCTTGGACGACCTCGGTATCTTACCATCACTATACTACGTCCGCGATGGTGCATTTGCCCTAAAGTGTGTAGAGTAATAGCATTATATTGTGTTTTATAAATTTTAAACTTTATTCATAAGTAAAAAGTGCTTAAAATATATCTAAAAATCATACACAGTCACGTCACCATTGTAAATGATACATGTTTGAAATATTTAATTATTCTATACTATTTTTAGTAAAGTGTGATTAATGCAAGGGGCTTTTGGTTTGACTTTATATTTGAAAATGACTTTCATGTCTTTTCACATCTCAATTTCTTAGGGTGAGAGGGGCACTCCCCTAAGAGGGGAGTCCCCTCTCTTACACACCACCAACCAGTTAGTGCCACGTCAACTCCCCTCTTAAACTCCCCTAACACCCCATTTTGATGGCGGCACTCCCCTCTTTAGGGGACTTGGTTTTTTTTTTTTATTTGTTGTTTATGCATGTTTATAAAAAAATATTAATAAAAATTAAATAAAATTTAACAAAAGACATTTCAAAGTAGAAAATAAAAATAAAAATTAAATTCAAACTAGAAAATTAAAATTACATTCAAACTAGAAAATAAAAATTACATTAAAACTAGAAAATAATAATTTTAGAAATCGATTGGCCACCCGTACTTGTTAGCGATGTCGCGTTTTCGGGCGAGGATGAACGGCAACATATTTGGCGGAGCATCCTCGTGCGGCTTGATGAATGTTTCCATATCTCGATCGTAATTGTAGTTTTTCATCGTCTCGCGTTGTTCCGATATGAGCTCGAGAGCCTGCGCCTCTCTTTGCTTCCTCAATTCAACCGCCTCCAATTCAATCGCGTGCTTCTTTTCTTTCATGGCGGTGTACTCTTTGAATTGTGCCGCCAACTCGGCCGAGCTTCCCTCGGACGATGTCGCTTGACGCTTGTCTCGCCGTTGTGCTCTTTGTGGCGAGGGGTCTTCGTTCATATCGGGTATGGAAGGGTCCACCTCAACGGGCTTTCTTTTATGTCCCGAACCTTCCCCTTCCTCACCCAACAATGGGACTTGGGCCCATTTGTCGTGTTTTCGAAGGACCTCCCACGCCTCGACATGTTGAAAACCGTTCGGAAATCTCTCTTTAAATTCTGTTAAAGCGACTTTCATCACGTCGAGATCCTTGACTCCGCTTCCTCGTGTGCGATCCTACATATTATAAAATAATAAGTGTTAAAAAAATATGAACTTAGTAAAGAAAATTAAAAAATATACAATGTTAAAAAATATAATTTTTACCGCTTGTTGGTATAGGCCGTTGAAAAAGTTTATTTTCGTGTGCATCGGGCCCCATTTAGACCGTACTTGATGCACGGTCCGGTTACTTCCACCGACGGTGGCGTTAAAATGATTTAAAATCTTACGCCAAAAACTATCGCGGTTTTGTTGATTGCCCTTCTTTTTGTTGGTAGAGCAATGTACCCACGCCTTTGCCAACGCCTCTTCTTGGACCTTTGTCCATTTTTCGCTCGTCATTTTTCCCTTTTTATCCCGAGCGTCATCTTCTTCGTTGCCCGCGTCTTCATCCACATTATATTCATCGTCCTCGTCGCCCAAATTTGAGTTTCGGGCACTACCTCATCGTCCTCGTCGTCCCAAATAGGTAGAGGACGTTCAAACATTTTCTTGGACCGATGGAACTTGTGGGGAACGAAAACCATATGGGTCGAAGGCGGGGGATTGAGGAGGAGCATCCATTGATAACAAATTTTGAAAACCATAGCCGAAATTAGGTGAAGGTTGGTTGCTTGAGTGTTGTAAAAGGAGGGGTGTGAAGTTGTTGGAAAAAAAACGGGGGTTGTGGAGTATATCCGAAAAGGGGTTGTGATTGTGCACTTGCACTCGCTCGAACCACCACGAGACGGTTGCTTGCCCCGTCCCTTAGTTTTTTTCTTGGCTTCGCGAGAGGTTGGTTCTCCATTGCTCGGTTTGAAGTGGGTGTGGTTTGAGAGTATAAAAAATTAGTGAAGTGGGTGTGGTTTGAGAGTATAAAAATGTGTGAAATTGTTGGTGGTTTGGAGAGTATAAAAAATGAGTGAATGGTGTGGTTATTTATATATGTTTTAAAAAATAAGTGATTTTTTTTTTAAATCCGACCGTTGCCAACTCGACCGTATCCTCAACATTCGTGCCATTCAACGCGGTGCCTCTCCACACCGAATCCACTCCCCGATTCGGGTCCCCGCACCGATGGCGGCGGTGTTCCCGATCGGTGGATGTGGTCACCGAATTGGTCCCCGCTGTACGCCTCGGACACCCTTGTAACATAAAACATTTTGTAACACCTTAATCAATCATACATCATTTACTTACAATCACATCACATATTAACAATAGAAAAAATCATTTAGCACAGTAATGAACACAGTTTATTTCGGAACAAACGCATAACTCATAGTTAAACATGTTCAGATAGAAACAAAGCGATTCAAGATAAATAACCTCTTGAAAAACTCCTACTAATAAAAAAAAAAAGAAAACATATCTCTAAGCTTTTTCGTAGAACAAAACTCTACAATATTAACTCGTACAAAACCAACAATTCTTTAAAGCCTAACAGGAAAAAAGATGCAAAGTTTTTGAAAGATGGTGGAGAGCGGTGAACTTGGGGAGCTTCTTATGCTACTGAGAAATGTTAGACTGGCGTAATGGGGTCGCTAGGATGGGTGTGGATAGGGGAGGCGGCTGGCTCGTATAGCATTGGGGCGGTAAAACGATTACTAAACAAAGGGTCAATCAGAGTAATTTATATGAGTCATGCGTTGGTGTAATGGCTTCCTAGTAAGTGCGGGTGGAAATGTATAGACTCCCGAAGAGAACACTACATTGAAGAGGAGAAATATTAACATAGATGATAGTCCACATGCCCTTTTGTGTCAATTTGGGGAAGAAACTGTTGACCATATCTTCACAGGTTGTGTGGTTACCTCGGTTTTATAGCAGCACGTGAGTGTGTGGTGTAGGATTCCCACCGTCTTTGTCTTTTCGTTTCGTGATCTTCTGTGAGCTTCACAATTCCTCGGGTTGTCAGGGGTGTGACAAACGGCAAAATCACCAAGAAATTCTATACAACTTAATCACTGTTTATACATTTAAAAATGTACATTGTACTTGATTTTTGAATTATTGAGTCGTGCAAGTCTAGCAAAATTTAGGACATGTCATTACATTACATCTTATAACGTCGTTTTCGCCATGTCGCGAAACTAAAACTATGTCCTAATACGTTGGTAAACAATGAGAACACAAACATATTAAGCGAACACACTATTCATGCCAGGAGAGTTCGGAACTCCTGAGAACAACTATCAAATGATATGAGAGCATATCACGTCTAAACATTTATGCAAAAGCCGTAATTAGGGGAAACACTTGTAATATTATATAAACTTCCGAAAAAATGCCTCTAAACACACTAAATTATCTGATCCGAATTATAATTTAACAAATTCAACATGTCCGCAGGCATAAATTCAACATTTTACGGTAATGATATGATCCATAAACAACGTTAAGTATCACAAACAACACTAAAGATATTGAAAATATCTCAAAGATGCTTACACCTATATTATCATGCACCTTTCGTATTTTATCTGTTAACGACCCGACACTAGTGCTAAAATTACTATCGTAACATTCTAAACAACTAGCCTGAGTAAAGCTAGTTAAGTTTTTTTTTAACATTCTAAACCACCATGTAGCACATTAATCATCCAAGATTAACCTAACCACCCTAAATATCTTCCTTAGATTTCAACACATGCCTAATATAAATTTAAAATGAACATTACCATACTTCTACCCCCCCCCCCCATGTGTGACCGGATTTGGTGGGTCCCCCACCACTTGATTTGTGTTGAAATTGTGAAGATAAAAGTATGGTAGGATTGTGCTTTGACTAGATGAGAAGGGTGAATATTTTAGACAACAATAATACCACTTCATTCCTTATGTCTTCACTTCAAACTCACCAACACAACTCTTCTTCTCCCTCTTTGATACCCACGAGCCAAACACCCTTCTTCTTTCTCTTCATCTTCAAGCCATTACACTCCTAAATATAAGACTCCAAGTTGCATTAGAAGATGATCTAAAGGGGTTTCAAGTCTTGGAAGCATACTAGGGGCATTATTCACTTCCTTGGAGCTTCAACATTTTCTTATTATCTTCATCTACTTCATATAAGTTCATCCCTAGCTTAGAGCTAGTTGTAAGATCCCTAAAACCCATCTTAAGTTTCCTAATGTTAGTAGATCATGGAAGTACAAACTTGTTCATCTTGAAGCTCGCCACTTAAAAACCCTAAAGATAAACAAGATAATCTAACATAATTATGTGTTTTTCTTGTTGATCTTGATGATTAGTGTAGTATAGATTATGTAGAATTGATGATCTTGGCAAGATTATGCTTAAAAGTGTGATCTAAACTATGAAGATGTTTAGATCTAACAAGATCTACACATTTGAAGTTTCATGAACTTTAAAACTAGTCTTGAAAGTGATTTTTTGAAAATATAAAGTTTACCAAGAAGCTAAAAATATATTTTTAAAATGATGATCTTGAAAAATATAATCTAAAGTAGTCTATGTAAACTTGTTAAAATAGAAGATGGACATAAAAATATTGTTATTTTTAGTAATCTTGACAAAAATACATATAAGTTCATGAAACTTTAATATGTGTTTATATGAAGATTCATGAAATGTGATCTTGATTGAAGTTGATTGAGTTTTGATGATAAATATTGTAGTGGAAACTGATTAAAATACGTTTTTGAAAACGTGGAAAACGTCCATAGTAAAGGGGAAACTACGGTGAAATTTTCTAAAATCCTAATCATGATTAATGTGTGGTTTAACAAGTGATTAACATGGCCTAAACGGGAATACAAATACATGAAACCACCAAATACTTGAATATAACCAAGTATAAGAATATATGGTTACATATATATACACACACACACATATCCTTAAGTGGATACATGAAATGCTAAGACAAGAAAAGATATATATAATCACACTTTAGTATTATATCCCAAGCGTATATTCGAACAATGGACAAACGTATATACATACATATATATATATATAGGGAGGGGCTCATGCGAGAACCACCCTTATTGTGAGAACCTTGAGAACCAATGTGAACACAACCTAAAATAGCTAAAAAAAACCTAAAAAAACCTAACCCCCACCCCCAAAAAACCTAAACCCCCACCCCCCCCCCCCCCAAAAAAAAAAACCTAACCCCCCCCCAAAACCTAAACCCCCCCCACCCCCACCCCCCCCCCCCCCAAGCTAAAATGCTAAAAACTAAACCCCAAAAAACCTAAAAAAATCTAAAAAAAATCTAAAAAAATCAAAAAAAAAATCTAAAATTTTTTTTTTGAATTTTTTATGTTAAAATCGCTACTTTTAGAAGCAAAAAAAATTTTTTTTTTTTGCTTCGAAAAATAGCAATTTTTTTATAAAAAATATTAAAAAATTCAAAAAAAAAATTTTTGTGTGATTTTTAGGCATTTTTGGTGTTGTTCACATTTGGTTCTCGCGGTTCTCACAATAAGAGTTGGTTCTCGCATGATCTTCTCCCTATATATATATATATATATATATATATATATGGGTTCATTTCAGAACTCTAAATAATTGCAGAACTTTCAGAACTCCTAATAAACAATCATTTTATATATATATTTTTTTGTATTTAGGATCTTTTTATCATCTATTATATATATTTTAATGATTACATACCTGTTTAAAGTAGTTTACATATGTTTAATAGCCAAATTATATTATGTGTAATAACTAGTTACATATATGTAAAAAACTAGTTTACATGTGTAATAACTAGTTACATATATGTAAAAAAACTAGTTTACATATGTGTAATTATAAAATTACATATAAAAACTGATAAAATTCCTCTTAGCATGTATGTAATCATAAAAATACACATAATAAATGATAAAATTATCCTAAACATAAAAAATATATAAATAAAAAGATTGTTTATTAGGAGTTCTGCGAGTTCTGTAAATATTTATGGTTCTAAAATGATCCTTACCCATATATATATATATATATATATATACACACACACACTAAACCGACACAAAAGATATAATAAAAGTTCGGTAAGAAACTAATATATATAGTC